>OX030952.1:76412907-76985407 GCA_943735915.1 Pherbina coryleti | reverse complement strand
GGAAACTGTCGATAAATAGGTAGCAAACTTAAGCAAACAAAAACATCAAATGTTGGCTTTATATTTCATCTAATTGTGTAAAATTTATATAAGTTAGAGAATTCAAACATGAATTTTTCTCCCAGTGAGGATCAAGCAGACCAACAAGTGCTAACATCAACATTGTACGATCAGTACTTTAGGCATACCAAAGGCTCAAATTGTGACCTAAATACCGACACCTGATCACTATCAACCACCCTACTTACCTCCGAGAATGACGTATTCTATGTCAAAAACAAAAACAAAAAACAAAAACAAAATTAAAAACAAAATCGAAAACGAAACCAAACTCAAAAGAAAATAAAGAATAATATTTAGAAAAAATTAGGACAATCATACATATGTCGGGACAAGAAATGGGACAAGGATTAAGAAAGAAATTTAAACAAGAATTTGGACAATACTCAGAAAAAGGAGTAGAACAAATATTTTGGGAAAGTGTAAGATACGTTTTCGCTTCAAAATAAGTACGGCTGTATTTAATAATATTGTATTGCAAAGTCCAAATAATGGCAAAGTTTATAAATTATAACAAAATAAAAATTTTATCGAAATCACCTTTTTTAGTGTGTTTTGATATGTTTTTTAAAATGTATAACCCTGTATAACATAACTATAAAAACTGCATAATTATTGGTACAACTGAATATTCCAAATTTATCTTATCAATAAAATCCAGCTTCCAAATTTAGATATTTACGTCATGAATTTGCATTATTTATGTATTTATTCGTTGACTTAACAATCTGCTTTAATTTTAACAACATTTACAAAATGCTTACAGTAGCACAATTCAACAATTTTGTCTTGACCACATTCAATAAACGCATCGAATTTAAATTATATTCCCACAATAACAAAACTAACAATAATTGTTTAATTTTGTGCAACAAAAATAAACAACAACAAAAGAAAACAAAAACTATAAAAAACGATAATATTTGGTCACGCCAACATAATCGTCGCCACTTACCACGAACATTCAACAATTTTCCACACATACTTCTGATGAACAATCAGCTACAAAACAATAGCAACAAAACAACAAAGCAACAACAATAACAACAACATGAACAACAATTTTATTGTTGCATGCCATGATGTTAACAGCGATCGCATATTAACAACAGATCAGATACGATCAAAACGGAACGGATGGATGATCAGCTGCCTTTGGTTAATAATTTAAGGACAATCAGTTGTCAAGGTGCTGCCGCTGCCGCGCCTGGTGTTACTAGTAGAAGAGGGAAGCTTGTTGTTATTCGAGTGAAGGTATTTAGGCGACAGTTGTTTGTAATACGCTGTCAAGCAGGAAGCATGAAGAGACAAGCCGAAAAGCTACGAGACGGACAGGCGAATAGATAGACAGCCATAAAGACAGACGGACCGACAGCTGTTTTTGTGCGTGGCACAATACGATCAACGAGGTTGTTTTTCCCCTGCTGATCAGACGATTATGATAGCCACGGCTAAGCATTGTGGTTGAAATTCAATTCAGAAGTAGATTTTGGTGGGAAGTAGTTTGAGCAAAAAGATATGTCAATTGAGGGTGAATAATAACTATAAGGGTTGTTTTAATAGTAGTTTTGGAAACTATAGGCTTATTCATACAAATAAATTAATTATCTTAAATCGGTCATCTTGTTGGCTGTTCAAAAGCTGCTTTTAATAGCAGAAATATAACTTCTGCATTTTTCATAAATTAAGTATGAAAAATTTAAGTAACATCCGATTGGGTCGATTAAAATATTGAAATTTGATCTTTTTGATAAATGATATTGATAGTTATATATTACAGAAGATTAAATAGTGAATGGCCACTGTATTTATATAAATTTTCTTAAAGCACTAATGCCTCAACCACAATAAAGAGTTTTCTTTTAAACCAGTACTAACTTTGATTTTGAACAAAAGACATAATTGATGATTCTACAGATTTAAATCGGTAGAATGTATTCTACACCTAGTTTATTAAACATAATTTCGCACGTATGCTCACCAATTTTAGATCTGATAAATGTCATCCTAGAGACAGAGTTTACGACACTTTTTCAGCCATTTGTGACTGTATATCCTCAATAAAACAAAAAATATTGGCTTACAATCCGGCTAATGTTGTTGGTCTCCAATGAAAATAATCGATAGTCATTAAATCACAAGATCTTAAAGGTCAATTTATAGGTAAATTTACGAAGCTACGCGTTCATCGAATGTCTCCTTCAAAAATTTGATTATTTTGCTTGCTGTATGGCATGTAGCCCTAGATCCTGCTGGAACCACATCTCTTCCACATTCATGACATTCAATCGGGTAACGAAATCATTTCTCTGTAGAGAATTCCGTTATCAGTTACACGCCGATTAGTCTAGGTTAGGTTAGGTTATAGCGGCTGTCTCTTATAAGACACACTTAGGCCAATTTGGGCCCCTTGTGGTACCAGGGGTTGATTATTTTCCACTGTATCTAAACCAGTTAAAACTATTTATAAAGCTGAGTATTCGGTAGACTGAAGATTTTGAGAGCTCGTATAGGTCACTGTGGAACCAGTTACCTGGGAAAAGGTGGCGCTTTCTGGCCAGCGCTAGGCATGTGCAGAGAACATGTGTTGTGGATTCTACCTCCTCCTCGTCTCTGCAGCTTCTGCAGAGTTCGTAGGGGAGGTTTTTAAGCCTTCGGGCATGGTTTCCAATTAGGCTGTGTCCTGTTAGAACGCCTATTGCAAAATTTATTTGGTCCCTCCTTTCTAAGGGAAATTAGTTCCTTTGAGCGTTTTATGTTCAGGGTTGGCCAAACTTGACGCGTCGTATGGCATGTACTACCCGTAGACCACCTAATGTTGGTGCTTTCAAGGGATCGTTCATTTCTGAGTTATTTGCGTGTGGCGAGAGGTATTCCAATTAGTTCCTTATCTGTGGATGAGGATTTGGTAGTACTGTTTTGAGCGAGTTCGTCTGCCTCGCAGTTTCCTCGGAAGTCTCTATGTCCGGGGATTCACCATAGAAATGTATTGAGCTGCTCTGCCATCTCATTTAGAGATCTGTGGCAGGTTAGAACTGTTTTAGATGTTGTTACTACAGATTCCACGGCTTTCAAGCCGGCTTGACTATTAAATAGAACACAAATATCTCAAGTTTATATACCATTCATCTGAAGCTAAGTAATGGCTTCGTGTATCGCAGTAGCTTCAGTTTGGAAGACACTAGGCTTGGGAAGTTCATGAACGAATTAGTTCAATTGAACGATTCCCATTCATGAACTATTGAACTAGTTTAGTGTTTCAATTGATTTTGCAGCGAGTAGGAACAAAACGAACGAGAGCAAATAACTAATATACTAAGCAATGATTTGAGCCCTTCGTTTGTTAAACGAAATAAAAGACCTAACGAACTGAAAGACCTAACGAACTTAAAGAACTAACGAATTAAAAGAAAGAACGAAGTTACCCATGCAACGAACTGAAAGAACGAACGACCTAAAAGAACTTAATGAACGAACTAGTTCATTACATAGGATTGAACTAAAAAGAGCGATCTTTGTGTTGAATTAAAATCTCCAAGCCAAGAAAATACTGCAGTGGTCGGGGAGCCTAAAGGCAAGGTTGATGATTAGTGATTTAGAGTAGACTCCTCCCCTACTTTGCCTTCTAATTTTGATCCATCAGTGTAGATTTCAATGGCATTGTTTGGTGTAGGGCTTGCTTTAATTTCTGGAGGTAATTGATACATCAAACTTCAAATAGAAGTTTTTGCGTGATGTAGTCTTTGGTCTTAGGTATAGGAGGAAGAAGTTTAATAATGTAAGAGTCTCCTATTTTACCTCCTTTTCACTGGAAAGTGGCTTCTACACGGATTGCTGTGTTTGCAGCCATCTGTTTTGTTAGGATATCTAGTGGTGTTCGGTGGAGCATAGTGTCGAGTGCGTCCGTAGGAGTGGTTCTCAGCGCTCCACTGATGCACAGCTCAGCTGACCGTTGAACTTTGCGAAGTATGTTGAGGTGTGTTTGTTTGTGGTCACCAAACTATAGCACCGTATAACAATATTGGCCATATAACAGCTGTATAGAGCCAGTGAGTAACCTTCGATTGTAATGCCTATTTGCTACCCACTGCTATATTGGCTTTTTTAGCTCTCTCGGGCAGATTGGCTTTCCAATTTAGTTTTCTTTCTAATATGAGACGCAGGTATTTTGCTTGTTCTGAGAAATTTAGTCTTGTATTTCCCAGTTTTGGAGGACTGATTGTGGATAAGTTGTGCTGTGTAGTAAAGAACACTAACTCAGTTTTATCAGGATTAACGCTAAGTTCTGAGCTGTTAGCCCAGTTTACCAGAGTGTTTAGACAAATTTACATAATATTTTGAAGAGTGGATACATATATTCCTAAGATGACAATAGCAACTCCTCCCTGAGCAGTTCCCCTTGGTACAGATCTTAGCGTGGATGTTGTTCCGAGTTTTGCGCTTATAATCCTGCCTACTATCATTGGATTTATTAGTGCTATCAGCTCAGAACCCACCTGAAGATCCGTCAACGCATTAGTGATAGCCTCTGCCTTAACGTTGTTAAAGGCACCTTCTATATCAATGAAGGCTATTGTATATTCCTTCTAATGAAGAGTCTTTTCAATGATAGATACTATCGAGTTGAGAGCTGTTTCCACAGATTTGCCTTTGGCGTAGGCATGTTGTGCTGGTGAGATTGGATTTACTTCCATTTTTTGTCTCAAGTGGATATCTATTAGTCGCTCGAGAGTTTTCAGAAGAAAAGATGAGAGAATGATTGGTCGATTAGTCTAATTTTTTAAAAATACCCACCAACTTATTTACACCAACTATGACTTTGTCGTTAGTGAATTAGCACCTACTGAATCCCTCGTGGCTTTTGGGATTCCCAAATGCAGCAATTTTGTTTATTAACTTAGCCGCCATTTTGGAAATGAGCTTCATCAGAAAACCTCGATTTCTGTGAAAAAATGAAAAAAATCATTTTTTGAACCAAAAGTAAACAAATGTTAAGGTCTTTGATTTTATGAGGAAAAAAACAGAATTTTAGAAGTGTAAATCGGGATAACGGGGCTTGCTAATCAAATATCACCTTGGAACTACAAATGCTCTGGAGAAAAAGTGTAGTACTTGTTTAGTCTACACATTATGTTTTAAGATCGGATATGTTATGTCTTAGTTATGGAAGAAATACCATTTCGGCTATTTTCCGGCTATCACAAAAAACCGTTTTTTTTAAAGAATATGGTCGAAAAAATGCATTTCTAATAATTGGAACCTCATTGTGATCTGCCCAATTCACAAGAAAGGCGATTCCACCATTTGCGCCAACTACCGTGGGATAAGCCTTCTTAATATCGCATATAAGGTCCTGTCGAGCTTATTATGTGAAAGACTGAAGCCCATCGTAAACCAGCTGATTGGACCTTATCAGTGTGGCTTTATACCTGGCAAATCTACCACAGACCAGATATTTACGCTACGACAAATCTTGGAGAAGATCTTGGAGAAACAAATCGACACACACCATCTTTTTGTCGATTACAAACCCGCCTTCGACAGTCCAATAAGGAATCATCTATACTCCACCACCTCTGAGTTTGGTATTCCTGCAAAGCTCATCCGTCTTTGCAGAACGGCACTGACCAACACCAGCAGCACAGCTAAAATCGGAAAGGACCTCACTCCTCCATTCGATACCAAACGAGGTTTCAGACAAGGTGAATCCTTATCGTGCGACTTTTTCAACCTAATGATGGAGAAGATCATTCGAACTGCTGATTTGGGACCTAGTGGCACTATATTCTACAAAAGTATTATGCTGCTGGCGTATGCTGATGATATCGATATCATTGGCCATAAACGCGCGAAATCAGCGCAGCATTCTCCAGATTAGCAAAAAAGTCGAGTCTTGCAGTGAAATGGGTCTTGCAGTGGACGCAGATAAGACGAAATATTTAGTGCCAACAAATAAACAGTCCCAGCGTCTTGAAAAACACGTCACTGTTGACAACATCTTCTTAGAGATCGTTAAGGACTTCGTCTACCCGGGATCCAGCATAAACTCTTTCAACGATATCAGTATTGAGATAAAACGAAGGATAACTCTTGCCAACAGGTGTTACTTTGGGCTGAGTAGGCAATTGAGAAGCACAGCCCTCTCTTGACGAACAAAACTCACGCTCTATAAGTCACTAATCATGCCCGTCCTATTATATGCAGCACAAACCTGGACGTTGAGTAGTTTGTTCTGATGAAAAGACTTTGTCAGACGGTCCAATCTGCGTGAATGGCGAGTACCGAATTTGATGGAACCACGACCTGTATGGGCTGTACGCTAGGTCATGTTGAGCGTATGGAAAACGTCGCTTCAGCGAAAAAAAATATTTGATTCGGTGCCCGGTGGTGGTCAACATAGAAGAGGACGTCCACATCTTCGTTGGAAGGATCAGGTGTTGGATGACCTGACGAAGCTTGGTGTTTTCAACTGGCGCCAGCAAGCGCAAAATTGAAATGGCTGGCGCAATTTCTTATACCAGGCCAAAACCGACCTACGGTTGTAAGCACCAGATAAGTAAGTAAGCAATAAGATAAGGAGTAGGAGAAAGATGTGGACAAAGATAAGAGCAGGAAATTGAACAAGAATTAAGAGAATATTTCGGATAAGGATTCTGGAAATGACTACGACAATGATTGGGACAAGGATAAAGGCAAGGATTTGAACACACTAAGTACAAGAGACAAGGAAAACAAAACGAATTTGGATATACTAAGGACAATGTCTTAAATATTTGAAAACAAATTCTGAAAAGAAGTGGGGCAAGCATTAGGAAAGGGATTCAAACAAGAATAATGCTCGAAATTTGGCATTACTTAAAACGAGAATTTAGATAAGAACTACGAGTAGAAGTAGGAGGACAGATATATGAATAAGAATAAGGATGAGGACAAGTTTGGGAACAAAAGAAAGAATAGGGACAAGAATAAGAACAAAGATAAAGATACTTTGTAAGGTCAAAACCTACGCATGTGTCCGCGATATAGCCAACTTCTTTTTTAACTTAAATCAACTATCCAACTATCTTTTTAAAAACTAACCATCTAGATTTAATGGTGTTATGATTAGTCGGAATTTTCGTTGGGCTAACAGTGAATTTTGATCAGACCTCCTCATCATCATCATCATCATCATCATCATCATCATCATTAAAAAGCAGTGTCATGCCTGACTTTTTATGTATGCAAGAGTATGAAATGAATAAAAATTAATTATCGATTAATTCATAGCATTTTTTTATATTGGTGCTGTTTCTACCTACCGTCTGAGACGCACTTTTACTTCTAAATGAAGACAAACTCAAGCAATACAGCTTACTTTGAGTTTTATAGAACAAAAAACAAAATAAACAACAAAAGTCGGCTCTCCGACCCGTCAAACAATAAGAAAAGAGGTGTACAAAAACACGTGTCCCCTAAATATGGCCGCATAATCCCTCCAGCTATCCTTAAGGTATCATCTGTTCGACAGATATTATCGACAATTAAAGGTTTGCTTTCATAAAATACAGCATAAAGACATGATGCAGTTTTATTTTTTTGTTAGCGAGCATACAAGACAAAAGCGAGCTCCTATTAATACATATATTTTTTCACTTTTTTCATTTTTTTTATAAATTGTGAAATAAACACATGTCCTGTTGCATATCCTGCATGCGGAGGCAGCTGCGACTTGAAGAAAATAAACAGGCAAATAACAATGAAGCCAAAAAAACAACTCAATGACAACAACTCAAAAATGGGGCTCGCGCTTATAGGCACACATTTACACACACGCACACACATACATCTACCTAATTTATGACTTGGGTACTCATATTGCTCACTGTAGCGCAACTTACACAAAAAATGATCTTAAATGACACTTCATAAACTTCAAATGCAAACAAACGCATTGTAAAACATCCCTCAAATTGGTGCTCAAGCACCTTATAAATCCCTTCGTTATAATCACCACCCTGTATACTATGTTGAGCCTTTATTTTGTCAGAATTTATAGCATTAACTAGAGGCTCATCACGGCACGCGTCTTGTCTGTAGACTGCAACTGCTGGTTTGAAACCAGCTACGCTGTTTATGATGCTTATTTCGGCTTGAATAGGTTGCACTGCGCATGTGCAGCCGCTTGTTCAAAACTGTTCAACTCTCGTGCAGTAGACAAATTTCACTGCATTGGAGTTCGTTTTTGTCGTTGTTATTTTTTTTTTTTAATGCATCATTTTAACTTGTGCTACTTTCTGCGGGTGCGCATAACAACCTACGCACTTACTTGGCTATCTCTTTCGTATCCACGCCCACACTATTGCTTTCTCTTTTGCACAGCATACAGCATGAGTTACTGCTACCTAAAGCCGTTCTAATCATCGCACTTAAGCTGTAGACAGGGTTTAATAAATAAATGAATGCATGAACAAATGATTGAAAAAGTGAAAAAAACGTACAAAGGAACGAGAAGAAATTCTAGAAAATGCTGTGTTTTTGTTAGGCGAAAAACGCGTGGAAATTTTTGGAAATCTGCGTTGAAAAAATTGCAGCTATATTGATAGTTCAGTCAGTTTGGAATGTTGTCTTAACAAAGGTGGACTAAAATGATGTTTTAATATGTTTAGGCAGTGACCCTGATATAAGATATTTATTTTCAATCTTGGGAATGGTGTACTTCCGAGTCTACAATTTTTAATGAAAGGTTCGAAAACATATTTTTTTTCTTTCTGCAATGGTTTGTGATATGAGGAAAATATTCAAATAAATATCTTTGGTGATAAGATTTTATAGCTTGCATGTATACGTAGATTTTTTTGTTATTACAACTTGTACTAAAATACACTAGAGTAGTCATTTAGCTAGTTTATAGTGGACCCATGCATTCTGTGATCCATATGGTATTTTGAGCATGGCCTTCACTATGTTTCCAGACTTTGAACGGATTTGAAAATGTCGGATATTCTATTTGAATGTGATTTGGAGTATTCACCTCGCAAAGTCTGCAGATATCCAAATCAGGCAGACCTATATTTATGAGATAGTAACCTCTTAGACGTTATAGGTAAGATTTCTTTAGCTTGAGAAAATTCAATAGTTTAAGCTCTACTGAGAGATAGAAATGTCTTTCCTCAGCACTGCCCACTATATTCCCAGAGCCTAACCTTTTCTGCAATATACTCCTAAGGTAAACTACAAAATTGTTCAGATCCAATATGATCTGGTTGTCCCTCTTTTGAAAAAATGATCTGATCTGATCCCCTTCTTTGCTTTCAAGTCCTTCATGTTCTGTTACCCTTCATAGTTGCTTTTTATTTTTGTATGTGAGTTTCCTTGGTGACCGTGGCTGTTGCGTTGGCATGAGTTTACCATGTTAGATACGGGATCGAATCCCTCATCTGAAAATATTTCCTATTCAAATTAATTATTTCGATCGGTTGTCACCTCTCTTCAGTCAATGGCAAACCGAAGAGATTAAAATAAAGCTACTTGGTCTAATTATCCATAATTTGTATTCGAAAACTTAATGACACACACAACCTAATTTGATCTTAAGAAGTTCGGTCAAAGTATTTTCGAGACCTGAAATGACCTTTTCGGCCTTTTTCTTTTCTTCCTCATATTTTTCCTACGTAGAGAATACCAGAAAAATATTCAATGCTATTTATTTCTAACTTATGGTTAAATTTGGACCATAAGTTCCTCCTTCGTTTTCTCCGTTTTCAAAATGAAAGCCATGGGTGTACTTAACAGTAAGCCTAGTTAAGGAATGAGCCCATCGTTCCTCCACATTTGACTGCTTGGTTTTCAAGTGAGTGGATCCAAAGAATTTTCTTGTCAATGATAACTCCTTACAACTTGACTTGATATCAAAAGTAATTTTTTGGTTATGCCAAGAGCATTTTGCTTTTTATTCAATCTTATCGTTTCCTGACAACCCATACTTGAGAAAACTAAGTCATCGAGATATTCTCTGGCTGCAAGTCCCTAGCTGCTGAGTCTTCAAAATATTTCATCTACAACCAAATAATTAAAAAAAGGTAAATTTATTTTCCCTTTGGGTCTCCTCCATTATGTTTCATGACAATAATGGTGTTGTTGTCTAAACATTATGATTTTAAATTTGATCAGAATCAGAATGATTGTAAAGGGAGAGACTATCCATTACGTCACCTCTTTTATTGCATTGCGTCACGTATTGTCTAAAGACTCCGAATATCAGGTAGGCATATGGCCTTTATCAATTATCTTTATTTTATTTGCCAGATTAATAGTTAAACTGAAACCAATTAACAAGGATACTGTTTAAAATTTAAAGAATACTACTGGGATTATAGAAAGTTCGAAATTGTTTTCCATTGTTTTAGAAATAATGAACTTAGGTTGCTCGAACATAATTTTTTCCTTTGGTAGAATACAACCTTTACCTCTGTCTCCATAACCTTGTTATAATTGGCGCGAGTTTTGCATCAAGTAACGTAGTCTATTAAAAGTGAAAAATTTGCGTAGAATACCTTTACTGATCACCAATTACTGAGTAGTTTATCCCAGTTTCCGATACGGTGGTCTGTGAAAACACAGGTCTTGGAAAGTACCTCCTCAATAATAGGCGATGAGTTTCATCTGGAGTTTCAGTGTAGTTTCCAATAGGTTTTATTAGAATGCTTTTTGAAAGTTCCTCAGATATTGTTTTCTGTTAACTGTTCGCTGTAGGGAGGCATCCTTTTACATCAGTTCATCCAGGAATATTTCGTTTAAATATGTAAAGAGGATCCACTCTACCGCTTGTTAAGCTTTTTTGTAGAGTTTTAAGTTTTCCAATTGTTCCAGTTAGGCACTACTTTTCGAAATATTATAGCCTAGTGAAATACTAATTTAATATTTGTTTTAACTTCGATTGCCTCAAATTCAAGCTCTTCCCTAGTAGAAATTTGTTGAGTTGAGTGGTTTAAATCACTAGTTTAGGTCACTTTATTAAAAATTCATATTTTTGTGGATTTTTGTACAGTGCGCGAAATTTGCTTAGCCGCACACGATTTTACATCAATACGAATTAAAAAACAAGTGTGGGGTTAACTGAATAATGAAAGACTTTATTTTTTGTTTTATTTTGTAGAAAATTATTAAGAATTTGAGAGGTTTTATGTTCATATTTAAAGGAATTTAAAAAATAATTACAACGTAAGATAAATTGGAGCGAAATTTGCTTAGCCGCACCGAGTCGAATGTTTAAAAATAAAATGTTTTATAAAAAAAAATCAGTGTTTTGACCAATTAATATTTAGTGGCCAGTTCAAAATTAATGAGTATATAGTATGATATAAATACTTCACTAGATACTATAGACTAGAGACTAGAATTGCTAAGACTCAGATCTGATATCTGAAATTTAATAATGTGGCTATATTCTGACGAAAATTTTTGCCAGCACCAAAGAGTTAATCGATTAAATGAAACGTAGCAAATGTTTGGATCTCTCAGATGTTTCGCATGGTCTGTTTTCAAAGTATTCAAAGTATCCAGCAACTATCACGGTCTTGGGATTGATATGCAATGAAGTTCACGTCTTGCCACCCTACTGCTTTCCTCAAGTGTATATGGCAAGAGGCTATACGTTTTCCCACAGTACTCTGCTCCTTGACACAAAGTCGTAACAACGCAAGATTGGTTCTCCGATAATCTTCGTGATCATATAAATCCAAACATATTGCACACTAAATACAAAAGAGGCAAAACTCTAAATTTTCCAAAATGGACTTTTGCAATAAATCAATTTACAGTACAGATCTCTCACTACACCAAAAATTTCGTTTTCATCACTACTTTTTTAACTGGTTAAATATACGAACCGTTTGACGGTTCTTTGTTTTTGAGGTGCTACTGCAGGCGTAACTACAGAATACTATTTTTAGTAGCGTCAATGTTATGAACGGTGGCGTCCGTGGCGTAGTTGGTTAAAGTGCGTGGCCGCTATGTCAACGAACTTTGGAGACCCAGGTTCGAACCCCAGCAGCGACAGAAAATTATTTGAATTAAAATAATTTTTCTGTACGGCCGCCACCTCTCTGCAGACAATGGCAAACCTCAGAGAGTAATCAAAATGCCATGTAATGCTTCTTGAGAACGAGAACATTCCGTTCATAGCCGTTCGGAGTCGGCGTTAAACATGTAGGTCCGGTTCTCGGTCAATTGTGTACAAACTTAATAACACGCACAACACAATTGATCATAAGAAGCTAGGTCAAAGTCCTTTCAAGGGCTGAAATGGCCAGTTATTTATTTTTTTATTTTTATCAATGTTATGAAGAACAACTGATAAAGCATAGCAAATATTCTTCTAGATGGAATTTCTTCAGAGTGGTACTAAATTTTTCAAAATTATATGTAGTGTGTGATATATTCAGATAGCTATCAGGATATTAATCCTTTGAACTCCGACATTAGGGGCGTTTTGAGTGGGAAATCAATGCTATCCCTATAATACACTTGATTCCCTAAGATCAGTAATTACCAGAGTAATGACGGATATAGGGAGAGTTAAATTATTTCAAGCATGTCAACGTTTTCTACATAGAATGGAAGCGACGGCATTGCCGCTAAAGGCAATTTTTTCAAATATTTGTCACTTAAAAGGCTATAAGAATATCATTTAAATATAGGAAATTTACGGATATGTCTAATATATACATATGTTAAAGTCACTAACTCACTAACTCAAATTAAGTTCTGAAGTCAATAGAAAACTAGAAAGGAAGGATTTTCTTCGTTTTGGCTGAAGATAAAATAGCTCCATACTCTTGTGTAGTATATAATGTATGAGTTATGAAGCTTTTATTATTTTGATGACGTCATTTTTGTGAAATTTATGCCACTTTGGCAAAAGGGAGTCAGAGTGCGTACTCGTATTGAACGGCTTACGTAGTAAGCGTGTATGCAAATACTTCTAAAATCGTTAGAAATTTGAAAATTCTTAAAAGTTTTCATTTTAAATAGATTAATTTTTTACTTTTATATAAAATGTATCAAATTTGCATAGGTAAAAAATGAGTTTTTTGCCATGGGTATTAAAAATATCTTGAAAAATATCTTGACGAATATAGAAAACACCCTTTATATAGTCTTTAAAGAAGAGGTGTCATCTTATATATAAACTAGCAAATACCCGCTGCTTTGCCGACGATAAAAATAATAAATATCATTAAAAACTTGAAATCTTAAAATTTAACAGTCGTATTCATATTGAAGTGGGAAGAGTGTAAATAATGGTTTGTGTATTAAATAAATTCAGTGACTTTTATTTATTTGTCACAATTTCGTCAACATTTTGATATTTAAAAATCAAAAGTTTTTCTAAGCTACCCTCTACACTGAAATAATTGTCATTTTTTATTTTTTATTTTTTAATTTGAATTTTTTTTTTTTTTTTGACATAATTTCCAAATGTTTGAAATATTTTGAATAATTTTAATCATAGCACTGTGTCTTTATGAAAATCTCGTTTATACGTAAAAATATCAGCTCTGAGGTAAGAAAAATATATTGACGGCCTTATAGAGAATTGTTATTTTAAAATTAAATATATCTTCCATTTAAGATGAAATATTTCAGCAAAACATTTCAACAAAACATCGATACGGAATTTTTGTCGATGCTTTTATAAAAGTTGCAGTATTTTTACATTCAAAAAGGTGGCAGCAACACAATACATGTTGCTGTCTTTTTTTCTTTTTTGTTTACCTTCCGACCGGGGAAAAAAGAAGCAATTGTGTATGAAAAAAGAATCAATTCTCTTCTGCAATATAGATTCTAGAATTGATTATTTTTAACACGCTGATGTCCTACAAAAAAAAGTATAATCCTTTCTCGGTTCCATATGAAATCGATTCTTTTATTCACTTTTTAAATAAAAAGTATTAATTTTCGGATATAAGAAAACAAATCAAAACAGACTAATGCTTTTCTCGCTTATACCAGAATTTGTTTTAGAATCAATTCCTTGTTCACTTACCTAAAAAGCCAGCAATGAATCTAAAAACATTTTCTATAGTAGAAATTATTATATAGGTCCTAATCGATTTTGGCTGGAATAAAAACGAATCAGTAAACTTTTGGTTGATAGATTCCAATTCATAGGTTTTGCCTTAAATTTATATATTCTTTGCAATACGTTTTAAAATGTAAGCAAAAGAATCCATTCCATTAACGATATTTTTAGAATCAATTCTCATTTTCCCGGTGGGCTATTTACTTTTATTTATGATGCTCAAAAAGAGTTTGAAAATAGAGCTTTTGTCTCACAGCGATTTTGATATATTGTTCTATCTCATATATTCGCCAATATAAGAGTGCAGAAATATTGTTATATGAGCGAGAAAATATATAAAGAAAATTAAATTTCAAAATAAAAAAAACTCAGGAGTGCTTTCATTGTCAAAAATTTTAGTTAACATTTTTGTTGTTTGAATTTATATGGTTAAAATTTTGTTTGTTTAAATTGTATCATATTTCAGGCGTTGTTATAATTGATTTAGAATGGTGCGTACATGTAATTTAGGCAAAACAAATATGATTTGTTTTCTTATATGTTTGGGGAAAACGTTTTCATAACAACCGCCCCGCCCCTGTGACGATTTGACATTTCCTTTTGTGTGTAGTAATTTTCATATATTCAAATTTACTAATACCAACCACAACATCTTATGTTGTTATGGCTGTCTCTCTTCGATTTCAGAGTTGGAATACAGAAGTATTAGATATACATATGTTCTACCTTATTAGTTTTGGGCACAACCTTTTTTGAGTTGCACAGAGCTTTAATGAGAAAAGTTTTTCTCTCTGAGAATAAGAATAAAGAAATTATATGGTTATTCTCTTTGAATTTTAATTAATTATTTAAATAATAGTTACCAAATTTATATAGCCTATGTCTCAACTGGGCATGATAGCTATCCTAGAGAAAAATAATTTTTGAAATAGCGCCTGCCATTCTTAAGCTTTTCGCAGCCGAACATACGTGAGTACTATTTTATATAATAGTATAGATGTATAAAATTTGCATAGGTAAGAAATAGGTTGGTTTTTTTGGCATGGTTATTGAAAATATCTTGAAAAATATCTTGACGAATATAGAAAACAGGTCAAAGTCCTTTCAAGGGCTGAAATGGCCAGTTATTTATTTTTTTTTATTTTAAGAATTGTTGCAGAAAATTGGAGACAAATGTTTTTAAATGCTTAAAGTACAATATATTTGAAGCGAATGAAAGTTTCTAAAATTTTCATTAAACAAAATAATCAAAATTCAAATGAAGAACATATTTGTTTCTACAAAGTGTTTTCAGTAAAGTACAATACTTCAACACCTTCCCTTAGTGAAAACACTCTTCGATACCTCATTTCAGATAAAGCTGCTTGTGTTTTGATTTCTGTAGAATCTTAGTCAGGATATCTGCAGTATTCTCTGTAGATGGTATATATTTTAAATCGATGATTCCATTCCGATAAACCTCTCGAACGTGATGTACTCGAACATCAATATGCTTGCTTCTTGAATGATACACTGGATTCCGGACAAGTTGTTGAGCACCAATATTGTCCCCATACAACATTGTAGCAGTTTTAACGACCTTTTCAAATCCTAGTTCTTGAAACAAGCTTCGAAGGTATATGATTTCCTTTGTAGCTGCAGAAATAGCCATATATTCTGCTTCTGTGCTGCTTAGCGCTACCGTTGGTTGCTTTTTTGATTCAAAACTAATTGCTGCTCCAGTTAGCATGAAAACAAATCCAGTATACGATTTTCTGTCATCAGAACTTCCAGCCCAATCAGAGTCAGCAAAACCCAGTAATGGTTTAGCAGTTGATCTGTAATGGAGAACAAAATCTATCGTATTAGACAAATACCTTAAAATATGTTTAGCTCCAACTAAGTGTTCTTGATGTGGATTCTTGTTAAATTGAGCCAACTTGCTGACGGAGTGCAGAATGTCCGGTCGTGTACAAATACCGATATACATTAACGACCCAATAAGTGATTGATATTTTGTGACATCCACCTTTTCGCAGCTTTTACAATCCTCGCAGTTCTTTAACTGTATTCCAGGATCTAGAGGAGTACTGCATTTTTTGCAGTTCTGCATATCGTTTTCGTCAAGTAAATCAGTAATCATCCTCCTTTGCGATAGTTTCAATGGACCAGTGGATTCTTTTCTTTCCACTTCCATCCCCAGAAAATAATTCACTGGACCTTTATTCACTATTTCCAATTTTGAAGTTAGTTCTTTTTTAACTTTATTCATTGATTCCAAACTTGAGCAAACCAGCAAAATATCGTCCACATAAACTATAATGATTATATACTCATCTGAAGAATTTTTCGTATAAGCGCAATGATCCACATTGCTTCGAATGAAACCAATTTCATTCAGAATTTCATCCAATTTCTCATTCCACTTACGTCCGGACTGTTTTAGACCATAAAGCGACTTTTGTAACTTGCAAACTTTGTTTGGATATCTCTGATCTTTAAACCCTTCAGGCTGCTCCATGTAGATGTCTGCATCAAGATCACCATTCAAATATGCTGTCGTAACATCAAGTTGATGAACTAACATTTTGAACTCCACAGCCAATGCCAACACTGTTCTAACCGTTGAATAGCGAGTAACCGGGGAAAAAGTTTCTGTGTAGTTTATCCCATATTTTTGGCTGCATCCCTTCGCTACCAACCTGGACTTGTATCTGTCAATTTTACCATTTTTGTCTCTTTTTATATTAAAAATCCACTTGCATTTCACTACTGGAACTTTTGGAGGTTTATCAACTAAGACCCAAGTCTTCTTTGATATCAATGAATTAAACTCTGTCCTCATCGACTCAATCCAATTCGCTTGATCACTCCTTTTCATTATTTCTGACAAAGATTCAGGATTGTCAGTCTCAGCCTCCATAAAACTATTTCATATTCTTCTTCCAGACCTAAGGACTTTATAGTTGTCATCATTTTGTTGAGGTTCAGATGAACTGTCATATCCAGATGAGGAAACGACTGCTTCTTCCACAAGACCATCATTTCCCACTAAATCAGTTCCATCAAATACTTGACACTCTTGCCCAATTTCTTCGTCCTTAAATTCCTGTGTAAATATACTGTAGTCATTCTTTGATAAATTTTGCATTGGCTCTTCTATGAACTTCACGTCTCGACTCTTGTGCATAGTCTTCGTCCTTTTGTTAAACAACCGATATGCTTTCGATTTAGCGCAATATCCTGTGAATACGCATTCTACACCTCTAGCTTGGAACTTTGACTTACCTGGACGCTTGTCCAACATAATGGCTTTACACCCAAAAACTCTTAAATGGGATACCGTAGGCTTTACACCACTAAATTTCTCTACAGGAGTTTTTTCGTCTAACGATTTAGAATAACATCGATTTCTTAGGTAAACTGCAGTATTGACTGCTTCTGCCCACAGTCCCTCATCCAATCCGGATTCAATTAACAAACAACGTGCCATTTCAACTACCGTTCTATTCGCACGTTCGGCTACACCATTTTGCTGTGGCGTATACTCAACCGAAAACTGTCGCTTGATACCAAACTTGTCTAAGTTAATAGCAAACTCCGAGGACAAATACTCACGACCATTGTCACTGCGGAGAATCTTCAATTTCTTCGATGTCTGTCTTTCAGCCATAGATACGAAACTTTGATATGCATTAAATACTTCTCCTTTATTTTTGAGAAAATAAACAAAGGTCATTCTTGAAAAGTCGTCTATAAATAGAACGAAATATTTAGCGCCTCCATACGATGGAACACGCATCGGACCACATACATCCGAATGTACTAATTCTAGAACGTCCTTTCGTCGCAAACTTCCTGTTTTTGGAAATGGTTGCGCACATATCTTTGCCTTAAGGCACGTATCGCAAGAAAAATTAGCTGGTACATTTTTTAAATTTATGCCTCTTACCATCCCCTCCTTCGATAATTGAGACATGTTTCGAGGATTCAGATGACCAAATCGTTTGTGCCAAAGTAAAAAATCATTATCTTTTAATGCAAATGAACACATACCTTGAACTTTTGTGTCTACCTTGTTTTGACATATAAAAAGTTGACCATCTCTTATGCCAGTAAGTATTACTTTATTGTTTTCATTCAAAATCTTCACAGTCTTTTCCTTGAAAATTACCATCTGCTTTTTATCAATGAACTTGCAAATTGAAATGAAGTTAAATTTCAACTTTGGTACAAAAAGGACATCTTCCAACAGGACATCTTCACCCACTGTGTTCCTCAGTATGACATTACCAATACCTACGGAATGAATCGAAAACTCCGCCGCTAAATCTATCATTTCTTCGTGCTGCCTCAATGCTAAAAACATATTTTTGTCACAACACATGTGACACGTTGATCCGCTATCAAATACCCAAATATTTAGCCGCAAGTTCTTTACCTGCATGCCGTGCAACATTGCACTATACGCTACACTCGAACGTTTCTTTAAACATTCACGAGCAAAATGGCCAGTTTTTCCACATTTAAAACACTTCAACTCTTGCCTCTTATTATTAGCGCCGCACTTTTGGTCCTTTTTGTATAAGTTCACTCGTTTATCTTGATAAGATTTGGACATAAAGACTTGATTGTGGTTTCTATCAGGATCTGATTTTCCGCTTCGCCGTTCATACTCTTCTAGCAATTTGTTTTTAAGCCCATCTAAGGTTGGCAATTCATCGCGAGACTCTATCGCCACAACGAAGCTTTCGAAATCTTCCGGTAAGCTGTTCAACAAAATGATTGCCAACAGCTCTTCTGGAATTGTGATGTCCACCTCAATAAGTTTTTCTACTATATCGTTAAACTGATTCTGATGTTCCGACATTGATTGGCCTGATATCATTTTTGCAGCTAAAAGCCTTCTAAAGAGCATAACTTTTCTTGCCGGTCCTCGAGGCTGAAATTTTCTTTCCAGCTGAGTCCATGCATCCCTCGATGTAGCGCAATTTTTTATCATGTTGAGCTGTGTTCTCTTCATGCTTAATAAAATCGTTGACAATGCCTTCTGGTCCTTATTATTCCAGTCAGCACATTGAATTTCGTCGACAGGTTTTGCTATTGATCCACATACATAGCCCCAAACATCCGCATGTATAAGAATGCTACGTATGTGTATTTTCCACCCTTCGTAGTTGGACTCCTCCAATTATTCAATGGCGTAAATGGATGCCATTCCAAAGTTTTTCTTAAATTGTAGCTTGGATTTATAAATTACAAGAGCTCTACAAATAAGGTCCTGGGCCCATAACCCTTGTTGCAGAAAATTGGAGACAAATGTTTTTAAATGCTTAAAGTACAATATATTTGAAGCGAATGAAAGTTTCTAAAATTTTCATTAAACAAAATAATCAAAATTCAAATGAAGAACATATTTGTTTCTACAAAGTGTTTTCAGTAAAGTACAATACTTCAACAAGAATATAGAAAACACCCTTTATATAGTCTTTAAAGAAGAGGTGTCATCTTATGTATAAAAGAGACTGACGTCCGTATGTGCGCGCATAACTCGAGAACGGGTCGTTCGATTTTTACAATTTTGAGCTTGGTGGATTCGTATTGACACAAGAAAGGACACTGTGTATAAAATTTTGAAGCCACACCCCATTTTACCACCCACAAATCAATAAAAATGGTATATTTCCAACGGTTTTGGTCATATTAGGCTAAAATTTGATAATTTAGTTTGTATGCTCACTTTCGGCAACTGCACTAAAACTGGGTTGCCATACCCCCCTTTTTACCGCCCAAAAATCAATAAAAATTCTTTATATCAGAAGATTCTGGTGATATTATACTAAAATTTGATAATTAATTTTATTTGCTTGCTGCCGGAAACTGTACTAAATATAGGTTGCCACACCCCATTTAGCGCCCACTATATGTATATATCTCGGAAAGTTTCGGTGGTATTAGATTAAAATTTGGTAATTTCGTCTAACCCCCTTTTACCCCCCCCTCCCCCCCAAATCAATAAAAATGCTATATATCCGATGGTTTTGGTCGTATTAGGCTACAATTTGGTAACTTATTTTGTATGCTCACTGTCGGCAACTGTACTAAAACTGGAAAAGTAGGAAGGGCTTATATAAGGAGGTGTGGATCCGCCCTTACAATTAAAATTTGTAATATCGCATAGCTTTGGAAGTAAAAGTTATAGTACTTACATACAAACTCAAAATGGAGTTGCTATTTGGTGATGTCCTGCTGCTGGGAAACTGTAACGGGCAGTGAAAAATGACAGTGGTGTCAAACTATGAGTCTAAGAAAAGCTTTGAATATACTTATTATGTTCCCATATAGTTGCAGGATGCTGCAACGCGCGCCGGGAAAAAGCTAGTTTTAAATATAAAACAAAATCTCAAAAAAATTCTCATTAGTATTGTTTGTAAAGTACAAACTCTGAGGTTCGTAGAATAATCAGCCAATCTAAGTCTCCATTTCGAGATATCACACGTCCAGAACCAAATTTTCACGGATTAGAGCCATTTTTTTCATCAGATGCATTACATACAAGGCGCCTTCTTGCTGATGATAAACGTCGTACACGTTCATAGCATAAATTTCAAGCCAAAAAAGAATTATTCGCACGATCGCACCAGCATCATTTTCAAAAAAAAAATATGACCAAATGACACCGCCACTTCAAAATCCGCACTAAATTGTCATTCGTTGTGGATGGAGAGTTCGAATATTTCTCTTGGGTTTTGGGAACCCCAGATTTGACAGTTTTGCTTGTTCATTTACCCAGGCAGATGAAAATGAGCCTTATCACTTAGAATAATTTTGTTTGAAAAATCATGATCTTGTTGATGCATTTCAGTACCCAATCAGGAAATGTACGGCGTCTAAAGCAGTAGGGCCCAAGAAATTTTAAGCGCGGGCCAATGCTTAAAAAATAAAAAAACAAACACAAAATGTTGCTCATCGTTGCTTTTGACAAAAAATCCAACAAAACAAAAAAACAATTACAATGCAACAAAATCACATTGTTGCGACAAGACTTAATTTCTTTTACAATAACAATGCTTGCATGAAAAATTACTCGACACACAAGTAATGGGACAATCAGCTTCAGCATCGACATCATCGAGTGTGCGTATGTATGCATTTGTTTTTGTAAATTTCGCTGGAAAATGTGCTGAACACTGAACGAGTGCGGTTTGTGTTGTTGTTTTGTGCAAGTGTTATTTGATTTTGGCTCGTCGCAAAGACAAAATTAAAAAAAAAAAAATTTTGTATGAAGGGCCACGCGGGCCATACGGGCAACTACTTGGGCATGTTTGGTCTAAAGGCTTGTGTCAACTGAACCTTATAAGCATGTAGGCCAAGATATTTATTCAAAATACGGTGCAAAGTGGCTGTGGATAGGCAATTCTTGTGATCGTCTCGAAATGGACAGACCTTGGTTTTCAGCCACTCTCTCAGCTACAGCTGCGATATTTTCAATTGACCTAGCCGAACGAGCACGAGTTGGGGTCTTCATCACTAACTTATCCGAAACGTTCTAACTTATCCATTTATTATAGTATAGCTGTTAAGTATATCCAAGTTTTTCTTTATCAAACGTCATCAAATGACAATTGTATATTGTCACTTGAAAAAAAATGGTGGGAAATTTTAAATGGCACTTCTTGTTGAAAGACCATTTATAAAAAACTAGAGGTAGTTTGTAAAAATTGAGTATAAGACACAAATACAAATAAAATGACTATTTTTTTTTCAAAATTTTGTAAAGCAGGTTTATCTAGGAACGTTAAGAGGGTCTTTCATTATGGGTCTTTCTTATCTTTCAAAAATTCATTATGTTTCCTGGAGACAGTTACCATAGTGTTTTATTTTGAAAGCTCTGAGTTGTACGAGGTATTTTCAAAAAGGAACGGGAATTTTGAAATTTCTCCAACAGTACCAACAAAGCACGTGTTTTTTTCTTTCGACAGCTGACATAAAAGTAAATAACCAATATGACTGAAAATTTAAAGGTAGATACTTTCTAGACATGCTTGTGAATACAATAAAAAAGTCGTGCCAATCGGACCAACACAGCCCGCGGAATTTAAAGTAATCACACATTGTACAGTTGATTTTTCTCTTCCCAAAAATTCTTAAATTATGTGTGTGATAAATAAAACTCTAAAACAAAATAAGTTCTTGGGAGTATTCTTCAAAAACTTAATTTTATTTACATAACAAAAAATTTAAACATGATTGCGTGGTTTTATTTTATTCATTGCTTTAAATGCGGTAAAGTAGGTACAATGGAAACAATGAAGAAAATTTAACTCTTATAAAAAATGTCTCAACGAGTTCAGGAAGTTCCCACACAATCCCACACATACCCACACACAATCAAACACAAACACACGAACAATAAACACGCATGTTAAATGCAGAGAACACCATTCATTGTCATGGTAATGAGCTGCATTATGAGCTTGTGTGGAAGCGCGTGTAGCTCGCCATGTTTTTGACATGCTGCTGAACAACAACGTCTCGGTCATGGTCACCGGAACGGAATGCGTTGTCAAAAATTCAAATGCTGACGAATGTAAAACACAGAAACATGCTAAGGAAGTTGCCAACAGCAGAAGACACACACTCATGCATACAAAAGTATTCCAAAGATACAAATAATATTTCCACAGCAACAAAATATTGACAAAAGAAAACAAAAATTAAATAAATGCTGCCGCTGCAACGTATTAACCTCAAATAAAATAGAATGAAATATTTTCGAACAAATTTTACAACGCTTTCGATAAATGAACATGTACTACAACACCAAAAAGAAGAAGAACAACAACAACAGCAACAACAAAAACAGAATAACATAACCATGCCTACTCAGTCCGTCAAACGTCAACAGATACTTTTGTATCTGAGTGCAGTTCTAATATCTATAGTATAGATTCTATACAGTTGAATGTCAGACAAATGAGCGAGTATCTTATGAATGTTGATATTCAAATGTTCTCACTTTGGAATTTAATAAATGTTTGTATGTTTATCTGTATGTTTATCTGAGCTAAGAAAGTAAGCAGCATTTGAAGAAGAAGTTCTGTGAGTGTTGTGACTGGAAGCAGCATGTAGAGCGCAGCACAGGTAAATGTGTTGTTGCTGTTATGATTACCATCGTTTGACCGGTAATGTTAACGGTTTCACGCATTTCTTACCAACACTGCTAAATGTTTTTTGTGGTTGAAGTTGGTGTTATAGCTGGTGTTGCACTCCAGCAGCGTCTGGAATCTTTTGTTGGTTCTTGTTGTTGTTGTTGATGATGTTGTTGTTGTTGCTGTTGTTGTTGTTGTTGTTGTTGTTGTTGTTGTTGTTGTTGTTGTTGTTGATGTTGCTGTTGTAGTTGTCAGTGTGGCACGTCTGCATCTTTTTGTTTTTTTTTTTTTTTTTCATCAGCAACATTTCATCATCATCATCATCGTCATCGTCAGCGTCGTTGTTGTCGTTGTTCTCATCCGTTTCTTTTTCATATTCAATACAATATCTTCTCTTGTTGTGCGGGTGTTTTTTGTTGTTTTTCCTCTCAGCTGCTGCTGTTGTTCTTATTTTGTTGGTCTTTTAGGTCTACGTTTTGTAATTTTTGTCTTCTTTATTTTTAATTTATATATTTCTGCATTTGTTTACAGTTATGCCGTCGGCAGTGATTCATTTTATTTCATATGCTTGACTGTATTTTAATTTTCATTTTTTTTCTGCTTTTTATTTGTTTTTTTTATTTTATTTTATTTTATTTGTTCTTTGTCTGCTTGTCTGCATTGGAGGTCAATAACGCTGTTTAAGCGACGTTTCCAGAATTTTATACCATTTAAAGCAAAAATACACTGTTGTTGTTGCTTTTGTTCTCTTTGTTGTTGTTGTTGTTATATTCGGTCTTGTTATTCGAGAAATATTTGTCTCATAAATCAGCGAATATTTGGGTTTGATACTCCGTAATAATTAAATTTAGAGATGCACTCAAGAATGTTTGAAGTTCTTGGAAAGAAATTTTAAACTACAGCTGTTCGACTCACTTACATATATTAAATTTTATATTTACCCCGGTGAGTGAGTTTATCGAATGATATACGAGTAATGTTTATTACCAAAAATGCTTTATATCGAATAATATACATACACTTCGATTCATCAGGTAAGAGCAAGTAAAATTTCAGTAGTTTTACAGTCTATAGCCATAGGACACACCCCAATAAACATCAACCTTGGAGATTGGCTTGACCTCAAGTGGAACTCCAGTAAGTTTCTCTAATCTCCACCTGAGATCCAAGCCATTCTCCAGGGAAATGGACCTTCGATCTCCAGTTGAGATAAGGCTGGATCTCCACTTGATCTCCAAAGTCTTTCTTGGAACGATCTTCAACCCAAAATGAAAAAAAAAATAGTATTTTAAGATAAAGCTTTTCCAATTAATTTTTTATTCCAATCATTGAAAATAATTACATATCTAAGAGTATTACACATTTTTATAAATTCAAAATATTATTTAATTTAAATTTTTTTTTCTTTTGTTTTGCTTATTTAAAAAATTAAATAAAACCAATGCTCTTGCATCTAGTGGCAAAGGTGCTCTTGCATCTAGCCATGGCGCACTAATATTTCAAGTAAGGATTTTGTTGCCACATTTGTAATGTTATTTACAATGGCCCAGGTCGCTAAATCACTTCTTAATGTTACTTGAGGGCGTATTTCTTCATTACATTCCACTTTTTTTGAGCTGTATTCATTTTTTCTCTGTGCGCTGCATTGCTCCTCATCTGAAGTTGCCACAAGTTCAAAGTGCAATGAAGTTGCTCGGGCAACAGTTGACGTTCCTGGCACTTATTCCGCTCTTATCACATTCCCCTCTGCAAGCAATGTAGCTTCTTCTGCAACAGTAGAAGTTCCAGGTGCTTCTAGTGCTCCCCCTGCATGCCTATCTGATCTTCGCGCCTTATTCTTTTTCTCATCTTACCTTTAATTATTTTATTGTTTGAATTTATTTACTTATTGAAATAATTTGCTGCAATTTCTGCCTTACTTTGTTATTTTGTTGCAATTCACTTTGTGTGACACAATAACCAAAACAACCTAATGTTGCCAAATACAAAAACAAATTATTTATTTTGACACTTCAACAGTATTGCCATTTTGAAAATTAACACACCTCAACATCTCCAAGATGTTGGAGTTGACTTGGAAGAATGAGTTGGAGATCAAATGGAGGTTGAACACTTTTTTTTTCATTTCATTTTTCATTTATTTATTTCTTTTGAATAACCAGCACAACAAAGTTAATTAACCTTTTATGACAGTACTGGCAGCATAGAAGTACAAAGCATTTAAAACATTTATAGATTAAACTTACATACATAATAATAAAATTTAAAACTAGTGAATTTAAGACATCTTTAAAATAGTAATATCTTAGAAGAGAAGAATTGTTCGAACAACATAAATTTTCAAGTTAACATTGAATTGATAAAGGGATCCTTAACTATTTATAACTACTCTTATTACAACGAAGAGAAATGCAAAGCTAATTTATTTTTAAATTGCACAGCGTTATTGCTAAATCTTAGACTATTAGGAAGAGCGTTCCAAAGACGAACAGAGTAAACAAAGAATTGCCTTTCAGAGGTTAAGCAAGAATGACGTGATGAGTTAATCTTATTCGTGCGACTAGACCGGGAAAAATTTAACCTGGTGAACAAATATTTCGGTTCAGTAGTGCTGATTATCGTATATAGCAACACGAGGGTACGGAAATCCATCAAATTATCCCAGGTCATGCCATAGATTTTCTTAGCATATTGAGAGACATGATCTCTTCTTTTTAACCCATATACGTACCGAGCAATATTATTGAAAAGGACGTTTAATTTACGTTTACTTGAGCTGTCACAGTTAGCAAACACTTCACAGCCATAGAGCATTGTTGGTATAATATAGGTTTTTGCCAGTAGCATTCTTATATGTAAAGGTGTAAAATATTGGGTTGTCCATAATACACGTAACATGCTGTAGACTTTCCCGACAGTAATATTAACATGATTGTGCCAAGTCAGCGTTCTATTAAAAGTTACCCCTAGGTTTTTTGCAGAGTCGACGAAATCTATACTGCAACCGTTTAACACAAGGCGAGGAACATTTGAGATATCAATGATTTTTTTTGAGATCACTAGACATTTCGACTTTTGAGGATTAAGGCTTAAACCGTTTTTTTGTGCCCAATCAAAGATATTTTCAAGAACAGTATTTAGGTTAGTGATGCAGTCTAGTAATTTTTCATGTTTACAACTCACATATACTTGGACATCGTCTGCGTACATTTGGACCTTACAATCTTTAAGAACACTCGGAAGGTCATTGATGTACATGGAAAAAAATAGAGGTCCCAATACTGACCCTTGAGGTACACCTCTTTTAATAGGGAGAAAAACTGATGAGACATTGTTTGCAGAAACTGCTTGCAACCTATTCGAGAGATATGACGCAATGAGGTTCACAGCAGTTGATGAAAAATTGAACATTTTGGAAAGCTTTGTCAGTAAAATGTCATGGTCGACAGTGTCGAAGGCTTTTGAATGATCCAGTAGAACTAAAATACCCAACTCATTATTGTCCAAGCCCACACGCAAGTCTTCAGTCACATCAAGGAGAGCAGTTATACAGCTATGCTTGGCCCTAAATCCTGATTGTCTGTTAGTTATAAGGTCATATTTGAGAAGGTGTCTGTTAATTTGCTGACTTAATAACGACTCCAATGCTTTGGATATGAACGATAGGATTGCAATTGGACGATACTCATTCTGCGATTTTGGCACAGGGATGATTTTTGATTTTTTCCATTCCTCCGGGTAGACTGATTTGGTGAGCACGGTATTAAATACATGAGTTAGAAAAGGGAGTATTTTCGGAAGCAGGATTTTTAAGAAAACTGGATTAATTTCATCATATCCAACAGCATTCGATCTGATTGATAGGAAACTTTTTAAAACATCATATTGACTGATACAGGAAAAACTGAAGCTACAACTGGGGTCAAATGAGCTAATAATGTTTAGATAGACGTTGTGAGTGACTACAGACATTGGAATATTGACAAATTTTTTATTTAAATCCTCAGCATCTACAATATCACAAGAACTAGTGTTTTTTTTACAAAGACCAATATTGCGTATCTCTCGCCACTTTTGCTTACTACCCACTGCAGATTCAAATTTACGAACATAATGATTGCTTTTTGCAGCTTTTACTTCCCTTGTAACTTTCGATCGCAGGATTTTGAATTCATTATATAAGGTTGAGGTTTTGAACCGTTTCCACCGATTGTATGCACTATTGCGCTGCAAAATGAGATTCTCAATTGTCTTGCAAAACCAAGGTCGTTGATTTTGTCTAGTTTTTTTACACTTAAGAGGAACAAAATCGCTAAAGAGCTTGTTGACGTTACTTTTGAAAAATTCCACTTGGTCATGGACTGCGACCATTTCGTAAATCAGTTCCCAGTTCACATTACGTACAGCAGTTTCAAGGCGTTCATAATTAATGTTTTTAAAGTCGCGGAAGCTAAAGCAATGGTCCTTATCAGTGAACTGGAAATCATAGGTAAGGAAAATCAGATCATGCTTTGAGAAGTTAGGAACAGAAATTTGATCATAAAGAAGAATTTTTATTTCAGTGTTCACAAAGAAAAGGTCCAGCAAAGAATTATTGCTTTTGGTGAAATGAGTAGGCATAGTTTTATTTACTGGGACAAGTCCTAAGCTTTGCATATCTTGCATAAAACTGCTTTCAGCTAGCAGATTACTGTTAAAATCACCGCCTATGATTATTTGAGAAAAAGGTAAGGCAATATTCTCCAAAATGCTTAAGAAAGGTGAAAAAGTTACATGACAGTTTGGCCGATAGACGCACCCAACAAGCAAGTTTTTATCACCATTGGTAACCACAACAAATATGTACTCAATAAGACTGTCCGGTAATGACTTGCAAAGTATCCTACAAGCGAGACTTTCCTTCACATATATCGCCACTCCGCCTGCATGACCAACCCTGTCCGCACGATATATTTTAAAACCATTTATTGAAAACAAACCATCCGGCATTTCGTTGTTGAGCCAAGTTTCACTTACGCAAATTGCATCCATACTAGAACCTTCAATAACGTATCTTAACTCATCAATCTTATTTACTAAGCTCTGAGCATTTAAGTGGCAAATTTTAAACCCTGTTTTTTGTTTAGAAAGAATTCGAATTAAATTATAGATATTGTCTTTGGAACAAGGAATTTCTGAATTAAATGAACCTAACATATTTAAAGAGTGGCAAATTAGTATAAAATAACGCGTGCATAATTTGAAAAATTTTCTTCGTTGCAATAATATACAAGTCTATAAAAAAAGAGATTAAACTGAAATAATATAATAAAAGAGAATAATATTTTGTTACGTTTACAGAGGAACTAAATGATCTTCCAAAATTGGTGCAAAGAACAACATTAATAGAGCTATTGGTTAGGGTAGCCACGAAAAAACTGAGAAGTATCCTGGTTGCTCATATCATAGCTGGTGGTGTGTTCAGTATGGAGAGTTCCAATTACTTCGCCTAGTTTTGCCAACGTGCTAACTTGTATAGCATTTTCATTTATTTTGGACTTAACATGCACAATACCACGACGAGTAAAAGCAGCTGTTATCAGCTGTTGCTTTTTATAGCGTAGTGCCTGTTGAAGGATAACCGAGTTCGTTTTCGTCAGGCCTTCATTGACATAAACGGGTTTAGTTGAATCGAAGCCCGCATGATGTAGGCGTAGCAAGTCCTTACTATCACGCCGAAACTTGGCTACGGAGCTAAGAACAAAGTTTCTATCAAATGGTGTTTCGAATTTTGCAATAATCGTGGAATCGTTGTAATTATTGCGCAAGTTTTTGTAGTGTTTGAGCCGGAATATGTTCTTGATGTTGGGCAACTGAATGTTTACTGTGGCACAAATTTGACTCAGTATATCCCGCAGGTTTTCACCTTCATGATATGGAATCCCATTGAGCCGAAGATCACATGCCACTGCTGCATTGTCTTGCCTTGCTAGTTGAGACTTCAATTCATCAACCTCTTTCTTATAGGCTTCAGCGTCCCACATTCCCGCGTACTGAATCCCCCCAGCAACCTTTGTACTCTCTTGTTCATCAAGCCGCGCCTTCAACTCCTCTGTCACCCCTTTAAATAGGTTAACGTTCTCCTTAAGCTTATCAACATCAGCAACAGCATATTCCAGTTGGGTGACTCTATCACGTAAAGTTTCAAGACCACTGCGCATATCAGCAACATTTTGACATATTACAGCAAAGACTCTCTGCTCACTCTCCTGTATCGCAATGGTAAGTTCCGCTTTAATTTGCGAGGTGATCTGCTCACTTTGTTTAGTGAGACGCGCTTCAATCATCTCGCTGTGCTTATCTAACTTTTGACCAATGAGTTTAAGGAGGGATGAAGTCGAAAGTTGAGTAGGATTTTGCGTTGAGGGTGTGTTATGCTTTTCGAGTTCTCCTACACTTAAAGATACCTGTGGAGCACTCACAGGGATACCCGTGCTTGTTGTTGATGAGAGCGGCAAGGCATTATCCAGGTTAGATATTGATATTGGTGGAGAGCGAACAATCGATTGCCGTCGAGCCGAGAGGCATTTATTGCATTTGTACATTTGCTTGTTTTTAATCATGTAATCCAGATCAGCTTTTTTAATATTAACGCAGCTTGTGTGGAAATATTCGTTACAAGTGTCGCATTTAACTTTTTCATCATCACCTAATTGGCGGTCTACCTTGGATTTGCAAACGCACGGCATTATATAAATCAAATTAGTTTAGATTGTTTTGACAGGATAAATTAAGAGGCTGACAATTTTGACAAAGAGACAGATTGAGCGGCTAAAAACTCACGTGTAAAGAACGCAACTAGTTACAGCGGCTGATATATATATTTTTTACAATTTGGCAGCACTGGATCAAACCTGATATGACAGTTCGCAGCTGATCGTTTTTAGTTAGCAGTTTTTTTGAGTTCTGGCGCAATACCACAACAGGTGCAAATGTAAACAAAATCTAACCTTAATTTACGCCAACTCCACTCACTCCAAAAAATCCAAACTATGCAGTTTCACCACTCCAGAGACAGCAAAACAGCGCACAACAAGACAACGGCCACAGGAAGAGGCAACAACCATACAGCAACAGGCAGCAGTCAAAACCCAGCAAGCAGCACCAGCAACAACTAGGAACAGGCAGCGCCGGCAAACTACGAAAACTCAGCAGAGTCCCTCAAATCCTCAACGTACGCAGAAGTACCAGGTTTGGCTTGTGTAGATTCAGTGATTTTTACCTCTTTCAGCGTATTTAAATATGTTTTTATACGCTTTTTAGGCACTGTTGAAATTTTGACTTCTTTCTCGTTTGACGTTTGACGTTTTCCAAGCTTGAAGAAAAATATTTTTCTTGCTTGTTGGGACGTTGCTTTGATTTTTACATATATAGATGGGCGGTAACAGTGGACGTTGCAACATCTATATCTATCTATATCTATATCTATACTATTATATAAAATGAAAGTGAAAATTTTTTGTGTCCGCAAAACTCCAGAAGTACTGGTCCGATTTTTTTGAAATAAGTTTTAAAATATCAAATTTGTGCTACAAAAGGTTCATTGGTTATTTTCTTTACGAAATTTCAATAATAAGTATCTTTACTTAAAGTGTTAAGTTTTTTAAAAAATCATCCACAATGCCATGCATTGCTTGATCGTTAGCTTTTCATGCGTTTGTGCTACGAGAGCCTCAATAAACTGCATATTGCTCTCTACTATACTCTTTTTGTTCTCAGCAAGCTCAAAACAACAAAATAAACAAACAAATACATAACATACATACTTTGCTGCGCTTAAAGCTAATTGGATCGAAGTACATTCTAATATGTTCAAAGTAGTTTTGATGTGGAGAATTAATCTAACACAGTTTTGTTAAATGGGGATTCAAAGACCACCTTAAGCATGTTGAGGATTTTTTCGATGAGAATGAGATTCAATCCGACTTGATGTATGTATGTATGTACGTATGTTTATTTGTTTCGCTGCATGCAACTTTTCTACACATGTTTTGACGGTGGTTTTCCTGTAATTTATAAATGAACAAAAGGAACAAACGGCTGACTTTTTACTTAATAGAATTGACATTGTGTGATTCAATAAGTTTTATTATAAATAAACAAGAGAACTGGACGGGCATAGGAAAAGGGGTTATGGCTTCGACCACACAAGTCAAATTTTTGATATTGAATAGTTTGGAACTAAACGTCGCATGACAATAAAACTCAGTATGAAGTTCCTAATTGCCAAAGTCTTTCTACTGGAAAACAGGTTTGTGCATTGGAAAAGGGGGTGTGGCCCGATTCTCTATACAGAATAGCTATGGAAGCTAAGATCACAGGACATTGAAACTCATAATGGAATTGTCATCTGGGAGTGATGTTCTGCTACTGGGAAACTGTAACGGGCAGTGGAACATGAGCGTGGTGTCAGACTAAGGAATTAATAAAAGTTTTGAATTTACTTATCATTTCCAATATACTTGCCGGATGCAGCAACGCGCGCCGGGTATCGCTAGTTTATATATATAGCGACCGCCACTTGAACCCATGCACCTATACACCAAGTTTTACTATCAAAGCATGCACAACTCATGAATTATGAGTTGTGAAAAATAGACGCAGATATATTTTGACCACACCCATTTTTAGTACAGTTGAGTGCAAACTAAATTGCCAAATTTTAGTCCAATACGATCCAAACCGCCTTATATATAGTATTTTTATTGATTTGTGTGCGGGAAAAGAGGGTGTGGCAAAATTTTAAGGCAATCGGTGAAGAACTTCCGGAGATTTGCGATGTTGTACAAACATTCATTTACATTTTGTAGTACAAGGTGAGGCAAAAGTAATAACCAAATGTTCTTTGTGCTTGTTTCACACCAAATGTTTTACTTGTGAAATTTGTTAATTTAATCCATTAGAATTTATTCCAACAAGTTGAGAAAATGATATCGGCCAAGTGACACCGCCAGAGTTCATGATCATATGGGATCGTTTTATGACATTTTTCATCACTCTTCCCAAAACTTCGGCGACAGGTTCTCGCATTCTTGGCGAATATTCTCCTTAAGAGCTTGAAGAGTCTGAGGCACACCCTCAGTTGACGTACACCCGCGACTTCAAAAAACCATATAAAAAGAAGTCTGGAGCGGTTAAACCGGTGATATCGCCGGCCAGTGCAAATCACCAAAACGAGAGATTAAGCGACCGGGAAATGCTTCCTTCAGAATATCGGTTGTGGTTCGAGCAGTGTGCGCCGTTGGAACTACATGTCCCAATTCCCAAACCAGTCCCAATTCATCCAATTGAGGAAGAAAAAATTCGGTTATTATGGCTCTGTAGCGCGCGCCGTCCACAGTCGTCGTTTGGCCCGCGGCGTTCTCAAAAAAAAATGGCCCGATGACTCTTAAAGCGTAAACCGCATACCACGCAGTAACTTTGAGCGAGTGTTATGCTTCTTCGTGGGTGATACACGGATGTTCGGTGCCCCAGAAATGATTATTTTGTTTATTCACCTAACCGCAAAGATTGAAATGAGCTTCATCGCTCATGATAATTATCCATGAAAAAATCGTCCAACTCTTCGTTGAGATTCAGTATGGCTTGAACGTAGGTTACACCCGGTTGGCGGTTAACAGCTAACAGTTGATGCACTGTCTGCACTTCGTAAGGGTCTTTGTAACATCTTCAAGTCTTTCATCAAAATTCTGCGTAGGGATCGCCGGCTTATGACCAATTGAGTGGCAAGTCGTCGATGTTCCGGGTTCTTCTTCGACATCTAGGGTAACAGCACCGATATTCTCAGCAGAACGTTTGCTCCGGGCCCGGCCAGCCTTAGAAAGATCTCGTGTTGTCCCAGTCTCTTCAAGACGAGTGACCAAACGCCGCAGTCTTTGTCCAGTTGATGTTGGATAGCCAGGAAATCTGCGACGAAATTCACGGTGCGCCAACACAACCGACAAATTGTTGCGCAAAAAAATGGAAACAATTATTGTCGATTTGTATTCTGCGTTTGTTTACTTCACAAATGTCAAAACCGAATTGACATTTGGCACCATTTGCAAAAGTTATAGGGTGTTCAATCGTGTGATTACTTTTGACCCACCTTGTATATAGATTTATTTTGCAATAAATAAATTTATAAATAATATGAATTAAATAAATATTTTTAGCTACTTCTAAATAGTTATAGTTTATTAAACATAATTTTGTTTCTAATTAAAGTCAGTTATATCGCCAACATTTGTTGTGGGCAATATAAGCTACCACAATATAGGCTTATATGGACTAGTGGTCTATATCATAAATTCGTTATCCTCTTTGGATTTAGACTTGTATTAAACTTTGGATTACAATGTCCGTGACTACTCTGATGACGATAATATAGAATTTGTTAACGCCGCTGGAAAAGAGGACGCGAAGTGTTAATATTATTCCACTTTTATTCGGAATATCGGTCTGGTGAGATATGGGTGGAATGTGTCCCCTATAAAAATTGGAGCCATGCACATTGTACTGGTTGTGAACAAGAGACCTTTATATGCGACGTGTTTACACATTAAATGCTTCGGACCAGGTAGTCCATATTATCCTAATTATTTCTTTCACTTTTCTGAGTATTTTTGCGTTTTTTCAATTAATTATATATTTTGCGTTTGGAGCTATTGTTTGACAAAGAAAACAAAAATTTAATTGTTTTTTAAGTTAACTTAATATATATGAATGTATTATTTCATGTGTTTTGAGAACTATTTACCATAAAAAGATTGGTGGTCCATATTTGCCCACTTTACTATGTTTTCGAAATGTCTCCAGCAGAATAGGATAAATGTTATGGCAAAATGGCATGCAAAAATATATTGATCATAACGGAAAATATTTCCAAAAATTATAAAAAATAAATTCGGTCTTTATATTTATTCCCGAAATATATAGATAAAACCGCGTATAATGGGAGATTTTTAGGCAGGAAATGAGAAAAAATAATATATTTGCAAATTCGAGATTTGACTAGTGGGCGAGGTTGGTACTTCTGAGAACAACCTTTGACCACGGTAGGAGAGCTACAGGACCTCTCTTGAGCGAATGGGGGTGATTTAATCATTTTTAGCAAACGACCGACGGGACACTTTCAATAAAATAATGGATATACACAGAAAATGCAGCTTTATGTTCAACTAAACAAACAAACTCCACTTATATGATTTAACAGAGGCTTATTGCATCTGAAACATCACAAAGCTTTTTGTGAATTTTATCTTTATTTGTTTTTTTTTTTTTTGACTGACCAACAACGATTCAATAACAGGGTCACTTTTTGAAGGAATAGCTTTCACTTTTAAAAGCTGACATAGCTTTTCAACTCTGTGTCGACTTTTTGTTTTTAATTTTCAATTCCCGGATATCACGATAACATTTTTGTTGTCGCTTACTCACCATTGTTTCTCCAACGATGCTTTGTTTGGAAATTTTATGGCAGTGCCACCTTCAACATTGCCAGCATTTGTAGGGGCGATTCACCGTTTTTCAGCCCGGTACTCCTTTTTTCTGAGTCTCTCATCTTTTCTCTTGGCCCAAAGTTCTCGATTTGGCAAGATACTTATGTTCATAAGTTTTCCCTCATTTCGCCTTTTAAGGGAAATATCTCTTTTGACTGCGTTGTCTCTCTCTCTCTCTCTCTTGCAATAAGCCGCGTATTTCTGGAGGTTTTACTTTATTTCAGATCTTTTTCTACCTTGCCAATTTCTATATCTTTCCGATAGGGACTGCTTCTTTCCACGATTTAAAGTCAAGAAGCATAGAACAATGAGATATTCCACGTGCTTGCATTAATTTGACATCACATAAAATAATCTACTCACCTTGTCAACTTTGACCACTTTTTTTTGCTTTTTAATTTTTGACCCTGCTACTTCTTGTTGTGCTACAATTAACTGGACCACCTTTTGGCTCCGAGAACGTGTTCGATATCTTTTAGGTGTGTCCATTGTGAAAAGAAACTTCTCTATTTCAATATCGATGAATTAAACCAAAAATCGAAAACAGCATCGACGGCCGGGACAACAACCGTCGCACAATGGTTCTAAATCGAAAAAAGACGACCAAAACCCCAAGGAGTTGTCTAATCTGCATGAAGATTATGATTATTAGGTTTGTGAGGTCGCTGATCACGAATCTGAAGTCAAAAATTCGAAATTCAAAATGGCGGCTTAAAAATGGCGGCCATGAACATGCTAATTTTCATAATATCTACATATATTATGCAGTACAATTGTGTTGCGCCAAAAGTTTTCGGGGTTGCTGATCACGAATCTGAAATCAAAAATTCGAAATTCAAAATGGCGGCTTAAGAATGGCGTCCATGAACATGCTAATTTTTATAATAACTATATTATGAAGTACAATTTTGCTGCCCCAAAAGTTTCCGGGGTCGCTGATCATGAATCTGAAGTCAAAAATTTAAAACTCAAAATGATGGCTTAAAAATTTAGCCATTCTTTATTCTGTTCCACACAACGGATGTTTGTTCTTTTGCTTTTGTTGCACCTCTCAAAATATTTATTAAAAAATTTTTTATATAAATCATTAAGAAAATTTTTTTTTATGTCACAGTTATTTGCACATATTAAGTGTTCTGCCACAAAAAAATTAGATTTTTTTGATTTTTAAAAATTAGGTTTTGCCCGTCTTTTTTCGATTTGGAACCATTGTGCGTCGGGACAAATTGAAATAAATTGGCCGCACTGGTTGCCCAATTGGCCAAATACTTTTTTCCGACAAAATAGATAGCTAACAGGTTTACACACTGCAAGAATTTCACACTTTTTGTTGTTGAGGTCACGTTTGTTATTCAGAATTACCATCGACGGTCGGGACGTACAAAATTTTTTTTTTGGACAACGCCGCAAGACTAGGTTGAAATACTGTGCTCTATTCAAATCGGGAATATATAATTCATGCAGATGATACCTTGGTATCCGAACGGATTTTTTCAGTCCTTTTGAATGTTACCCTCACTCCTTCTATGAGCGTGGCAGCGCGATATGTTTAAAATACCAAATATAGGGAATTTCTATGAACACACTTTTGACTGAGGTTCAGAGAAAGCAGTTTCACTGAAGGGGGGTTCCAGAAGATGGTATTCATTTTGTACATCGAATTTAAGGTGAAGAACAATTTTTCAGCTTAAATATCGACACAAGATCTATTTTTCTAAAAGAAAACAAGTTCAGGACAAACAATGGTCAGTGCGATTCGGCCAAATTCACTTTCTATACAAGGGTGTGAGGGTCCGAAATTGAGCATAATGGGCAGGAACTTATTCTTCTCCATCAGATGTTTGAAACACTCTTAACCCTCTTTTATCGAAACTCATTTATTTATTCTCCACCCACAAAAGACAGTGAATATATCCCATTTCACGCAGTTTCATCCATAAGTAGTGACCTATGTACGATTGCCCTTATCTTGTTTTCTAACATTCTGTACATATGCCATCAGGAAACCTGCTAGAGTATCACAAACAAAATAACTTAAATATGTCTGACAAGAATTTCTCTAAGAATTCTTAGACTTTTATACAATACCACGAACTATAACTAAATATATAGGGTGTTAATGAAATAAAATCCCCTATTCAATTGCTATGCATTTAGAACAACAATCATCGCTTTGTATGACAGCGATTTATATTCGAAGACATATGCTATGGGGAGAATGAAGAAGTTCAAAAATAAAATTCCGAAACTATATTTAGACAGTACAGCAGCCAACAACAAATAGACAAGCAACTGCAACAACAGCAGCAACAAACAGAAAACAAACAAAGAAAATGTCAAAGCAACAAAATTTAAAAATACGCCAGAGTTGCCAGACGTCTGAAAAGAGTTTTTGACAAAGACCCCAGAGATAAAATCAGGCTAGAGCAATACTAAGAGATAAGAAGCACATACATGTGCACAGCAGATTGAAGACATCCAGCAGAAAAGAGGGGAGCCACTATTAAAATTGCGGGGATCTATGAAATACTGGCTATATTTTAACAGTTGTTGTGCATGTGTAACAAAAAAAAAACAAAAAAAAAAACAAAAAAAAACATTTGGGGATGCCCCACAAAATGCATTGAAAAGTGTTATAAAAACGACAGAATTAGAAATATTTGGGTGCTATGTTGATGAACAAAAAGTCAGAAATAGTGGAGAGGGGAAGGGGGACATAAGTTATTAATTGGCTTGAAATGGATTGGGGGGAACTATTGTATGGTTTTTAGATGTTTGTGTGAAGAGAACTTAAGAAGTTCTTAAGTTGTTGCCGCGATAAAATTAGAAACAATTGTGGAGAATTTATTGTGTGGGGGAGAAAAGAAATTTGGGGCCAAAGTGAAGTGTTTACATAGACTCGTAATTATTTGACCCACAAATGCCAACATGCGGACGATTTAGAAACTTTTTTTTTGAGCATTTGCTGCATAAGAGTTCATTGACTCTGCGCTAAGTGTGGGGAAGGGATTTTTCTGATGACTTAAGAGGGATTTTTTTTTTTTTTAATAATGAAACTATGTGTTTATTTATGTCATGAAAGAATTTCGTATCGGGGATATCAAGCAGCAAAATTATAGTAAATTCTCAAGAAGAGAAATGACTTGATCGACAGCTGTTCGATCAAAGCTTTCGAGTATTTGTGGAAATTCCAAAAAACACAACCAATAGGGAAAATCCAACACAGTGAGTGCTGTTCTTTAGTAAATTCAATCAAAAGTTCTACAAAAATTCAAACTTTACTTCACACCTAGTGAAATAACGATGTCATCGTCAGCTTTAATTCATAAGCTAATTTTTAAAAAATGTTCACAAGCTATTAAAATACTTTACACTGTTCCCAACAAAGTCAGTCCACCACCCTCCATTTCGACTCAAACAAGCAAGACATTCCATGCAAACTTGTCTTTGGCAACATCGTGTAACAAACATTAGGAAAAAAAAAAGTAAACGTAATGAAGAATACAAATTTTCATAAGTTGTAGAAAGCCTGTGAAGGCCATGTTTAAAAGATGTTGGCAAGAGATTAAAATCGGTTTCCTAAGACAAACAGCGTGGGTCAGAGTCAGAGCCCAGACAAATGCTAAACTCTCTAAAAACTCCCATAAATAAGCTGCTAAATTATTTTAAAGCATACATTTAATAGAGCAACATGAACGTCTTTTAATAGTCTTTGAGAGGGGTTAAAATAGTTCCCAAGCAATTGTTTCAAGTTTTCATTATTTTTTTCTTCTTTTTTCTTTTGTCTTGTTATGGCTTTTCTTTTGTGAACCGCACCCACGATGTGCCAAGTTAATAACGTGTCAACGCTTCACTCCAATGAATTTTGACCTTTTTTCTTTGTTTTTTTTTTTTTTGTTTAATTGTACCTTCTTTCTATTTGCTGTTGTTGCTGCATAAGTTTGTTATACCAACAACAACATATACTACAAAACCAACGGCCGCCATAAATTAAACAAGTCATCTTTTATGAGCATTTTTATCTTGTATGTAAAACAAACAACATTTTTATGCTTTGTCTGGACAAGACTTCAAGAACTAAGGTAACCATGTTAACGCCTTGATATTTTATTGGGCTTTCACAAATTAAACCAAGTTTAAAGTGTAAAGTGGAATCATTAATTAGGTCAAGAAAATGGAGCAGATTGTTATTGTAGAGAGTTCGGACGCTTGGCCAAACCAAGTTTTAAACGAAGGATTTAAGATATTAAACCTATTCAGTTTAATCCAGACTGCCTCGATTTGAAAATGGGGCGATAGATAAGTGGGAAAGTAGCGTAGCTGTTAAAACATGTGAATTTTGAATCTGAAGCAAGAGTTATGCCTTAAGGTCAATAATCAATTCAAGTTACTTAACGGTTCTATCTTCACACTTCCTCTACCACCAACCAGTGGCGTAGATAGCTTTTTGCAATGGGAGGGGATAAATTTATTTTCGTGAAAAAAAGGTAGACTTTTATTTTTATTTATTTAATTTTTTTTTTTTTTTTTTTTTTGTTAACGTTTTTAAAGCGAAAAATCCAGCCAGCTTGGATTAATTGCTAATTCAAGCACTTCTTCAAGCGATATAACCATGTCTCGATGAATCAATTTCGTCAACCCATTTAGTCGTCCCTATATATATTAAATATTAGGTGTAGTAAAAAAACATCCATTATCTTTCTACTAGATGTCTTAAGTAATCTGTAACTCGCTTGGTATACATGCGATCAGGTAACGCTAGATGGCGTTAGAAAGATAAGATTTCGTACTAAAAAAACTTCTCAGACGGTTTTGTGATTGCTTGACTTAGTGGTCTTCGATAAAGGCGAAAACACAAGGCAGGTGGCTAAAAATGAGACTAGTGTTTATGAACCTGATACTGTAACAGCCAATTATGCAATTTTGGTTTCGTCAGTTCCACTTCGGTAATTTGAATGCCAAAGATGCACCACGCTCTGGAAAGTCAATTGTCGAAAATGTCAATAAAATTATGGAAATCCTCGAGTCAACCGTCATGTAAGCACGGTTTCGATTGCCCAGGAGCTGAGCATTGCACAAAAAATCATTTGGAACCACTTGAATATGGATGGATTCAAAAACTAGCTCGATGTATCGGTACCACATGAGTTAACGCAAAAAAAACCTAATGGACCAAATTTCCATCTGCGAATCGCAGCTGAATCGCAACAAAATCGACCCATTTCTGAAGCAGATTGTGACTGGTGATGAAGAATGGGTCACTTACGACAACGTCAAGCTAAAACGGTCGTAGTCGAATAGCGGTGAGCCGCCGCAAACGGTGGCCAAGTCGGGATTGACGGCCAGGAAGGTTTTGCTGTGTGTTTGGTGGGATTGGCAGGGAGTCATCTACTATGAGCTGCTCCTTTAAGGCCAAACTCTTAATTCGGAACTGTTTTGTCAACAATTGGACCGTCTGAAGAAAGCAATCGCCCAGAAGTGGCCTGCGGTAGCCAATAGGAGAGGAATTGTGTTCCAACAGGCCACACACATCGATAGTGACTCGCCAGAAGTTAAGGTTCATATCAGTTACTACACCTGATATAAGTTATACCAAAAATTTTGCTAATGAAGATATATTTTGTTTTTATCCTCTTTGGATTATTTTTATCCTCTTAAAGCCGAAAAGGTACGCTCAGGCGTGTTTATTAGCAGTAGCGGTGTAGCTAAAATTTTTAAATAGCACGTACATATATAGTGCTTTTAGAGCATTTAGAGGCTTAGTGGAAGCTATATGGTTCACATATAACTTCCACACTTGCAGATCTTTAAAAACTTTAGAAGCACTAACGTCAAGAAATTTAATGTTTAAGTTAACGGTTTTTTAATTTTTCAGCTTATTTGTCAATTTCTGTTACTTGAAGGAGGGATGAAAATCCTTTAGTATATTTAATCCTTTTAGTATATCTTCATTTTGAGTAAGTTTTTAGCAAATTAAAAATATTATAGAACATATATTCAATTATTAAATGAAACTTTTTATTTAGTGCTCCTTTCTCCAAGTACCTTAATGAAGTAGTCAACAAACGGATAGAAATAGATATTTTCTTCTTGGTCCTTTACAAATTTTTCTAGAAAAGCCTTTAATATCGGTGTATTAAAAATATCGTAAACTTTTTTGATTGTGTTCAGAAAATTTCTTAGGGCTGGTATTTGGTTTGTAATAGACATTGCCAAGTTTAAGGAATTAGCCACGCAATGAATACAGAGAACATGGTGCATGATTTTCTCTTATTATCGCTTGAAGGTCTTTAAGTCTGCCCGACATATTGCTTGTTCCGTCCTATCCTTGACCGATTAAGAATGAAACGTACAGGTTACATTGCTGAAGATTTTCAACAAGTAGTTTGGCAAAAACATCACCTATACTTGTATGTATACGATGTGTCAAAGGAAGAAGTAAGAAACTTAATGTTTTAAAAATATGTCTGCCATTTGATTCATGCACATATCGAATGCAGTTTGTAAAAGGGTTCCGTCTGATGTTCTTGATAAATCTAATTAAATTATAATAGTTATTATAAAATTCAGGCACCAATTATAGCACAATATAAAAAAAGAAACCACTTATTGAGCAGATTTTTTACATCTATTTTATTAGTAAATATATTGAAATTTCATTTCAGAGAAGACAATTATGTTAAGTGCATAGAAAAATACACTAACATGCGTCTAGACTAAAAACCTTGAGAAAAGACCAATATTGCCTTCTTCCAGTTGTCGAACTTTATTCTACCCTTGTCCACCACCTTTAGCAAACAATACACAAGGAATACAAATATGCAAGCAATCAAGCCAGAAATATGCAACCAACCATTTGAATTGTATGGAAAAATTTAAACAGCGAGGTTTCAAATTTGCCAGAAGATGAAATTTATAATTTTTAAGCGGAGCCCACACAAAAAATTACATCTTCAATCTTCACTTTAGACTTTTTTGTAAATTAGTACATAAAATTTCATCGAAAGGGGAGATCTATCCCCTAAATTATCCCCCTATCTACGCCACTGCCACAAACGACTTTTGAGTTGTAAGTATTGATGAATTTTTGATTTCAGTTAATAAGACATAAGAAAAGGTATAAAGAAAGGTTAAAGTGTAGTCAAGCTCGCAACCATTCGACTCCTGAAGAGACTTGGATATTTCTTCAGTTTTGGTACAAGCTATACCTTTTTACATACAATAACAAGAGTTCATATTAAAATTGAAACCAACATAATCGAAACATTGGACTCGAAAATTAATCCGATATAAATTTTAAACAAAGGCTCTACGAAGCGATAAGTCCATATATAAATTAAATTAGAAATAATATCTTAGGATCTTAAGACAAAGGGAATTATCAATGAAAAGAAGTAAAATCGAAAATCGTAAAAGATATAGAAAAAGGGGAAAACAGTTTTATTTTCGATAAAAAAGCGCTAACTTTTAGATTTTAATTTTACTTGGAAATAGATTCTCTCGCTATAAGAAAATGTTATTCGGAAAAAACTTGAAGGGAATGGACATTTTCATTTAATTTTATCCAAACGAACCGTGGGTTATTTTGGAAAATCTCTTAAAAGTAATGGCATAATATACAAATTCAACATTTTTTTTAATGAGGTGTTTTTGTGGGAGTTGCCGTGAGTGGAAGGCGTGAGTGAGCATAAACCCAATAAGAAATATATAATCTACGGCTTGGCCTCAGTTAAAGTACCTCTTTACTCATTTATATTATGTAATGTACAAAGGTATGAAGGTTTTATGAATAACATCAGATTATAAAGGGGATAGGGGTTAGTTTTTATCCTAATTTCAAACTCATTGTATCTCAATACATTAATTTTTGTGAAATTTATAAAGGCCTTGCTAATTTGATAAAGTCACTTTGTATGGGAACTAGGCATGGTTTCCATTCGATTTTAAAAAATATCAAACTAAGACATCAATTCAAGCAACATAACTTATAGTTTATTTGAAAAAACTAATGAACTAATTTTTGCGGAAGATTTAGAGATAATATAATTTCGATATAGTCACTTCATATGGTAGGTAGACGTGGTTTATATAGGAAATGCAAATTTCAATTGAAGAATGAGTTTTTGAAATTAAAACTCATGTGGAAATTTTCAAGTACTTAGATTCATTTTCGTAGACCTTTCAGAGATTTCATCATTTTTATGGCATTACATTTTATATGAAGTAGGCGTGGTTTTTTTAAAGAATTTGTGTGTTCTGTGGGCACACCCGTTGGTTTTGATGTGTCAGCGTATTTTTATCCCTGTCCTTATTTTTGTCCCAATCCTTTCCATTGTTTTCAAACTTGTCCTCATTCTTATCCTTATTTTTATATTTGTACTAATAATTGTCCTACTTCTTGTCCAACCTCTACTTTGAATACATATCTAAATTCCTGATCTTATTATCTTATGTTCGAACCTTTTCTAACCTTTTCCCACTTATTGTTCCAATATTTTTCCTTGATCCTACTCCTAGTCTTCACATATCCTTGTTCTATTCATTGTCCCATTTCTTGCCCTAATCCTGCCGGTATGCTTTTATTTAATTTTGAATTAAATATTGTTTTAGGTGTGCCTAAATCTTTGTCCTAATCCTTGTTATAATCCCTTTCCCAATCCTTGTCTGAATTCTTGTCTTAGTCCATGTCCAATTTCACGATCCAATCTTTGTCCTACCTATCTTATTCCTTGGCCTAATTCTTGTCGAAATTTTTGCCCTCATCCTTTTTATAATCCTTAGCTATAAAAATTTTCAGATCTAATGATTGTTATACCCCCACGTTTAAAAAACGTAAAAGGGGTATATTAATTGTGTCAATCCATTTGTAACGCTCATAAGGAGGTATGGCAGGTATAGAAAAGTATATATATTCTTAATCAGCATCACCACTCGAGTTGATTTAGCCATGTCCGTCTGCCTGTCCGTCTGTCTGTCTGTGATCACGATTACAGCTGTAATTTTCAAGCTGTCATCACGAAATTTATTATTAAAATTTTATATAAAAAATAAAGGTCAAGTTCGAAAATGAACCAAATCGGATGAAAACGACGCCTACCTCCCATACAAAGTGACTTTATCGAAATGGTAAAATCTCTTAGAATTCTACAAAAATTAATATATGGACTTGAAATTTTGCATATAAACTTTGATATATAACATGTACTTTATGTATAAAATTTAACAAAATCGAGTGAAAACCACACCCACCTACCATGCAAAGTGACTTTATTAAAAAACAAAAGCGAATATTTTCTGTTAAAACTATTGAGAAAATGTTTTTACAAATAAAGATTTTATTGACTGCTTAAGACTTTGAATATATTTTGGTTCGGCCGTGGGGGTATTTTAACTCGGTAAGAAAGAAAATTTCTTACTATAGTTTTTATTTTAATTTTAAATAAAAGTCTTTAGTCGCCATGGCAAAAATGCATATATCGGGTTGCGAACTACTACACCATCAAGCAAATTCTACAGATTTAGCCCCTGAGACTATTTTCTATTTCCAAACCGAAAAAAAAATGGCTCGGGGTAAAAGATTTGGGTAGAATGAAGAAATAATCACTCAAACAAATGCCTATTTTGAAGACTCGATAAAACCTATTATTTGGTATTAATAAAATTATATTCAATTTTTATAACACTATCTGACTCTAGTGTGGTAAATGTACATATATTAAGGTAAATATAAGTAAGTTATCACATAATAATTTAAAAATTCAACAAATTAAGATTTTTGATTCTTTATCAGCTTCTTCGATATTGTTTTTGAAATAGTTGCGAATATACCCTACGCTTGGTATTCTGAAAAAAAAAATATTAGAATTTAAGTAAAGTTTGTGAGTTTATTAATATTCGAGTTATACAGCTGAGCCAAAATTCCCGGATTCTTTCGGGCAAACCTGAATCACAATCTGAAACGCCGAATAAAATTCTTTTAGCGAAAAATATTCTCCACCAAATATGCCAAGTGCCTAAACGTGCAAGAGCTTAAAAAAACTATCAAATCTAATAATGAGCTCATCAAAAATATTTAAAGCGTCAAAGGGACCACCAACGAAGTCTCTACCAAGCAGTGAAAAAAATGTGTCAACATACAGAATATATTGATGGGTTAAAGACATAAACAGATAAATAAATTTTTGAAATAAAAATCAAAGAAGTTGCTTTAGTTTGGTGGATGAAACGGACTTTAAATTAGTCATAAAGTGAATTTGGCTAAATTGATGATGCAAACAAAGTCATAAAGCAAAATAAATGTAAAGATTTCAACAAATTTATGCAAGCATAACAAAAAAACAAAAAAAAAACTAAAAAAAAGAATAAAAAATTAAGCCGCTGGAACAGACTTCACATGAGAAGTTATAGCGCTTCAGTGTCTGAAGAATGTCTGTTGATCACAGTCACAGTTGTGTCGTTGTTGTTGTAGTTGATATGAATATTGTTGCCACCGAAAGATAACTTCAGATTTGTGTAGTTTCCGTCAGTGAAGTTAAATCATTTGTCTACAAACAATAGATGGGTTATTTTATAGGGCTTAAGAACCCATTAAAAAAATCCCAGGCTTGTCTTTGTTCTAGTTGTCAGAGCTTTGGAATGTTTTGTAAAAATTACTTCTTGCCAACTAATTTTGCCGCAATCAAGTTCAAACTTTAACTGCTTATTGCTTTTTGTAGGTGTTTTTGACCTTCTACACATGCTTCGCTGAGTGCGAATTTTTTCAACAATGGTCCCAGTTCATATGTTTAAATGTAACTTAGATGTTTTTTAAACACATATTCTGCTATAATTAACAAGTAAACAAATTATGTAGGCTATAAATTAACCGTTAATATGAGAGTTGCCTATGTTTTAAAAATTCAGAAAGGTTTCAAAAAAACAATATTATTTTTGGGGGATACCATTGGGATTCAAGCGTTCATCACTAGTTAGGAGTAAAAAATTTTCACTTACAGAAAAAGAAAATATATAAATTAAAAAAAAAAAAATAAAAAAAAATTTCATATTAAAATTATATAAAACTAGTATAAAATGATCTTCGACTAGGTCGAAGTTAAAATACCCCCACGGCCGAACCAAGGTGTATTCAAAGTTTTAAGGGGTGTTTTTTAACTTTTTTTTTACAAACTTTATTTTCTTAAAGCTTCAAGTCTTAAGAATATGTTGTTAAAATTTCAAGTCAATATCTCAAAAAATATCAAAGTTATAGCCTAATGAGTGAACCGTCTTAGAGAGCGCACCGTGCTGGCCCTTATTTTCAAACGCGTTTTTCTCGAAACCATGTTTTCAAAGTCGGTGACCAAGATTTCTCTAAGCTCAGTGAACCTTTACGTTCGGAAGTCCGCCATTTTGTGAAAAATCAATATTTTCAAAATCGGCTAAGACAAGTTCGATTTTTAAGAATCTAGTTTAATAATATTTTTCATTTTTTTGTTTCAGATAAATTTAAGAGGAGCAATCTTGGCCACCGCATTTCACTTTTATTTCACAGCCCTCTATAAAAAATGCTGTATCTACCTTAATATTAAATTTTTTTTAATAAAAAAAAAACTAAACATACTCTTGAATGTGTATACTTTTTGGTATAAAAACCCTCATTTAAAAATATCCTTTAGGTTTCCTTAAAAAATTGACAAACATGACCTTTTTTTCGGCCACTGGATATATAGTCTCCATTAAGCAGTCAATAGAATAGTTTTAACGGAAAATATTCGCATTTGTTTTTTTTATAAAGTCACTTTGTATGGGAGGTAGGCAGGGTTTTCACTCGATTTCATTGAAATATATACTCAGAGTTTAAAGCATATTCTCAAAATTTCAAGTCCATATTTTAATTTTTGTGGAATTCAAAGGGATTTTACCATTTTAATAAAGTCACTTTGTATGGGAGATAGGCGTGATTTTCATCCGATTTTGTTCATTTTTGAACTTGATCTTTATTTTTTAGATGCAAGCTCAAGAATCCAATTTCCTGATGATAGCTTGAAAATTTCGGCTGTAATCGTGATCACAGACAGACAGACAGACAGACATGGCTAACTCGACTCTTGTGCTGATGCTGATCAAGAATATATTTACTTTTCTATACCTACCACGCCTCCTTATGGGCGTTACAAACGGAATGGCAAAATTAATATACCCCTTTTACGTTTTTTAAACGGGTGGAGGGGGGGGGGGGTGGTGTTATAAAAATAAATTGTAATGGACATGTTTTTCTAAATATATTTTTAATGTAGTTTCCGTATATTATTCCTGACTTATGAATTAAGCCAGGCCTCTTTAAAGAAAAGTAAACATTTAGTGCTCGTTTTACCGTTAAAACACATGATAGTCTAATATAACTAATATATTCGCAACAATGTGTATATTTTTCTAAATTCTAAATTTGAATTTTGATATTTGATTCACACATTCGTAATTTGGTTTTAATGAATCAGTACAAGGGCGAGTTGATAAGTCAGTGACTTTTTCAATAAATGTTATTTTTTCTACAAAAAGTGTTTCATTTCCCAACATAGTCCCTTATTAGATTGATCCAGCGTTCTTACAATTGCGGTTGTTTTTACTTCAAATTAATGTAAAATCTGTCCAAAAGCTGTGAATAATATTCGTCGGTGAATACCCATAATATGCATCACAAAGAACTGCCGCCATAGTCTTGCTGCATGATAGACCCACCTTGGCCTTCTTTGTTGCACGTTCACCCGGAGAAATCCACTGCTTTGACTGTTCCTTGGTCTTTGGTGTTTTGTGATGTATCTATCTATGCTATCTATGTATGGTATTTAAAATAAATACTTTTAGACATGGTGTTGTACAGAAATATTTAAAGAATCCAAATTGAGAAAATTTTCTTCGGTACCATTTCTGATACCCCAGATAGAAAATAATTAATTTTTTTGAAAAAGTTAAAAAATTGCATTCAAGCTTACATTTCTCCAAAAAAATGGAAAATGCATTTGGAAAAAATATGATAATTATAAATTCGCCAAATTTAAAGGAATAAGTTAACACTATAATTAACACCACCAAAATTTAGACTATTGGGTAACAGTCAAAAGTTCTGTGCTATCTCGATTACAACTTTTGCTTCGAATATCCTTCACACAGGACACTGTGGATAAGAATCGTGAGTGGCATCGTAGTTACGAATATATTGTTACTTTAAACCTATACTTACTTTTGCTTTACGACATTCGTAGTTTTTTTTTAAAAGTCATAGCATTTTAACATCGTTATTTTTTACTCTTTTTCTTAAAAAGCAACTTTGTCCTTGCGGGACAGGAAGCTCGACAGCCCTGCCAAGTGATCTGAAACGAAAAAACTAAAAACATTGTTAACCTAGATGAAATTTGGGGCCTTGTAGATTTGAAAAAAAATCCTGTTTTTCCTTCTTTTTCTTTTACTTTTACGTTAATCCTTTGACGACCATTGGGGCACCGGTGACCCTTTTACTTTCGATTTTTTCCTGGAAAAACTATGCAAACGATTTTTCTTTGCAAGGTATCATTCAACAGGGAATGAATGTGGCTTCCAGAAAGTACTTCATTTTCAAGAGTAGATTCATCCCTTTGCCTACCAGACCACCACAAAGTCGAAAAATCTTTACTTATTCTCCCCCTTCTTCTTGCTGCAATATTTTGGGGGTGGGAGGCGCTATAGGTAAAAAAAGATACAGTAGTTTCGACTATGTCGTAACACAAGACGTAGAATTAGTCAATTCGCTTTTGATGACATATTTTTTAAAAACTATTTAGCAAAATATTTATTCCATACACCTGAGCATATGACCTTTAAAAGAGTGCCGGAGAGGGTTAATATCTATGACCGACCCCCATTACTTTTGCAAAAGGAACATTTTTGCCTTCGACAACTATTCCCTCGGACCACTCCTTAGAGGGGCTTCCATACAAATTTTATGGTTTTTGTACCGGAAAGGGTTAATATGTATCACTGACCCTCATTACTTTTGCAAAAGGAGAATTTTTTTCTTTGACACCTATTCCCTCCGACCACTCGTAAGGGGGGCTCCCATACAAATTTTATGGTTTTTGTATATTATTCCATACACCTGCGCATATGACCTTTAAGAGAGTGCCGGAGAGGGTTAATATGTATGACCGACCCCCATTACTTTTGCAAAAGGAACATTTTTGCCTTTCACATATATTCCCTTCGACCACTCCTTAGGGGGGCTCCCATACAAATTTTAGGTTTTGTCTACAAAACCGGAAACTGTCGATAAATAGGTAGCAAGTTTAAGCAAACAAAAAAAAACAATATGTATGACTGACCCCCATTACTTTTGAAAAAGGAACATTTTTGCCTTCAACACTTTTTCCCTCCGACCAGTCCTTAGAGGGGCTCCCATACAAATTTTATTGTGTTTGTGCCGGAAAGAGTTAATATGTATCACCGACCCCCATTACTTTTGCAAAAGAACATTTTTGCCTTTGACACCTTTTCCCTCCGACCACTCCTTAGGGGGGCTCCCATACAAATTTTATGGTTTTTGTTTATTTATTCCATACACCTGCGCATATGACCTTTAAGAGAGTGCCGGAGAGGGTTAATATGTATGACCGACCCCCATTACTTTCGCAAAAGGAACATTTTTGCCTTTCACATATATTCCCTCCGACCACTCCTTAGGGGGGCTCCCATACAAATTTTATGGTTTTGTCTACAAAACCGGAAACTGTCGATAAATAGGTAGCAAGTTTAAGCAAACAAAAAAAAACAAATGTTGGCTTTATATTTCATGTAATTGTGTAAAATTTATATAAGTTAGAGAGTTCTAACATGAATTTTTGTCGCATTGAGGATCAAGCAGACCAACAAGTGCTAACATCAACATTGTACGATCAGTACTTTAGGCCCACCAAAGGCTCAAAAAGTTATATAAATACCGACACTTGATCACTATCAACCACCCTACTAACCGCCGAGAATGACGTATTCTACGTCAAAATTTTTGGGGAAGTTGCGGACAACCTTCCACTTTTTAACAAAAAATAGCAAAAAAAGATAGTACACTTCCCACAAATCTGACGGGACCTATATGTCCCAATGGTCGTCTACGGTAAAAATCTAAGACATATATAATTTTGTTGAAAAGTTGATTTTTTTGGAATAAAAATAAATTTCTTTGCATTTTTGATCAATGCATTGAATCTTCATTTTCTTATGATGAAATATGAAGTTATTTCGATCATTGGCGAAGCAAAATGGTTTTTTGCAAAAGGCACAAATAGTATTTATTTGATGGCCTTATTGTTGTTTAGAGCAGAAAATACATCCTTTCGTCCCGTTTTTCTTTAACAGAATTATCGGACAGGGATGTGATATCCGCAAGTTTAAATCTCTTAGGTACCTGTCTTACAACTTCGCGTTTGGTGACCGTATTGATCATTTGAGTAGCCAGTTGCCCGTGGACTTCCAATGTAGATATAGAAAATGCATCATTATTCGAAGCAGAAATTTTGTTGTAAACACAGTGCACAGCGGCGGATTTACATACGGGTTGAAAAAGCTTTAGTCGCCATTCCCCTTGAAGAATTTTTTGTGTGGAAAAAAAAATGAAAGAAGCGCTAAAAGCCGTTTCACTATAAAACTGTTAGCTCAGTCCTTCCCCCCTCTGGTGAAAACCAGATCCGCCACTGATTGTGCACACTGAAATCAAATCGATCTCAGAAAAGACGCCAATAGAATTTGGTCTTTGATTTGCGATCGTGTTCGTAGTAATACTCAAATAAAAACACAAAATCAAAAGTGTAATTTTCTTTCTAATGGTGGTACTTTGGCCACTCTACGACTATTGGTCCAAAAGATATTTCCAAAATAGGTCAAAAATTCGTTAAAAAATCCCAAAAATTTTTTTTTACGAGTTTTGTTTTGCATCAAATGAAAAATCCGATTTTGTGGAAAATTTAACCTATTTTGTTATATTTTGAATAGTCGTAAAGAGGTCAAAATACCACCATTGGAAAGGGTATTTTTCAACCTTTCATTGGATATCAACCACTATGCCGTAGCAAATATAGAAGGCCAGATATTATGATAGAATTTTTGAGGTTTTTTAACAATATTTTTAAATATTTTGGGAATATCTCCTACACCAATAGTCGTAGTCATCATAGTACAATAGGCATAGTACATAGAGGTCTGTATAAAACTCATTTATTGTAATTTGTATTTGTATCATAAATAAGTTTTATTGTAGTTTTGTCGCATTATGATTGACAGACTTCGGAGACTTTGTCGACGACAGGCGGTCAATCAGTTGCAAAAAGACCATCAAAGAGATATGTTCAAATAAATGTCGGGTTTTTTGAGCTTCGGCTTTTTTCCCGACACTAAATAATTGTGTGTGTTTTTTATTTGATTAATTAAATTCTTGCATTCACTTTTGTTGTGAACATTTTGGTCGACTTCGAGCCAAATAAGAAGCAGCTCTATGGAAAGGAAAGGAAAGGAGGACAAAAAAGGTAAAAGAAAAAAAAAATAAAACAAACAAAAGGAGGAACAATAAAAAGAAAAAAAGAAGACCAAATGCGGTGACTACAGCAACACGCACGCTCGCACGCATGGAAAAGAAGACATGAAGTTGAGTATAAAAAGTTTAAATATACATCAAACAAAATAAATAATGAAACAATTAAAAATCTGAAAGTGATGTAGTGGTGAGTGGAAAGTGATACAATTTTAATATATTTAAAGTAAGAAGTGGAAAGAATGTGTTCATTTTTTTATAGAAGAAAGAAAAGTAAAAGTGGACAGATCTTAAATAAGAATTGTGAAAAAGAACAAAGTGGATAGATTTTGAAAGAAACTAATATTTTTCGTTTCTGTGCAATAAATTCTGCGGAAATTGATTGCATATAAGTTAACACACGCATCCGCTCTAATTGTAATTCGAGTACGGTACGTGACGTTTTCGCGATTCTGTCGCGCATAACGTTCCCACACTGACAAACGCTGAGTTAGCACCAAACAACAACATCAACAGCGGAGTCAAAGCTATACCAAAAATAACAACAACAACAACAACAACAACAACAACAACAACAACAACAACAACAGCAGCAACAACAACAACAGCAGAAGCGGCAACGACGACAATAACAATAGCAGCAATACCAAAAACAACAACTACTACAACAACAGAAGTGCAGCTAAAAGCGGCAACGACGACAATAACAATAGCAGCAATACCAAAAACAACAACTACTACAACAACAGAAGTGCAGCTAAATTATTATAATATAGGCTAAGTTTGTTTTAGTAGTTAAGTCACTTCTTCTACGGTTTCCCTTTAATAAACATCGGCACATAGTGCCAAATAAATAAACCAAACTGTTTTAATTGGCACATAGTGCCAAAGGAAGACATTTCTAAACATAAAAAACTAACTGGCGCCCAACGTGGGGCCACAAAAATTCTTTATATTAAGATTAATGTGGCCGTGAGCTCGGACTCACCAACATGAAAAAATAGTGACATTTCTGAAAACATTTAAATAAATTTCACATAGTGAAAAAAAGTAAGAAAAAAACGGTGAAAGATTGAAAAAAGTGAAAACTTCTGAAAACATTTAAATAAATTTCACATAGTGAAAAAAAGTAAGAAAAAAACGGTGAAAGATTGAAAAAAGTGAAAACTTCTGAAAACATTTAAATAAATTTCACATAGTGAAAAAAAGTAAGGAAAAACGGTGAAAGATTGAAAAAATTAAAACTTTTGAAAACATTTAAATAAATTTCACATAGTGAAAAAAAGTAAGAAAAAAACGGTGAAAGATTGAAAAAAGTGAAAAACTTTTGAAAACATTTAAATAAATTTCACATAGTGGAAAAAAGTAAAAACTGCCAAATTAAAAAAATTTAAGCTTTTGAAAAAATTTTAAAAAAATTTTCGCATAGCGAAAAAATTCTACTAAAAATATAAACACTTTCAAATTGTAAAAAAACAGATAGCCTGTGTCAAGTGACTATAAAAATTGGAATATTTTTAAATAGTGGAAAATTTAAAAAAACTCAACGAATTTTTTTGTGAAAAAAACCAAAAAAGGTGAAAAAAAACTGCAAAGATTCTTCATAGAAGAGACATTGAAGAGAAGACATAGAAGAGAAAAAATTGTTCGAGAAAAACGGAACTTAAATTGAACTTACCAACACACAGATTAAAACAAAAGATACGTACCTGGAAAAAAAAGAAAATGATGATTAGAGTACTTTATATGTAAGTGTAATTTTAATATAATAATTTAATTCTTCCAAATGTTTTGAATTTATTAGGAAAATTTTAAAATTGATTAAAAAGTTTTTTAAAAAAACCCATTGTACTTTTACTAAATCTCAGTCAATTAATTGTTGGAGGAAGAAAGAATAACTGAAAAATAAGATAATAAATAATTGTTAATAAAAAATTGTAACGATTGAAATGGATCCTCAAGCTCTTCAAGCCATTGTAAATGCCGCAATAAGGGCAGCAACGGAACAAACAAGACGAGAATTTCAGAGTTCTGTCGACGAGTTGACCGCTAGATTAAAAACCCTAGAGACACCGACGACCGTTATTCAATACGAACCAGTAACGATTAACCCGACCATCAAATGTGAGGAATCACTCGATTTAGTAAAATCGCTACCAGAGTTTAGTGGCGATAGAGCCACCTACGTATCATGGAGGCAGGCTGCCCATGCTGCGTATAAACTTTTTGAGGACTTTGACGGTAGTTCCAAGCACTACCAGGCAGTTGCCATTCTGAGGAATAAGGTGGTGGGCTCAGCAAACATGGTTTTGTCATCCTTTAATACCATTTTAAATTTTCACGCCATAATCGCTCGTCTAGACTTCACATACGCCGACAAGAGACCCATATACCTGGTAGAGCAGGAGATGTCCACCTTAAGGCAAGGGCAACGCACAATCTCCCAGTTCTACGACGACGTGGAACGAAAACTATCATTAATAGTAAACAAAAACATTATGACAAATTACGGTAATATGGAACTGATAAACTCCCTTAATAATAAGTACCGACAAGACGCCCTTCGAGTGTTCATCTCGGGACTTAACAAACCTCTCTGTGACATTCTTTTCTCCTCCAGACCAACAGACATGCCAACAGCTCTGGCTCTTGCCCAAGAGCTTGAATCAAACCAGGCACGATCCCTTTTTGCACAGTCATTTATAAACCAAAATCGAAACCAAACTGGCACTTTCCCAAAACCTAATAATCATGGCTTTAATAATTCACCCCATTACCGAAGAGTAACGAACGCATATCCTCGACCAGTGCCTATGGATGTAGACCCAACGTCATCCCGTTTTAGGCATAATAAGCCAGAGGGACTTTTCCGCAACTCTGCACCAAACCTTAATATCAATAGAAATCCTTTCCTTAGCCCTAATCCTCAAACTATCCGACCAACAAAAAGACCTAATGAAAGTGATAGATTGCCAGCCAATAAGCTTCAACGTGTAAACCATTTGAGGCAGCGCGAACGTGATGACAAGGACATACCTGGGTTTTATGTTGCCACAACCCCCTACTTCCCTGAAGATTACGAAGACGAAGACGCTGACGAAAACGGCGATATGCCACAGGGCGAGGAGATTGAGGCAACGGACGAAATTAATTTTTTAGAACAAGATCCCTCCTGCCCTACGTCACCAGAACATTGGCAGGGAGGAAATTAAAATTCTTAATAGATACAGGTGCCGCAAAGAACTATATTACAAATTTAGAAACCCTCAAAGGTGTCAAACATATTGATAATCCATTTCTAGTTAAATCAATTCACGGAAACGAGAAAATCCATAGTAAATGCACAATAAATATTTTCGACACAAACGCTCAGTTTTTTATTCTTCCGTCACTCCAAACATTCGATGGCATTATCGGTTTCGATTTCCTCAAGGAAATTGGTGCGACTCTCGATATAAAAAAAGGAATGATTTGCTACAATAATAAGCAGGAAGAGCTTTTGTACTATTTTTGCCGCGAAGTGAACAATATTTTACCAGACCCAAATCACAACAAACAAATCTCTGTCATTATTAAAGAACAGGCAGGAGTTTTTGCAGACCCAAATGAAGCCTTGCCCTATAATACCAATATCGTAGCAACAATCCGAACAAATGATGACCAACCAGTTTACTCCAAGTCCTATCCTTATCCAATAGCCGCATCCGAGTTTGTGAATAAAGAAATTTCCGAACTATTACGAGACGGTATCATTAGGCCTTCTCGCTCCCCGTATAACAATCCAATATGGGTCGTAGGCAAGAAAGGAACCACTGAAACAGGAGAACGTAAAATGCGTTTGGTCATTGACTTTAGGAAGCTCAACGAAAAAACAACAAGCGATAGGTACCCGATTCCGGATACTTCGGTTATCCTCTCAAATTTAGGGAAATCTTCCTACTTTACTACCCTAGATCTTAAATCTGGCTTCCACCAGATAAATCTTGCTGAGTGTGATAGAGAAAAGACAGCCTTTTCTGTTAATAACGGCAAGTACGAGTTCTGTAGACTCCCATTTGGACTGAAAAATGCGCCCAGCATTTTTCAGCGAGCAATTGACGACATTCTTAGGGACGAGATAGGCAAAGCTTGTCACGTTTACATAGATGATGTAATTATATTCTCCTCTAACTATGAACAACATAAGAATGATATAAGGCGTATCTTAAAGAAACTTTTTGAAGCTAATATGAGGGTTTCACTGGAAAAAACAAAATTTTTCAAAGAGGAGGTGGAATTTCTTGGCTTCATTGTTTCCAAGAACGGGCTGAAAACCTGCCCGGACAAAGTAAAAGATATCATTAATTACGAGGTTCCCAAAACACTCCGAGGTTTAAGATCATTTCTTGGATTGTCCGGTTACTACAGACGATTCATCAGGGACTATGCGTTGATTGCTAAACCGCTTACAAGATACTTGCGGGGCGAAAATGGAAACATTAGTGCTAATCAATCAAAAAACGTTCGAATAGAGTTCGACGAAGAGGCACAGAGAGCCTTTAGCAAGATAAAGGAAATTCTGGCGTCAGAAGACGTACTTTTACTTTATCCTGATTACGAAAAACCATTCGAACTAACCACCGATGCATCGTCATATGCGTTAGGTGCAGTTCTCTCTCAAGAGGGACGGCCTATAACTATGATTTCCAGGACTCTCTCTTCGACTGAAGAGAGTTACGCAACCAATGAACGTGAACTGCTCGCAATAGTTTGGGCTTTGCAGAAGCTCAGAAATTATCTTTATGGTGTTAAACAGTTGAGTATTTTTACTGACCATCAGCCCCTCACGTTCGCTATATCAGACAAAAATCCTAACTCAAAATTGAAAAGGTGGAGAGCGTTTGTAGAGGAATTTGCACCCAAATTCTTTTATAAACCTGGCAGGGCGAACATTGTAGCCGACGCCTTGTCCAGACAACATATCAATGCTTTAGAGAACTCTAGTAGTTCATCAAAAACAGTCCACAGTGAAGAATCACTGACAAAAACAATTCCCACGGTTGAGAATCCCATAAACTGTTTCAGAAATCAGCTTATCCTGGAAGAAGGAAATACAGAAACAAATACCTCAAAAATACTTTTCAAATCCCAAGTTAGACATCGTATTGTTTTTTCCAGTATAGATAATCTTTTGAAGACTATCAGATTATGCGTCAATCCCAACGTAGTCAACGGAGTATTGTGTGACCTACCTACCTTGGCCAAGATTCAGGATAAAATTATTTCAATGTTCCCTGCTGTTAAATTCCTACATGCAGCAAAGCAGGTGACAGATATCTTTAATAAAAATGACCAAAAGGAAATCTTGCAAACGGAGCACAATAGAGCCCATCGTTCGGTGCAAGAAAACCTTAAACAAGTTCTAGACGACTATTATTTCCCTGACATGCGTAAGAGCCTGAAAGAGATAACTTCAAATTGTAGAATCTGTAGAGAAGCAAAGTATCAGCGCCACCCTCCGAACCCAGGGATTGGCAAAACACCCTTACCCCAAAATCCTGGTGAAATTTTGCACATCGACATCTACTCTACTGACAATCAACACTTTTTAAAACGAATAGAAGAATAGGGAATAAATTCTCAAAACTCTATATTGAAAAAGTAGTCGAAAAAGACTTAGGAACTACTTTATTGATTGAGGGTAAAAAGGTCCATAAAAGTAATATAAGATAATATTCTTGTATTTTCAGGATTTTTATAATAACAATAGCTCAGGCGAAACGAGCCAAATTTTTAAATTACACCAATTCACACTACATTCCGATAACCGATGGAGCAGTGGCTGTTTACAATAGCTACGGGTTCCTACTGCATAGAACAAACCTGACTGATTATGAAACCATAGCCCATGATACCGAAAACTTGCTCGACCACTTTCCACAGTCGCACATGAGGAAGTTACTTAAAGCAGATGTGGACCAGATCTTTAACTTACTTAGCGCGCTCAGAATTCATCATCGACAGTCGCGAAGTATCAATTTTTTGGGAACGGCACTGAAATACATTGCTGGCACTCCAGACTTCGATGACTTTAATCAGGTGGCCACTAAGGAAGAAGCTTTAATAGAGGCTAATGAAAAGCAGATACTTATAAACACTGAAATACAGATTAGAATTAACCAATTAACAGAGACAGTAAACAAGCTTCTAAATGTTACAATGAAAAAAGAAATAGACACCGGACACCTATTTGAACTAGCTACTGCCAGAAACAAGGCCATAATAACGAGTATTGAGGATACCATCTATTCGGTCATTCTTGGAAAAGTAAATGTAATTAATCCTATTATACTAGATAGTACCGAAATACAAAATTTGTTAGTCGCGGAACACTTTGCAAATATTAGCATAAGTGATATTTTAAGTATATCAAAACAGAAAATATTTCAAGACAGTAATAGTATCCATTTCGTAATAAAGTATCCAAAAATTGAAGAAATATGTAATAGAATTAAGATATTGCCCGTAGTACGTAACAATAAAATCTTGCTGTTAGAAACCAATACCGTTGCCAACTGCAAAGTAGTACATGAACCGCTCGAAAATTGCAGAGATGCAGCCACAATGACATTCTGTCAGCCTCTAAAAGGAAACTCCTGCGTGCAGCAATTACTGAACAATAATTTTGCAACATGCAGGACCACTTCGGCATACCATATTACACCAGTCGAAGAAATCGATGATGGACTAGTAATTGTGAATGATCAGACAGCAGAGATACAGGAAGGAAATAATCCAGCAATTTTGATGCATGGAACCCTTCTTGTTACTTTCGAAAGCGAAATAACCATAAACGGAACAACCTTTACGAATTGGAAGAAAATCAGTCATTCACACCCTCAACCCGCATCAGTTAAATTTGTCAATATCACGGACCACGTTACGCTGTTATCACTTCCGTACTTACATGAGGTTAATATAAAAAACATTGGTCATATTGCCAGCCTGAAAGAACTAATCCATCAACAATCTACGCAATGGCTAACAATTTTCATTTCCTCGATAGTAATAGTCGCAATCATTGTTATTGTTTTGTTAATCACAAGACGTCGCAATAAGATAAACAACGTCATAGCCCTAGAAAGAGTTTTAAAGGAAACCGGGGACGGCTCCTCTTAAAGGGGGGAGCAGTTAACACACGCATCCGCTCTAATTGTAATTCGAGTACGGTACGTGACGTTTTCGCGATTCTGTCGCGCATAACGTTCCCACACTGACAAACGCTGAGTTAGCACCAAACAACAACATCAACAGCGGAGTCAAAGCTATACCAAAAATAACAACAACAACAACAACAACAACAACAACAACAACAACAACAGCAGCAACAACAACAACAGCAGAAGCGGCAACGACGACAATAACAATAGCAGCAATACCAAAAACAACAACTACTACAACAACAGAAGTGCAGCTAAAAGCGGCAACGACGACAATAACAATAGCAGCAATACCAAAAACAACAACTACTACAACAACAGAAGTGCAGCTAAATTATTATAATATAGGCTAAGTTTGTTTTAGTAGTTAAGTCACTTCTTCTACGGTTTCCCTTTAATAAACATCGGCACATAGTGCCAAATAAATAAACCAAACTGTTTTAATTGGCACATAGTGCCAAAGGAAGACATTTCTAAACATAAAAAACTAACTTATACATAAGCGAAATATTCAAGGGCACTCAATGCGCTGCTGCGCTATAACGATGCTACGCAGTTGCAGCGAACATGCTTGGAAAAAAGTATTCACATACATATATACATATTGAATCACGTGTTGTGTTTGTTGTTTGTAGCATGCAGCAGCTGCGAACAGAAGCAATTCGTTATTTATGTTTGTTGTATGTGTAATTGGACAGAAAAAGAAAGAGCAGGGGTATGTCTTTAGCACAAAGATGCGAGCATAAGCGTACACCATAAGCAATAATAGAAGAGACACAAACAGAAAGAGCAAGGGTATGACTTTAGCACAAAGATGCAAGAATAAGCGTACACCGCAAGCAATCATAGTAAAGACACAAAGAGAAAGAGCAAGGGTACGTCTTTAGCACAAAGATGCAAGGATAAGCGTACACCGAAAGCAATAGTGGAAAGAGTAAAGCATGCTTTGGATAGAGGACAGAGGAAAGAAATGTTTTGCAAAGAGAAAGAAAACAGAAAGAAGTGCAACTTTAGCATCGAAATATGCAGATAATTCGCATAATAAAACAATCAGTGGAAAGATTTGGGCAGTTATTATTTGAGCACATGAACATAAAGAAACAGTGAAAAAAAAAAGAAAAGAAAGAAAGAAGCAAAATTAGCATCAAAGTATGCGTGTGCATTAGAAAAAGGCTTAGGTAGTTATTTTTTTGAACGCAAAGAAAGATGCTGGTGGACAGAGAGGAAAAAAAAAAAAAAAAAACAAATAAAAAATAGAAATGCGGTAATAGGTCTGCACTATAAAACAAAGAACAGATTCAATTTTAATAAGCAAAGGTTGTTGAATATCGAAAGGCTGTTTGAATAAAAAAAAATTTGAATATACAGAGGAGAGGACAGATTGAAGTCGAAAGTGTGTTAAAAAAAAATTTGAATGTACAGAGGAGAGGACAGATTGAATGTCGCAAGACTTTTAGAAAATTTTAATGGACAGAGAAGAGTACAAATTGAGAGCCCAAAGGTTGTTAAAAAAATTTGAATATACAGAGGAGAGGACAGATTGAATGTCGAAAGGTTGTTAAAAAAATTTGAATATACAGAGGAGAGGACAGATTGAATGTCGAAAGGCTGTTAGAAAAATTTGAATGTACAGAGGAGAGGGGAGATTGAAAGTAGAAAGTTTGTTAGAAAAATTTGAATGTGGAGAAGACAAATTGAAAGGCGAAAGTTTATATAAAAAAAAAAAAAAAAAAATTTGAGTGTGCAATAAGAGGACAGATTAAAAGCAACATTTTGGAAATTATCTAAATTCACAGAAAGATGGAAAATTGATAGATGGTTTCAATTTACAAACCAATGGAAAGATTGAAGCATAATTTTAATTAACAAAGAAAGATGGAAGAATTGAAAGATCATTTTAATGGAAAAATAGAAAGATAATTTTTAGTTAGCAAAAGAAAGTAGTAATTGAAAGAAGAATTAAAAAAAAAAAAAAACAGAATTTAACGGACATTGAAATGAGCACAAAAGCAGAAATAGATTGAAAAATATATTGGACAGAATTTTATTTGGAAAAGTATGAAGTAGTTTAAAGAAAATAATAACGAAATTCAAAAATGTTGGACAGAATATTGATCGATTTTTTCTTTAATTATTGATATAGCATGATATGACTGAGCAGAATCAATACAAGGAGAATGCGGAGGCTATCACTAGATTCGCAGCACTAGCCGAAGAAGGGAAGTTTGCGGAAGCCACCATAGAGCATGTAGAATTTTTGGACAGACAGACGACAGCTCTGGTAAACGCGCCGAGATCGCGACAAGATTTAAAAAATACAGTCCACACGGAGAAGAATAGTCGGAATCGAGGATCTCGTGAGCGACCGTCGAGTAGTGTTCGCGCTTCAAAGATTACGCCGAAGGAATTTCCATGCTAGGCATGCCAGGGTGATCAACAGATATGGGTGTGCCAAGAATTTTTGGCAATGAATTTGCTAGGCAGAAAAGAATTTGTGGAGAGACGTAGTTTGTGATCAAACTGCCTTAAAAGAGGACATGGTGCAAACGCCTGTTTCTTGGGTGGATGCGTTCGTTGTCCAGGCAAGCCTTGCCACAACAGCTTGCTGTGTCCGCTGAAAGATGGAAAGAAAGAGACATTCTTGGTAGTGCAGTCCAAAGATGAAGGGAAAAAGCTATTTGGAAAGTTTTTCAAAGAATAGTATTTCAGGCCCAGCAGCCTTATATGGACAGGCATAGGAAAAACAGCTAAGGAGAACAGCAAAATAATTACTAGCCGTACCAAAAAACAAAAAGAAGGACAGACAACATGAAAACGGCGAATGAACTCATTAATTTTGTTAAGGAAAGACAAGTTTTTTATAAGAAAGAAGATGAATATAAAAAGAACAGGCCGGAAGAAGCCTTCTTACAGTATTAACAGGCATTTAACATAACAATTGAGGAAAGGGTGGCTTTGATATCAACAGCTATGGAAAGGGTAGAGGTGTGTGAAGGATTTTTGGGTCCAAGTAGAACTTTATTAGACACCGGTGCACAACCGAATCTTATTAGCTATGCGTTACGTCAGAAGAAAAAAAAAATACCATATTTACCTTTAGCTAGGAAAATGGTTGGGATAGACGGAAAGCCATTTGCGATAGAGAGGAAAGTTAATTTTAAGATTTGTTTATGGTATGAATCATGTGATCATGTTCAAAGATGTTAACACCACAATACGGTGACATGTCTTCAGTTTTCAAATCGGTCGATCCAGAATATTGGAAACCAGATGTGGTACACATGCTGTTTGGAATAAGTTTTGTGGCAAAAATCATAGAATCGGTTCTTACAAAACCGATGAATGATACAATCATTTTGAAAACAAAGCCTGATGTTGTTGCTTTAGGTGGACAGTCTGAGAGGATAGATGAATATACTAGACAGATACTACCAATGGTAGAATACAAGCAAGAAGAACAACTGGACAATTACTTAAACGGTTATGGACACTGGATCAAATTGGTCGACATACATTTCGTACAAAAGAAGAAGAAATAGTCGAGCAACATGTTTTGCGCACTTACATGCGAGACAAAAAATTGTCGTTTTGTCATGCTCATGCCATTGAAAGATAATATGAAAGATATTAGCAGTTTGAGACAAGTTGCATTTAAGCGGTTTATACAAGTATATTTAGAGAAAAGATAAAAGATTAAAGTTTAAAGATTAAAGATTAAAGATTAAAGATTAAAGATTAAAGATTAAAGATTAAAGATTAAAGATTAAAGATTAAAGATTAAAGATTAAAGATTAAAGATTAAAGATTAAAGATTAAAGATTAAAGATTAAAGATTAAAGATTAAAGATTAAATATTAAAGATTAAAGATTAAAGATTAAAGATTAAAGATTAAAGATTAAAGATTCAAGATTCAAGATTCAAGATTCAAGATTCAAGATTCAAGATTCAAGATCCAAGATTCAAGATTAAAGATTAAAGATTAGGTAAAGATGAAAGTTGAACAATTAAAGATGAAATATGAAAAATGGAAAATCAACGATAGAGGAAGATCGAATATAGAAAATGGAAGATAGAAGATGAAAGATTAAAAAAGAAAGATTGAATATGGTAAATGGAAGTCAAACTCTAAGCGATTGATACATGCGATGAAATCAGAGGAAACCTCTTTCTCAGCGGTGTTTTTGCCGGGGGAAGGGTCAAGCATTTTAGGCTTGAAGTGATTAGAGACCAATTTGCGTTTTCGGTAAAAACCCCGCAATTGGAGAAAGATTTTACAAAGAGAAAGATTGTGAGCTGCGTAGCTCAGCTTTATGACCCAAACGGTTATATTTCAATTGTTGTAATAGTCGGAAAGATTTTAATTCAAGACTTATGGAAGTCAGGGATAGGTTGGGATGAGATGGTCCCAGTTGAGATAAAAAAGAGGTGGACAGAATTTTGGAGAGAAATTTTGTTATCGGAAAAATTTAGAATTGACAGATGGATAGGTACAACCGAAAATATTGGTGTACAGGTACAGGATTTTTCTGATGCTTCATTAGCAGCTTATGGTGCTGTGGCTTATATTAGGACAGAATATTCATATGGAAAGGTGACAACAAAGTTGTTAGTGTCAAAGACAAAAGTAGCTCCTTTACACACGCTTACTGTTCTAAGGTTGGAATTGGCGGCAGTTGAGTTGTTAGCAAGGTTATTTGCTGACATAAGGAGATCGATGGAGTGGCATTGGAGTATAGTTTTGCATTGGATAAAAAAGGCACCTTATAATCTGAAAATATGTGGCTAATCGAGTGGCTTCTATTCAGGAAAATTCAAAGATAAAATATTGGCGACATGTCAGTACGAAGGAGAATCCCGCGGATCTATTAAGTCACGGGTTGTCACCAGCAGAATTCATAGACAATAGATTATGGTTGTAGGGTCCGGATTTGGCTTGCATTCAATAAAAGCAAGTGGCGCAAAGACAAGTTTTTGGACAGAGAGCCATCAGAGGTGAAAGAAGAGATGAGAGTTTACACAGTTTCAAGGTTTGAGCCGATGTTTAGTACTCATGTTAAGGGGATTCAGGAAAGAGTGTTTTTATTGGCATATAGTAGAACGTAAGAGAGGACAGTTAATATTCTGGTATATGTGTTCCGTTACATGAATGCATTACGCTCAAAGCCTTATAGAAAACGAATAAGATCGAGAATGGGCAGGATTGAGATGCCAACGAAGAGAAAAGAAGCATGGCTATGAAATTTATTTTAAGAAAGACACAAGAGGAATACTATAATGCTGAATTAACAGCGTTGGAAAGAGGACGAAACATAGCGGAAAGAATTAAGATAAAATCGTTGAAGGCAGTCATACACTATAAAGAGTTATTGCGGGTTGGCGGCAGGCTGAAGCGTGCTGAAATCGATTATGAGATGAAGCCTACAAAATCGTCGCTCGCTTCAGAGATAATAGAGTCAGTTGATAGACAGACAAGACACTGTGGTGCACAGGTGATGATGAAAATTATTCGGCAGCGTTACTGGATACCAAGGTTAAGAAATTCTCGGAGAAGTACGATTCATAATGTGTCATATGTGCACGTTATAATGCAAAAATGGAACAACAGATAATGGCAGATTTACCATCAGATAGGGTACAGGTGGGAAAGGTTTTTTACACACGGGAGTGGATTTCACTAGTCTATTTGAAATAAAAACAGTGGGTGAAGATACAGTTATGTCACGGAAAGGGAAGTGCTGGACAGATTTAACATCACTTGCTTTCAGTGCATATTTTGAAAGATTTATTGGACAAAGAGGTAGATGCGAAAGACTATAAAGCGACAATGGTACGGCTTTTGTGGGTGCCAACAGAGAAATGAGAAAGGCATTGGACAGTTGGAGCAATCATGAAGCTGTAAGACATTTAGTTAGTAAGGGGACAGAATGGAAGTTTATGATTCCAGCTGCACCACATCAAGGTGGTATCTATGAAGCAGCAGTTAAGTCGATGAAATATCATCTTGTCAGAGTAGTTGGACAGAAAGTCTTAACATATGAACAATTAATAACACTTATTTTCACAGATAGAAGCAATATTGAGTTCGCGTCCAATACGTCCCATAAGCGATGGTCCGAAAGATATACAGGCATTGACCACAGATGGCAGACAGAATACCTTACAACATTACAAGAGAGAAAGAAATGGAGAAAAGAAAAGGAAAGTCTAAAGGTCGGACAGCTTGTACTACTCAAAAGAGAGAATTTTCCACCGGCACACTGGGCAATGGGAAGAATTGAGGAGTTGATCGTGAGTAATGATGGAAAGGTCCGTTCAGTTCTGGTGCGCACGCCTACAAATATACTCAGAAGAGCCATACAGAAGTTTTGCATTGTACCGGTTGAAGCAGAGAGAATATGAAACTCATTGTTTTTGATATCATGTATTTACTATAAAAATATCTATCGTTGTAACGTATATATTTAATTGTAAACAAAGAGATGGATAGGAAAACTGGCGTTTTCGGCGGCAGTGTATAAAACTCATTTATTGTAATTTGTATTTGTATCATAAATAAGTTTTATTGTAGTTTTGTCGCATTATGATTGACAGACTTCGGAGACTTTGTCGACGACAGGCGGTCAATCAGTTGCAAAAAGACCATCAAAGAGATATGTTCAAATAAATGTCGGGTTTTTTGAGCTTCGGCTTTTTTCCCGACACTAAATAATTGTGTGTGTTTTTTATTTGATTAATTAAATTCTTGCATTCACTTTTGTTGTGAACAAGGTCAAAGTACCATCATTGCAAAGGTTATTGTTTAAACTTTTACTGGTAAAGTTTCATAACAGATTAAAAACAACGAGTTCTCATGAAGTAAATCAAAATTCAACCTCAATCTTTTCGTTTGCATACTGTCAACGAGAGAAATTAGTGGTATACATATTTACCGTTGACGACCATTGGGACATATACATAGGTCCCATGATTTTTCACACTTTTTCAGGAAAAAAAAATTGTTTTTTGCGACACTTTTGTTTAGTAATATGGAGTCGCTTAACATGAATCCGTTGTCGGATTAACGAATTTGCAGCGGTTCAGGAGCGGTCACCAAAGGGTTAAAAGAATAATGATAATACATTTTTTTTGAAAAAAAACGCTTCCTGAAGGTCCTTTTAATTGAACAAGCTATAATTTGAGCCGCTAAACATCAAAATCAGCTCAAAAAAAAAGGTGTTTCAAGAAAAACGCATTTATACCTGTTTTGTGGCGGTAATGGCGCAGTGGGTAGAGTGTGTGACCCATACACCAGAAAACCCTGGTTTCAATTGAATTAATTTTTCTGTTCGGCCGTCACCTCTCTGCAGATAATGGCAAACCTCAGAGAGTAAATAATGCCATGTAAAGCTTCTTGAGAGCATGCATATTAGCCGTTCGGAGGCGGCATAAAACTAGTAGGTCCAGTTCTCGATCAATTGTGTTCAATCATTTAATAACACTCACAACACAATTTGATCATAAGAAGTTCGGTCAAAGTCCTTTCCAGGGCTGAAATGGCCAGTTTATTTTTTTTTTTATTTTATACCTGTTTTTCTGCCGACTCAGTCTCTCGTATAATACGCTATGACCCGTAAAATAAATTAGATAGGAAATATCCTTTTGACTACATATTTTCAAGATCCGAAAAGGCTCTAATCCAAGTTTTGGTACATCTATTATGGGCTCCAACTCTTTCTTGGACATTCCGTATTTCTTATTTTCTGAACCTGACTAGCAATGTGCAGCAGATATTTAAAGCATCGTTTCAGCTCTGCTACCAAGGATTTCAGAAGTGCATAATACCTATTCGTAAAATCTGCCTTCGTTCGAACTGTGGTGATTAGTGAGATGGAAGCGGCAATTAAGTGAAACATGTGTAATAAGATATTCTAAGAGAATGTTAAAGAAACATATGAATTTGAAACTGAGGCAACCTTAACCTTAAGAGGAGTTTAAATAATTCTGTTACATTTTTTTCATTCATCATCGTTACCAACAATTTGAATTGCAAAATAATCTTTTGTTTTTCGGTGATCTTTCATCGAAAAACACTTTAGTATCCATTTTTTTCAAATTATGCCTTTCTGCATAATTGTTAGATCAGTCGATTCCTTTACGATCATCAATTTCAATAGGTGGAAAATACGTAAGTATACCAGTGTGGTTTTGAAGAGTCTGTATAAAATAAATAAAAAATGTTCTGTATAAAGCAAAGCCAACCAAACAAGCATAGCATGTTTTGAAAGCTCTTCGTTAGTGTCGAAACAGTGCTTGAGTTTTAAAATGAAGTAAAATATCAAAAAATAGAGCGACAATGAAGTAAAAGCAACGAGAAATCATAGCGAGCACAGCAAGTGCATCATGCATCACCATCGAAAAATTTGCAGCGATCGTTGTTTTAATTATCTGCCAGACCTTCACAACCTCAAACCGAAATAATTAAAATAAGATGTAATACCACAAACACCTTAAAACTGTTATAAATCATCGATGTTAACTGAACAGTAACGAAACACTCAACATAACGAAGAGTAGCAGCTCATCCACCAAACCTCGATTGCAACATGCTGATGCTGTCAGATACAAATACAAAATTTTGAAAATGTTTAACTCAGGCATGAACAGAGACAACAAATTGTTTTTTGTTTTTTTTTTTTTCGAAATCAACTCTTCCTGATTCGTTGATTAATATAAGTGCTGGCTTTATGTTGTGAACTCCACTCATTCAGACGCAATTAAAGCGAAGATAAAATAGTTTGTTGTTTTCTAATTTCCTCAATTTCATTATTGAATTAATACAGAAACAAAACAGCTACAGTCAGTTTGACAAACCGTCAGTTAAGCGGACGATTGGACAGTCAATCAAACAGTTACTCGGATGTCGAACTGTTGGTTGGTTCCATTTGTTGAGGCAAAAGCCATTCCATTCCAATTCATTTATTCATTCCTGCAGTTACTCAGTCAATGAGTCAATTGAATATGACTTTCACTAAAATTTACAAGAAAAAAAAAAAAAAAAAACACAACAACATCATCGACAACAACCACCACATTATTACGAGATATCGTTCAGTTCGGTGTGGATGTCTGTCTGCACGTCTAGCTGTCTGCTTATCTATTTGCTAACCGCCCGCCACAAGGGATTCAGCTACAGCAGCAGCAGCAACAACAACAACAACAACAACAACAACAACAACAACAACAACAGCAACAGCAACTACTGCCGATACGGATTGGAGATACAGATACAAAGATACGCGCAGACACTCAGATACACAGCGCTACAAACAATGTTGCGGTGGTGCATAGAGCGCTGTTGTTATTTTATTAGTTTTTGTTGTTGTTTTTGTTGCTGCTGGTGTTGCAACACATCAAATCAATGTGCAACACTATTTGTTGCTGCTGTTGCTGCTGCTTTTGTTGCTGACTGCAGCAGTTTATGTCGGTGACATAATCTTGGCAAACGTCGACGATCTATAGTTATGATCGCGGGAGTAAGGAGGGAGCATAACGACCAGTTCAATGAACCAACAATAATACAAAATAACAACAACAACAACAACAACAACAGCATCAACCAGCAACACCCGAATTCGTTGTAAAGCCCGAAAGTGTAACAAAAAGTGGCGCAGTTTTGTTTTTTTTTTTTTGTTGTTGCTGTATCTCGTACTTATATGAATGGTTTGTGGAATTTGGACAACCAGCAGCCGCAGCCAACAGCAACTACAACAATTTGTTGCTGGCACGATTTTTGAATTGTGCGTGAATTGCGCGCCGTCGCAGTCACCAGCAAATCGAGTGACAAATTCATGGATTGACGAGGTGGCCGCATTTTAAGTGACAATTTGTAATAGTTGCGCCACAATGTTTTGTTGTTGTTGTTGTGGTTGTTGTTGTGGTTGTTGTTGTTAATGCTGCTGTTGATGTTGGTACTGTTTGCTTGTGCGCATTGCCTCTGCCTTCAGATCCGAATTGTTGTGTGGTTAGACGTTATGACAGACGAATGATGAAATTCGAAATATTTCGTATTTGACATGGTTGTCGCTAACAGTCGATGCAAAAAATTAGAAAAATCCAGTAAAACTCCTGCATGGCAACTCTATAAAGAACTATTATGACATGCATATGTTTTTTAAAAATTTTTTCAAATTCTTATTTAATATTTCTTATATTGAAATCGGAAAGTATTCGACGAAAACCAAATTTTCAAATCGACTCCGCTAGTCTATCTTGTAAATAGTACGCAGAATAAATCAGAATCAGAAGAATTGTCAGATGGTTCCAAGCCGATTGCATGGACATTTTTTCTTAGTGGCTTTTATGACTACTTTTTATATTTTCACATATACGGTAGAAGGGTTATATTAACTTTGTAATTTCGTTTGTAATACCCATTAGAAGGTCTTATAGGTATAGAAGAGTACAATACGATTACAGAAAATGGGCCAAATTGGATGAAAATAATGCCTTCCTACTAAAAAAGTGACGTCATCAAAATGGCAAAGACTGCGTAAATTTAAAAAATTAATTTAAAACTCAAAATTATGAAAGTAAATTTTAATTCCAAATAGGCGCTCTAAGTTTCAAATTTATTAAAATATAATAAAAACTCCGCCAAATTCACATACAAAATTACGTCATCAAAATAGTAAAACCTTCATAAATTCCACAAAACCAAACTAATGCGTCTGCGCTTTTTAGTTATCCGTATTTCACGGAATATTTTAAATCAGTTAGCGTATGTCAAAAATTGAAAAAAATTGTTGACTTGTTCTTTAAAATTACGAAAATTTGGTCTTTATATTTATTTCCGAAATACATTTATATGTAGTAACCCTCGTAACTTCAGCCAAGTCGACTAAAGAACACAAATAGTTTTGTGATAACAGTTTTTATTCGGGGGCACTTATATAAGAGGGAAAATCCCTCGAAAGCTCCAAAAGTATTTAGGTTAAAAACTATTTTAAAACTTCAAGTCCTCAACCTATCGCACTCATATTCAGAAAAATAACCAATCGACGAATTTGTATTTCTTTATTTATGCTTTTGTAGACTATGATTTCTTAAACACCTGTCAAATAATATGAAATGCCGGTTTAGAGCCTGAACAGAATCAAAGCGGCTGTCGGTTTTTGAATTCGCCGTGCAACAAAATACATTAAAACGTATGCAGCCACCAAAAATGAAATCGCCGTAGGAATCCGCGACGGAAAAAAGCCACAATAGTATTTATTTTATTTTTTCTCCGGCCGCTATCGGATCTCTCTTTGAGTAATGTAAGTGTTGCCATATTTTTGCTAAGAATTGGCTGTGTTCAGTGTTATTTTCTTAGTTTTTACCATGATCTGACGTTTCGTTTTGTGTGTCTGTGTTGCATTCATGTTAGTTCTAAACGCAATATAAAATAATTGCGCCATTCATACACCGAAAAGCAATCCGACAACCGGCAACCACTCCTATTCTGAACGTGTTCTCAGCGGATTTATCCGAGAGATGACCGCCTACCGATAGCTGCTTTGGTTCTGTTCGGGCTCTAAAGCACACATTGTTCATTTTACAAAGCAAGAAGATTTTATTCTGTCACATGCGAGGATTGAACTCGGACTTCTGGCATTATAGTCAAATGTCTAACCGCTTTGCTATTTCCTTGCTTGATTACTCGTGAACAAAATGCATATAAAAATATGAACCCCACAACTCTGAACTCTGAAAAGCGGATCCTCAAAAAAAGCGCATAAAATGTGCTATTTATAGGAGCGCTTTTTATTTTCCCGCTAATATATACATAATATGGATAATAATATATACATATCCCTTTCAGACCGTGATGCATCGTTTGTGCGGGTGGTTTCTATCTTACATATTTCCACTTTTATTTAACGAATGTTATAAAGAACGAAATGAATCGATTGTGCTTGTTATTGTTTTCTTTTGTTTCTCACACTGTTCCGCGATTCGCTTTACCGTTATTTGAACACGCGTGGAATTCTTGATAAACTTTTTAGTTTTGTCAAAATGAGCCGCAGAGGTAATTTGTGTCTTCAATTACAAAAAATATAAAGTGTAAAACTTCAGTGTAAAACTAGTGAAGTTAACGCATTTGAACTAAAAAAATAATAAATTTTGATGTTTCAAATAAATTTGAACCATTTGTGGCTAAAAAAATGGGTTTCGGATAAAGTTGCATCAATTGTGCGTGTCCTGAAAATCCTTGAAGGATATGTAAATTGCGAAACCTAAACATTGAGAATATTTTCATTCCATATAACGACCATATATTCCAAAAATCATAAAAAAATGTTCAGTAGATAAGCGCCGGGTCTGAAAGGGATATACATACATAATATTTGTATTTATACTTTATTTCACGTACCTATTTTTATCCATTTTCACTCAATTAACAAAAAACAATAAACAAATAAAAATATCGTATGAAAAAGACGCTATACAACTAGCTCAAAGGAGATGTAAGTTTTTGACAGTCTTTACACTCGGCGCAGAGTTGCATTGTTAAACATAATACCACAAAAAATACATACACATCTCTGAGATACATACTTGTCAGACGACAGACACGTATGTACCTCAAATGTGTAATAGACAATACAAATTTTCAAATTACACACACAACTTAAGTTGAGTTGTCGTACCTAATAGGGGCCTAAATTTGGCACTGCTTACGTTTATAGGCAATCAGCTGTTTTTGTGCTTCAAACTAACTAGAAGTCGTTTCCGTACTTCTGAGTAAATTCTCTCATTTCGACAGATAATAAAATTACTCTCACAGCTTGAACTTTACTTGAACTTTTCTTCAAGTTTGTACGGAAACAGACCTATTATTAACAACTTCGCGTAAATTTGGTGAGCCAGCGAGAATGTGCAATTGGCCCTGGTTTAATGTGAGACAAATCCAACGGAACCGCACCATTAGAAATTACATTGGCAATTTTGTACAAGTACTTCAAATCACAATGGTATAGTCACTTTTGAGAAAAAAGTTATTCAGAGAGTCCTCTCTAGGAGAAGGTCCACTATAGGAGTATTTCCCCTTTATTTTAAAACGCTTGATGTATTTGGTATAGGCAACACTTAATAATTTTTAATTTTCACAATAGTTTTTATTACTATATTATCAAAAAGAAGCGATAAAATGCATAAATAGTAGCAAAACGCCGTCTGGTGGCTTTCATAAATAAAAATTAACGTAAAAAATGGATTCCTGACCCCAAAAGCCACCATATATACACTTAAAAAAATAGTTTTTTTTTTCTTTTTAATGCTATATTTTTAAAAAATACCTATTTTGAAAAACTGGCAGGCTCCGATTTCAAGATAGATCTATACTCTCTTCGCCAAAGTTTCTTAAAATGACCCATAGAACACCGCTAGGGTGGGGCCAACATCGACTTTTTTTGCATATTTGCTCCATACAATTTGACCCGCTCTAATATATATAAAAATATATATAACATTCCCGAAGTTATATACAGGTAAGTTGGATATTCCTCGTATAAGCGTATAAGTGAAATATAACAACGGCACAAAAAAGAAAAAAAAAAAACAATCTTTGATTGTATTCCAGGCCCAAGTGCAACAATGACAAACATCATATATTGCAAAAAAATGAAAAAAAACAACAGATCACGACAAATTGTAATAAATTAAAACTTCAAATTTTAACGATTGAGCATGTAAGCACACATGTTGCTTCCGTTTTCTGGAAATAAAACTCAAATGAAACTGAACACATCTCAAAGCAAACCAACCAGTCACACAACTAAGCAACACGCTGGCACCAGCTCACCCTACTCAACCAATAGTTGTCGTCATCGCACCAAATCAGTCACCACCAAACGTGTGGAAATGCGTGTTTTTCCACAAGATTGGCAACACGATCGATTAAAGTACTGAAGTCAACATGCAGCAGCAGCTACAGCGCCAACTAAGCTCAGCTTCAATGTTAGAGATTCTGTTGATGTTATCAGTGGAACGAGATACTCAAGATAATTGTGAATTTTTACGATGCGATTTGGTTATAAATTTGCAGCAATGTAATTGTATCTGCTACCACTCTTTAAAACGACGATTGGAGCCAATACCGAGCTGATCTTGCATTGAGAATGTGATGCAGGCAACAAGTTTTTGCGCACGCTTGTAGAGATGAGGCTTTAATGCAAGTGGATATAAATGATTTAAGCTTTTCTTCAGAAAGTTATTGTGAATAGATATTTGTTTGCTATAAAGAAGGGAAAATATTTAAAAAAAGCTTCATGTTTAAATGCTATGGAATTTTTATTTTCAATTTTAATATGCTTAACAGGCTACAATGATGAGAAAAAAGCAGCTAGTGGAGTCTTATCGGATAATTTGGCACGATACTGATAATTTAATTGGAGACTTAATTACATCAAGAACTGTCAAATGAAGTGAGTATTTTACTGATTATATGCAAGGTCACGTAGTATCTCAAAAAAAAACATTCTTTCTATTCTTATCATAGGAATTATTAATGTTCATAGTTGACGGATTTCAAAGATATGGCAGCAAATTTTAAGAATATTTTGTTTCAAATACCATGTATTTAAAATATTATCTATTCATTTATGGATTTTTGTTTTTGTTTCTTTGTCAACTTTTTGTTAGGCACAAGTTATAAGAAATAATTGTCACTCAAAAAATTCCAAAGAATCAATTTAATGATAAAATTCCCTGTTACTTGTGTTTTATCTAAAAGTATCTATTTTTATATCATTTGCTTTTGCCTTTTTTTTTGAGCACTATAACAAACAGATTGTATTCAATTTCTTAAAATACATGTGCCAAAAACTTCAGACGAATAGAAGCTTCAGAGGAGTCATAAGTCCGCTTCTTTCCAACATTGTAAAAATCGTAAACCTCAGTTTAAGAAATTATCACTTCAATAATAATCGCTATTGAGCGCTTTAATTTAATCATATTTATGAAAATTACTAACGATCGACAATTATCGAACATGTCATCATTAATGCCATCGCCATGACCATCGCCATCAACATCACTGGCAACAACCATATCAGCGATAACATTTTGCATATATTAACAACAGCAATTCTTGTTCAGTTTATATGGATCAATTAAGATGTCGTCGCGGAAAACTGAGTAGCTGTTGTTGTTATTCTTATCTTTTATTATGTACGAATAAACGTTAGTTTCAATTTACCAGAATATTTATGTAACGACATAATTTCATTGGAACAAGCCATGATGTGTTGCACAGTGGAATTTTGATGGAAAAGAAAAAATTTTGAATCAATTTGAAAAATTTAGTGACGCAGTTTAATAGAGAAATGTATTGCTATGTCGAAGCCATGAATGCTTTTCTTAAAAGGTAATCAGCCTTATTCCAGGATCCGTCGTAGCTGTGATTTTCTTTCGGATTCGTAAAGTTGTATTCTACGATCCGAATCGTTACGTCGTATTCGAAATTCGTAACATTGTTATTCCACGTTCCGAACGCATCAACATTTGACAGTTGTTTTTGCGGATTTCTTACGACAGGTTTCTATTGGCGGAATTAATTTTGAACAAGAATTTTAAAGTATAATTTTTGCAGAGTTCGTGTGTGAATTGTGTGTTTTCTTTGAAAATAAGCTGCATTTAGGAAAAAATGTAAGTATTTTCATTTAAATCACCAAAAAAAATTTATTGTCTGTTTTTATAGGTCAAAAACAACAAACAGAAACCAATACGTGCGTTTGGTCAGCTTAATGACTGAAAGGCCAGATTTGGCGCAGGGATTTAGCAAGGATTTAGACGTTAGAAAAAGTTAATTACACCAAGTCAACACAATCACAAACTTGTGTCGAAAAATGTCGAAAGTGTATTAAATGCGTTTTGAAAATAATTTTTTTTTTGCAAAAATGCTGATGTTAAATACCGGCCAATTCATTGCGGCAGGAAATAATTCAATCTAGAGACGATTCGCGGCATGCCTGATCGTTGACAAAATAAGTTTTCATCCACTAAGTCGAGCACAACTTACATTTCGTCATCCATTTCAAAAGGATCACTGTAGTCTCTCAATACTTTTCGCCGAATTTTCAACGCTTTTTTATGAAGCATATCCTCCTCATGGTGTGCAAAAATTGAAATTGCAATGGAATTCATTTTAAAACAGAATTTGTGACACTTTTTTAACACTTTAATTAATCAGTTCTCTTACAGTTCTTCTTCTTTTGAAGTAATTCTTTTAAAACACAATTTATGTGACACTTTTTAAACACTTTAATTTATCACTTCTATTAAAGTTTCTTGTCTTCTGTCAAAAACAGCAGTGTTCGAATTTTCGAAATTAAATTTCAATGAAGCAACGCTCCGCATCGTTTTGTTCGGATCCTAGAATAGCAAATTTTTCGTATTCGTAGCGTAGTCTTACGTTCGTAGATTTATTACGACGGATCCTAGAATAGGGCTGAATATTTTGTCTTTGAAAAAATTAACCAAAGTCCCTTTCATTGTTCCAGGAAAGCAGTTTCCTGGTTTTCATGCAACAAAATAGTGTATTTTTCTTTAACCCTCCGTTACATTCGCTAGGGTGGATTACACACATAAGATAAAAAAATAGAAATTATTAATTGATAGGGAAATGGTACGTGCATCAAATGTAATCTCTTTCTATATATTTTGCTATATTTTAAATTCAGTGTTTTTTTTAACTAAATTATAAAAATAAGCCATTTTAAAAAGTGTTTAACGTGTTCCTACACGTTAGTATTGTAGGAACAAGAATTTCGGGTGGCTGACACCCACATTAGTAATCATGCTAGTTTATTTACTATAGTGTTATTTTTTCTCAAGTAAAATGAAAATGGTGAAATGGTTTAATACCAGCAAAATATGGTATTAAAATATTTTCTGTTGTTGACTCTGCGTCATTCTATACTTCAAAACTCGAAGTTTACTGTGGGAAACAACATCCTGGCCCATATAATTTATGTAATAAGCCAGAAGAAGTGGTAAAACGATTAACCAGCCATCTTCAAGGCGTTGGCCGAAATATAACGACCGATAACTGGTTTACGACGTACTTATTAGCTATGCATCTTTTGAATCATAAAACAACACTGGTTGGGACTCTAAGGAAAAATAAACGAGTAATACCACCAACATTCATTTTAACTTAACACAGAGCGCCTAAATCAACCATTTTTTGTTATCAGAAAAAAGCTACATGACTATCATATGTGCCAAAAAAGAATAAGTGTGTTATACTACTTTCAACATTCCATAATGACGGAAAAATAATTGATGGTCCGAATTGCCTACTAGAAATTATGGAATTTTATAACAAAACGAAAGGAGATTTGATACTACAGATCAATTGTGCGCTGCTCACAATGTCGTCAGAAATACGCGACGGTGGCCTTTGGTAATATTGTTTTTCCTTGGTAAGCCTGGCTGCCATTAACGCTCGTATAATTTTGCTAGCGACTGAAAATCCTCCATTAAAGTACAAAAAACGTTCTCTGTTCATAAAAGATCTCAATTTGATCTCAAATTGATAGACGAAGCAAGTTCAGTAATATAAGCGACAATTTGAAACTAAGCCTTAAAAAATTTGCGAGCATAGCATCTGACATCGATCAGCCCCAACAAAAAAAAAAAGGTAAAGTGGAGAAGCAGGGTCGCTGCCGAATATGCAGCTACCAGGAAGATCGCAAGACAAAAACAACGTGCTAAGTACTATTGTGGCAAACAAACAATTTGCAAAAGTCATACGATTCAGTTGTGCATCAATTGCCACGAATTGATGACCTCAAAACCTGAAGACAACAGTTCCACATACGACGATATGTATTCGAATAACGAATAATTTAGAGGTAATTATCTCAAAAATTTTTCATTGCAAAAAAAAAATTGATTAAATAAATTTTTTTTTTATTCATCTTTTAGCTTTTCAAATTGGCCCCGTCAAAGAAAGGGCAAATAAAGTTGTCCTCTGAATGGGAAATTATCTAAACCGCTATGATTTTTTTTTTTTTTTAGTTCTCAAATTAACGTTTTTTTTTTAAATATTTTTTATTTAAATGAAATACGTGTTTAACTGAACGAATTTTATGTTTAATACAATAATTAAATACCCGAATATAATAAAATCTGAACCGCTTTACTCTTTTAATGTTATTTTTTAAAAAATCTTGAATAACAATTTATGGGTGGACTACACCCAGGCTAGTAATGACGTTACTCCGAATGGCGAATGTAACGGAGGGTTAATATATTAGTATTAACTAGCTTTTCCCGGCGCGCGTTGCTGCACCCTGCAACTATATGGGAACATAATAGGTGTATTCAAAACTTTTCTTAGACTCATAGTTTGACACCACTGTTATTTTCCACTGCCCGTTACAGTTTCCCAGTAGCAGGATATCACCAAATAGTAACTCCATTTTGAGTTTGTATGTAAGTATTGCTACTTTTACTTTCAAAGCTATTCGATAATACACATTTTAACTGTATGGGCGGAGCCACACAAAGAATATGCGTTCCGATTACTGACCCGTGAGGACTCCAACTATTTTAGACAGATTTACCCTGCTTAGCAGTTAGCAGTGAGTTGGTGCGCTTTAAGTCGAAGGAAGGCCGCGATGTGGCGAGGTGCTCCCATCGTTCTTGTGCAAGACTTAAAGATCTGTTCCTGCACCGGAGTTTATTGCAGGACATGGGTATACCAATAAAGTCCTCATTTCAAAGGGTGTTAAAGGTCGTACCCTTCCTTGTTAATTCGTCAGCCAAATCATTGCCTTCGATATTCCTATGTCCGGATACCCATATGAGATGAATCCTGAATAACCTAACTATCTTGCTAAGAGATCTGCAGCACTCAGTCAAAGTTTTGGAGTTGTCAATATGTGAGTTTAGCAACTTAAGGGCAGCTGGACTATTTAAGATGATGTAAATACTCTTTCGCCTAAGGTCTTTTTGAACTATAATCTTAGCGGATTCGAGAATAGCCATCATCTACGCTTGGTAGACACTACAATAAATTGGAAGTCTAAAGGAGGCTTCGATTTCAAGATGCTAGAAGTAAATACCTTTCCCTACTTGTTCTTAAAGCTTTGCGCCATCTGTAGAGATTTTAATGCCGGTAGTTTAAAGGGGGGTTTTATTAACCCTGTCTAGCCATGAAGGGATTAGAACTTCGTAGTTATTTTCGAGATTTAAACAGGGCAACAGTAATCTGTTTTGTCGGGGATACATGAGTTCGGAATTTTTGTGTGGTCGCAGCTATTACCTATACTATTTCCAGATTCTCTTAGTCTGAGGGCTGCTATGTTAGCACATTTTCTGACAACAATATCAAGAGGAGGAGAGTGAAGCATGACAGATTAAGGACGAAGGTTGGGAAAATATGTGGGACAAGGATAAGGAAAGGGATTAGAACAAAATATGGGTTAAGAATTGGATTGAAACAGCAAGGATATGGATATAGAAAGGATATGTACAATTATTAGGACAAATATAAAAACAAGAATAATAATGAGATCAAGTTTGGAAACAAAAGTTACGCTGTCACGTCAAAAGCTACGTGTGTGTCCACGATACAGGCAACTCTTTTATTTAAACAATTTCAATCATAAATATTTGTTTTTTCATTATTAGGCCAGAAATATAAATAGTTAACCTCGTAGTTTACAATATTACATATGCTTCGAATTGATTTGATAGGCAGTTGTAAATCGTTTTCAATACATTTATGTCAAACCTGAAAAAAATTGGTTCTTGTCTATGTTAGAAGTAAAAAATGTGGTCATTATTAATTTACCATCTCAGTTCCGTTAGAACTTTCATTTTAAAATCATGTTACAAACTATGTGAAAATGTGTCAGTGACAAAGAGATCTGGTTGCGCTCAGATAAATTTTGAAATTTATGCAACACCCACCTAAATAAAAACTTCTTCTGCTTCAAACCGAAAAAGAAAACACAAACAACAATAACTTCTATGCCTAGCATTTAACTTGTTTATTGGAACTCAAAGAAACAAGTGCGCAGACATAATAAAAAAAGATGAATAATAAAACAGAAACAAAAAAAAAACAAGAAACATTCACGAGACCCAACAACTGTGGGAGATTGAGAAAATTTTAATTGAATTCTTAGGGTTAACATACTAAAGTAACGACCGAGCAAGAACAAGCAGAGGCGGCATACCAATGAGAAGAAGAAGAAGACGATGATGAAGAAGCGACAACAGCAGCAGCCGCAGCATAAATGCAGAAAACCCAAACGAAGCTACTAGAAGCGAGACTAGAAGAAAAGAATTGTAGATAACTAGAGACAAAAAAAAAAAAAAAATCTAAACGAAGTTTGAATGCCTCGGTATAAAATACAAGATCATAGACCGAAAGCTGGTAGAATTTAAAAAGCTAAGCAACAACAACAAACAAGCAATAAAAAAAAACACCGCGTAGTTATATATGAAGGCGGATTAATAGATACAAAAGCTACAACAACTAGCCAAAGACAGTGGAATGAGTAGTTAAAATTTTTAATAATAATATTAGAAGAGTTTTAAAGAATTGAATGTGCTTTATTCGAGACCGAGACCCAAGACCGAGGCGTAAAACGCGCGCTCATTACATGGTCAATGGCTTGGAATGGAAAGCTGTTTAGACCAGAAGAATTTCAAGCTGAAGATGAATGGTAAACAGAGGGGCAATTTGTAGAGAAGAAGAAGAAGAGGTGATAGAAGCATATCTATAAAAAACAGACGAGGTCATTGGGTGCCGTTTGTATAACGCCGCTGAGTCTGCGCCCAACCGAGTTAAGATGCTGCTAGCGCAGCAGCGGTTGTTGACCAGCCTCAGACTGATGAAATCTTATTTCATATTTTTTTTTTGTTTTTATGATTTTAGGGCGTGGTTGGCGGGAGTTGGTAATTTGTTAATAGTTTTATGCTATACAAAAGTCGAGCATTTCTAGACCTGTTCTTTACACTCTGTTTGTGGTAACCTGTTGCAAAGTGGAAACGTGTGAGGGCAAACAATGGCGGCAGCATAATTACAACAAAAGTCAGAATAATGCGCACAATTGAAGAACTGTAAATTGTGTTTAAATTTATTCATTTTTTTTTTGCCGAAATGTGCTGAAGTAAAAATTGAGCACATTTTTGTGCACTTCCGTTACTCTATTAGTTACTCAGACCAACAATAATTTTTGAAAATAAGGTTCTTATCAAAATTATAAGCCACTTCAAAAACTTACATTCAACCCTCGCTCAAACTGCGTTGTTTATGTTTTTGCAAAAACAAAAAATAGCTAATAAGTCTATAAAGAATAAGCGTTAAAAAAAAATTTGTTTTTATATTTTAAGCACAGCATTGGAAAAGAGCCGTTGCTTTTACTTTGAATGAACACTTTTTTGCCGACTGGCAACACATCCATACGAAAAAACTACTGGCAATGAAAAAACACATATCCATACGAAAAAAATTAGGCAATTTTGCATTTTTACTGGGTAAAATTTCGTTTTTTGGTTTTGGGCGAAATTTCACTTTTCGTTTTTGGGTGATTTTTTCGTTTTTTTTTTTTTGTGGGTGATCTTTCGTTTTCAATATTAAATAAGAAATGTCAATCAGTTCTTGAAGATAACGGTATTTAAAGTAAAAGCAGTGGTTCATCTTTTGTTTTTCTTTTGTATTTGCATCATTTGCTTGAGTTTGCTTGGTCAAGTCAAAGGAAATATTTAATACCGCGCCCGCGCATCGCGACGCGGCGGATTACGCGTAGTGCGACGGATCGCACGCGCTACCCGTCGCCACGCCCTGCTCCCCCCACCACATCCGCCGTCATTTTTTCTTTTTGAAATTTTTTGATAACCAAAGAAACTTGTTGTTTTGAAAAAGAATCAGTATTTTTCCCTTGTATGAAATGTTTTTATAGATTTTTAAGTATGAGATTATATAAAATTAAATTTTTAAATTTAACGCACTTCCTACACAATTAAGATTGATTAGTAACGTAGTTATTTCATGTTTTAATAACAGTGGTTAATAAATAACTATATTAATAAAAAATAAATAAATAGTATTTATATCATCAATTGATTGAATTACAATAGACTTTTAAAAAAATAGACTTTTTTGTGGCGTTCGTGGCGTAGTTGGTTAAAGTGCGTGGCCTCTATGCCAACGAACCTGGAGACCCGGGTTCGAACCCCAGCAGCGACAGAAAATTATTTGAATTAAAATAATTTTTCTGTACGGCCGCCACCTCTCTGCAGACAATGGCAAACCTCAGAGAGTAATCAAAATGCCATGTAAAGCTTCTTGAGAACAAGAGCATTCCGTTCATCGCCGTTTGGAGTCGGCGTTAAACTTGTAGGTCCGGTTCTCGGTCAATTGTGTACAAACTTAATAACACGCACAACACAATTGATCATAAGAAGCTAGGTCAAAGTCCTTTCAAGGGCTAAAATGGTCAGTTATTTATTTTTTTTAAATACTGGCCTTGAAAATGCTCATTTCGTACAAGGGAATTTTGAATCTCGTGTGGGAACACATTGTAAAATATTGGGCGATTTTTTTTTTTGGGTGAATTTTCTGGGTGAAAAATTTTTGGGCTTTTTTTCGTTTTCATGGGTAAAATTTCGTTTTTTCATTTTGGGCGATTTTTCATTAATGTTTGGGTCATTTTTCATTTGGGTGATTTTTCTTTTTTTTTTTTGGGCGATTTTTTTTTTTGGGCGATTTTGCGGAGAGCCTTATTTCTCATTATACTAATGTCACCCTGCAAATAGCCGTTACGTTCATTTCCGTCTCTCTTTGTAATTTATCCTAAAGTCATAAAAAGTTTTTTATATGGCCAATTTATTTTCATATGAACTAAAAGAAATGATCTCTCTCTCACCGAAAATATTCAAACTTTATCTATTTCTTGGCACAATGGTCTCTTTTATTAAAAATAGCCTCCAAGTAAGTTTAGTGAATTTGAAGACCCCTCATATATCTCATTTAATTAGAAATAATAATGACAGAGATCTCTTGAATGTCTTAGTATCGAAATTTTCTGAAAAAGTATCAAAAAATCTATTGAATATAAAATTGAATATAATAATTGAATATAAAATATAAAAGAGTGTGACTTTCATATACCTTCTGATCAAAAAATACCCTGAACCTTCCAGTCAAACAAACTGCTCTTGAAATATTGTCAAAATCCTTTTGAGCAAAGATTCGTCTGACATTTTATGTTTCTAAAAAAAAAAAAGATCATTTGGAAAATTGTGGAGAAACAACTCGTGGTTTCTTCACCACAACAACATACCGGCTCACACATCTCATCTTTAACGCGACTATTTGATCAAAAACAACGTTCATACCGTTCCGAAAGATCTGTATTTACCCGACATGAATTCTTGTGACTTTTTCTATTGCCACGATTTAAGTTAACACTTCGTGGAAAAGCTTTTGAGATGATTGAGGCGATATAGGCGAATTCTCTGAAGGAGCTGAAGGCGATTGTCATATTAACCTATGAAAAGTGTTTTCAAGTTCGGATGAAGCGTTGTTTACTGCTTGCAATGGAGATGAATTTCAAGGAAATAAAATTAATTTCGATAAAAAATTGCACCGTTTTCGTTATATTGTAGAATTTCGGGGTTTTTTTTTATCAGAAGATATGTACAGACTAAACTCGTTTAAAACATCACATGCAAAATTTGTACCCCAGTGTAACAAAAACTGCTGATGCCCATTATAACCTTTCTAAGACTAAGACTTTGTTAAGTATAAATAATCAATAAGGTCTTGTTTTCATATCACATTTAAGAAATATACCAGCGTCACTCCGCTTCAATAAAAATTCACTTAATTTGTTGGATTGTGTTGTTATAAATAAGTTGAAAAAAAAATCACAAAATATAAACAGCTAATTGTCTGTTGAAATGTTTGTCGAGCTTCTGTAAATAAATCATAAATTATATCAAGTATCAAGTTTTTTTATCATTTTCTCTGCCATGATTTGCTTTTTCGCCATCTTCTCAGAAGCTTATCTGCATATTTTGACACTTATTGAAATTAAAATGCAAATCTAAAAACTTCATTACGGCTTTGCCAATGGTAGATAGCAAAATGCAAAATATTAAAATCCTCTGACAGCTGTTGACAGCGCGTGGATCTTAATCTATCTATACTGCATAAAGAACGAAAAAAAAAATTATCATCATAAAATGCCAAATCATTGAGTTACCAAAATAATAGCAGTTCTTGCTTCAATGACATCGAAATGTAAACATAAAGCTTTTGCTCATATGGAAAAAGCTACATATGTTTATAATTGAAAGCTTAATTCAGTTGAAAGCTTCAAGTGTCGACAGCTTACATCTGCACCCTAAAATTAAGAATGTCGAGTGTTACTGCAAGTTGAGATGAAGTAATGGGAGTTAAGTAATGAATAGAAGGATAAAAGACCTGAACAGTTTATATGGATAGCTTAAGCAAGATTTCGCTGCGCTAATTAGGACACAAGAAACCTAATTAAAAAAAATAGAGAAATAAAATGAATACCTTAAGAATCCGTCAGGAAAAATGAAGAAATAACAGAAAAAAACATAGGAATAAATCTTCTTTTTTAAGAAAATAATAAATTTAAAGCTGATAGACTTAATTCGAACATTTGCCTGAAAAAAAATTCGATTAAAAATATTCTTAACCCATAAGAATAATTGGCGCAATAGAGTCCCAGAAGACAGTGACCATTATTGTATACTTTTGCTCGTATCGTATAATTTAAAGTAAAGGGTTTCAGTTTTTCAATATAGTTACATACACGTGTTATAATGTCAACTATTTCCGTCAAATTTTTCTTTCAAAATTTAACTTAATTACTGTAAATAAAAACTTTTTAACAAAAAAAAAACCGACTCCAAAATCACTACAAAGTACAAAATAATTTGAAATAGCTTTTCCCATTAATTTATCGGTGAAATTTTAAAAGTTATTTATATGTATTATAATATTGAAAATCCTACCATTTTCATTTTTTATATTTTGTTTTATTATCATCAATATATTAATTGCTTTATGTACACAAAAGCTTTGAAGTCGGCGCTTATCTTACTAAGTCGAAATCTTTTTATTTTAATTTTTTCTAATTTGTTTTATTATCATAAAACTATTACTAACTTTATGAATATAAAAGCTTTTTAGTGATTTTTTTCTTTCAGTTGGCAATTGTTGAGTACGCTGAATGTAGCCAATGTGTTCCATGCATTATTTGTGCAGCTGTTACACACTATGTCATATTCAATATGAGCTTTACAAGCTCACCCAAACCAGTTTAGTGAGAATGTTTATGTGTACAAAGCTTTTAAAATTACTACAGTGTCACCAAGGCAGCATAGCATCAAATAAAAAAGTTTAAAATAGTGCAGGGATGGTAAAAGATCATGACTGTGTGTCAAAGATTTGCGCCGACTTCAAAGCGTTTATGTTAATAAAGCAATTAATATATTGATGATAATAAAACAAAATATAAGAAATCAAAATGATAAGATTTCCAATTTTATAATAAAGAGTGATTTTTTAAGTGCCTGATAACTTTTTTTTTAAAAAAAACGCATAAAATTTGCAAAATCTCATCGGTTCTTTATTTGAAACGTTAGATTGGTCCATGACATTTACTTTTTGAAGATAATTTCATTTAAATGTTGACCGCGGCTGCGTCTTAGGTGGTCCATTCGGAAAGTCCAATTTTGGGCAACTTTTTCGAGCATTTCGGCCGGAATAGCCCGAATTTCTTCGGAAATGTTGTCTTCCAAAGCTGGAATAGTTGCTGGCTTATTTCTGTAGACTTTAGACTTGACGTAGCCCCACAAAAAATAGTCTAAAGGCGTCAAATCGCATGATCTTGGTGGCCAACTTACCGGTCCATTTCTTGAGATTAATTGTTCTCCGAAGTTTTCCCTCAAAATGGCCATAGAATCGCGAGATGTGTGGCATGTAGCGCCATCTTGTTGAAACCACATGTCAACCAAGTTCAGTTCTTCCATTTTTGGCAACAAAAAGTTTGTTAGCATCGAACGATAGCGATCACCATTCACCGTAACGTTGCGTCCAACAGCATCTTTGAAAAAATACGGTCCAATGATTCCACCAGCGTACAAACCACACCAAACAGTGCATTTTTCGGGATGCATGGCCAGTTCTTGAACGGCTTCTGGTTGCTCTTCACTCCAAATGCGGCAATTTTGCTTATTTACGTAGCCATTCAACCAGAAATGAGCCTCATCGCTGAACAAAATTTGTCGATAAAACACATTTCGAACCGAACACTGATTTTGGTAATAAAATTCAATGATTTGCAAGCGTTGCTCGTTAGTAAGTCTATTCATGATGAAATGTCAAAGCATACTGAGCATCTTTCTCTTTGACACCATGTCTGAAATCCCACGTGATCTGTCAAATACTAATGCATGAAAATCATAACCTCGAAAAAATCACCCTTTACATATAAACAACTTTTAAAATTTCACCAATAAATTAATGGGAAAAGCTATTTCAAATTATTTTGTACTTTGTAGTGATTTTGGAGTAGGTTTTTGTTTTGTTAAAAAGTTTTTATTTCTTCCTTTAAAGAGAATATGGGAAATTTTTATGTAATAGTATTCTTGAGGAAAATTTCAAACATGACACTTTGTTCTTAAAAAATTTGTTTTACTAATTCCTGAAAGTTTGTTGGGTATTTTCTGAGTATTTTCCATTTCTATCGCTTTACTATTTTTATTAAAGTGCCACGCCCTTTCTCTTATCCCGCCCTATTTATATACCGTACTTTATAATGATTCTACTTAGCCCTGTGCCAAATTTTAGTTCCCAAGTATTAATATTGACCATAATATAGTACTTTTATTAAAGTGCCACACCCTATGTACAATCCCGCCCACTTTTGTAATGATTCTACCTACCCACCTACCCACCTACCCACCTACCTGTATACAAAATATTAGTACCCTAGTGTCAATATTAACTGAGATATTGTATTTTTATAATATTGCCACACCCCTTTGTTGAATAATGCCCACTTCATTGAACGTAATTTGTAGTAACTGTGCCTACCCATGTACTAAATTTCAGCACCTTAGTATCAATAATATTCGAGATATAGTGTTTTTCTTATATGACCACACCCCTTTGTCAAATAACGCCCACTTTTGTTGACTGTAATTTGTAATAACTATGCCTTCCCATGTACTAAATTTCAGCACCACAGTGTCAATATTATTCGATATAAAGTGTTTCTAATATTGCCACACCCCTTTGTGGAATAGCGCCCACTTTCTTTACAGTAATTTTTAAAAATTTTGTCTACCCCTGTACTAAATTTCAGTACTCTAGTGTCAATACTATTCGAGATACAGTGGTTTTCTAATATGACCACATCCCTTTGTCAAATAACGCCCACTTTATTGACCGTAGTTTGTAATAATATTGCCTACCGCAGTATTTTTACTGTAAATTTCAGTACCCTAGTGTCAATATTAACTTAAGTACAGTATTTTTCTAATATTGTCACGCCTCTTTGTCGAATATCACCCACTTTTTTCAAAAAGGACCTCCGCGTTCTTGATATCTATCGGTTGACAAAAAATTACGGAAATCGGGCAAGTACATTAGAAGTTATCGATGTACATACATTTAAAAAAAAAAAAAGCGGACAAACCAACGAACTTGAGAACCTCCTTCTTTTTTAAGTCGGTTAAAAAGAAAATAAAATTAATATTTTTAAGTTGTTGGCAAACTTAGTGCAAAGGGAAAGGGTGCTTATTCTTACTCATTACTTGCTTGCACTTTGCTAAGGAAAGTGATTTTTTAACTTTTCTATTCTATGTCTTAGATTTGAAGATAGAAACCTAAAGACCTTCATATCGCACTCCATCTGCAAAATAGACACAACTCAAAATTTACAAAATTTTACTTCTTAATGTGGGTTATGTATAGAGGTTATGTAATTCGTAGTGATAACCTCCATCAACTATCCAAATTTTGCACTCATCTATTTACTCTTTAATTAAAAAAAAAAATCGTTTTGTCTCCTTTTTATATGGATTCCTTTGAAAAAAAAACTGGTTTTTTGCTTCTCCCGAAAATGTTGAAATTTTGTGTTGTGTCTGTTTTGAAGATGGAGTGCGATATGTTCAGAAATTTTTTCGCATTTTAAAACTGAGATCATATTTCATCTGATTAACAGATGTACGAGGGCTTCCTGTTGAGTCTTTTGCCTTACTATGAAAAAACAGAGAATAATTAGTATGGTTTTATTGTCTTTCAATATTGTCTTTCATATCAAAATGGTTTTATTGTCTTTCAAAGTATTCTCCAAGATGATCAATACACTTTTACATTCGTTTGAACAAATTTTCGAAACAGTTTTGCCATTCTTAAGTTTGCCATTCTAAATCAGTGGTGCTCACTACATGGTTTCCCATAGCCCGCGGGCATCGTGTGTTGTTGAGCTTTTGCACACGAAGTATCAATCGGCTCGCTGTGTTTGTACACTGCGTAAAAGTTTGTTTTTCTGCTGTGCTTTAAATTTTAAGTCAGTATGCTTTGAGCGTTCATGCGGTAGGGATGTTGCTCGCTGTTTTATTTATGAATATACGCTAATATATTGCAATGTTTCAGGAAAAGCATTAATAAATTTTGGCTTGATGTTTTCTATGTTAAAATAGCGAAAAACAAACGCAAAAATAAAAAAAATAATTATTATATTGAAAATCCAACACTCGACAAGAGTTCCTTGCACCAAATGTTGTTAGAGCTTTTAACAACGTCTTGTTTCAGTGTAAAGCTGTTCACTCGGAAAGCTCTCTTTGTTGTTGTTTTAACCATGCGTTGAGCACCACTGTTCTAAATCCAAAACCAGATTTTTTTAAGGCCTCAATGACCTATTCTGGAGTAGGAAAACGTCGCCACACATTTTTTTTCTTTCTTAATGTGAGGGAACAAAAAGTAATCATTGGGTGCCAAGTCGGAGCTGTAAGGCGGATGACCTCACAATTCCTCGTTTTGAGTGCTCAAAAACTCTGTTGTTTGAGCTGAAGTGAAGGAACTCTCATTGAAGTGATGCAGGATGATCTTCATTAGGTGGTTGATTTTCCTTAATTCCCAGCAGTCTTCAGAAAAACAAATGGTCTTGTACCATTCAGCATTAACAGTTCTCCGTTGCTCAAATAGAACAGTTGTGACATGACCGGTTGTTCTGAAAGAACTGTCAACCATTTGCTTGGATGTTCTCCGTCTGCAGACAACTTTTGTCGGGTTTTTACATACTTTGAAAGACCCAAACAGTGGAATGCTACTGTTAAGCCTAGACCCATAATTCGTCACGTGTGGTGATGTTGCAGACGTATTTCGAACTACCCCCGTTGTATTTCTTAATCACACCAATCGACTCAAGTCTTTTTTTGAGAAACCGTCAAATGATGATGTATTCAACAGGAACAAATCTTCCTGACGCCTTAATGCTAATGTGAAATCGAATGTATGCTAATTCCATAAATATCCTAGGAAGACTCCACCTCACGATATATCATATGCCGGTCTGCTTCAAAAAGTTCACACACAGCTTCAATGTTTTCTCTCACAACAGACGTTATTGGATGATCTTCACGAAATTCGTCTTGGAGAGAACGACGGCCACGCTCGAACTCAATGAACCAGCGTTTTACAGTCGCTGGTTGTGATGATTCATCACCAAAACTTAAACTGAGTTGATCGATGTATTCTTTTCTTATCAATCCACGTAGAAAATCGTACAAAATCATCTCCCGAAAATGTTCACGTGTTAATTTCCTTTTTTTGCTGAAATACAATATTTCAAATCACTGTAAACAGCGCAATAATCACACATACACCAAAACGTCGCAAGTAAATTTATGCTAGAAAATGTAAAATTTTTTAATGGAATTCTCAAAATTCATCTGGCTATGCTTAGCGTTGCTGAGGTGCAAGATTTAAAAAGCAACCCTTGATCAACAAGATGTTTAAAATATGTGTTTTTGAATGAAACAAACAATTGTTTGGATGTTTTCAAATTTGATTACATTATTAAGATAATACATATATAGATAAATACATGAAATACAATATCAATGAAAACCTCAGCAGACCTTTATCCTTTTCTCAAAATTTTTTCAAAATTTCTGGGGCTGTTCAGCGATGGCGACTTCAATATTCGCTTTAAGAGTTAGATGGTTAGGGTAGATTTTTCACAAAGTCGCAAACGATGAAGACGTAGCACCATTCCGTTGAAAATAGAGGTCGTCTTTATTCACATACTCAATCTCCGACCACAAAAAATTATTCTTCTTATCTCTTTAAGGTACTTCATAGATTGTAATGGGTCTAACATCCATTATTATTTTCGAAATATTGTGGCCCTATAACGGCTTCGGCCCACAATTCCCTCGAAACAGTTACTTATTGTGAGTGCACTGACATTTCCTAAATCAGTCGTGGGTGTTTGGATCCCCAAATGTGAAGATGAACTTCGTAGGAGAACACGATTTATTGAAATCACTTAATCAGAATTTTTATGTTTTCCAACACCCAATCATAGACACGTACGACGCTGCTGGTGATCCTCTTCTTGAGGACATTGTATGCATACAAATCCAAACCTTTTGTCAATATTCACTGCAGTATAGACGTGGAGAGGATAAGTTCTTGAGCACTGTGACTTGATGTGCTTCGGTCATCTTCAATACTCTCCTTCACTGTGCCGATATTTTCATACGAACGTCCAAGATAAAGTCGTTAAGGTGGGCTCCAGGAATTTACGCCCAATGAATTAAAGCCCGAAAAAAATACCAAAAAGCCCCGAAATTCTCCATAGCATCGAATTTTGGCAAAAATGTCTGAATTTGTTTGGAAAGCAAAAAAAAAAAAAATTAAAACTACGCCCAAATTTCCATTATCCAGATTCAATGTAGAATTATCGAATTATAAAAGAACATATTTGAGTAGAAAATTAATGTTCCCCTGTGAAAATATCTGCAAAGATTTCCTTCATTCTATTTGCTTTTGATGATATTCTATGAACAAGGAGTTAATGGACATTATGTTCGGATAAGATCCAAATTGTGTTTTTTTGTTTCTGATAATGGTTTGCCCTTGTAGGGAAGGGAAAACAACAACATTCCATAGCGAGTTTGAAACTAGTTTTTGATGTTATTCCATGAACACGAAGTCCATGGACATTAAGTCTGTATTAGGTCTAAGTGGTGGTTTTTTGTTTGTGATAAAATTATTTGCCCTTAGGGGTCGTTCATAAACTATGTTACTAATTTAGGGGGTGAAGGGGATTTAAAATTTAATACGATAAATAAAGATAAGGGGGAGGGGTCTCAGATATAGCAACGTGACCAAAAAAACTTGAAAAAAATTTAAATCTTGAAATCAATTTCAAGATCGTGTCCTATCTGCGGCTTGTAATTCACTTCAAAAACATCTATAAATTCTCATAAGTGAGTTTTATTTAATTTAAAATAAATTGGAATAAAAAGTACCTACTATTTAAATTAATGATTTTAAAGGACGCATATTCACAAAAACACTGAACTTTGTGCTGCACTGGTGCAGCCTTTACGGGTACTCTCTCAAAGACCAGACCAGAATTTCTTTGCATAAGAAATGAGGGTACACCTGAATGGGTTGACATGGAATCCGTTGAAGAATTATATTTCGAATAGTCCCCAAAGTATCCAGCTTCTTCAATTCCAGTGATTGAGAGCATCGACCCTTGGATAAAAAATGGAATAGGTAGTTTGTATCGATTAAAATAATTGATTTTTAAAATTTTTTCTTAAAGTTATCTAGTCATGATAGCACACATACTAAGAGCTAGTCATGATAATTTTATTTTGCAAATAAATTTTCAAATTTTTTTTACTCAATTCATTTTTTTTTTGTTGTGTATTTCATATACTACGCTACTTAATGCGGAAGGGGTTTTGAAATGCACTTCGAAGAGTAACGGAGGTGGAGAGGGTAGGGAGTAAAAAGTTGAAAATCGGTCACGTAATTTATAAACGACACCTTATACAGAATGTTATTTTTTACCTACCATCCAAGGACAAACCATTTTATCACAACGAGTTTGAAATTTCTTGACTTTTCTTAAAAACTCGGTCGTTTTCCATATTTTAATTTGGTAAAAATGCCCGAATTTTTTGGGCCTAAATTCCAAGATTATTTTTCGAGTCTTTCTTCTTTTTTAAAGGTATAATATACCTGTTACAACCAAAAACAGGAGCTGTTTTCAAAAAAAATTTTTTTTTTAAACTTATACAGGTTATGGTACATAAAAAATACTTTATAAAATATTTTTTTTTTTTTTAAATACAGTTCTGGATTTTATATAGAGGGCGCTGAAAATGGCATTGAAAAAAAAAACATCCAAAACGGTTCGATGGATATGGCCTTTCCCATGTATCGGAAATAAAAATTCAAATGACATTTTAAAGCATATACCATATATTAAGCATCCCTCCACGCGTCTTTTTTTTTAATTATGGCGGAAGTTTTAGTAAAAAGTTCGAAAAATGGACACATTTTCGCGCGCTTTTTTGTTAATATAAAAAAACAAAAAAAAATAGATACTTGAATTTAGGGGAGATGCTTAAAGGACAAAATAAAAAACAAAATGCAAAAAAAAAATCATTGAAATTGAACCAATGGATTTTGAGTTATCTATCGAACCGTTTTAAAAAAACTAGTTTCGAGGAAATCGCGTTTAAAGTTATTTATTTGTTGTATGGAGCTTAGACATAGGTTAACGAAAACCGATATAATTTCTGTTTTTTTTTAAAATATTGCTTTAAAAATGTGTATGTATATTCTTAAAACTATAAAGAACACATTGAACAAAAAACAATTTTTTTTTTCGAAAAATTTACACGTATATTATACCTTAAATATTAAGAAAAAAGACCCCAAATTTTTTGACACAAACACCTGAAAAAATGACATTATTACCCGAAAAGTTGGGCATTTTTTCCTAGGTATTAAAGCCAGATTTTGAATGGAGAATTTCGGTCTTTTTGCCTTTTTTTTTGGTTTAAGTTCATTGGGTGTAAATTCCGGTACTCGCTTCGATGTCCTACTACTTTCAACACTTCCTTTCACTGGCGTTGAATTTGCACTCGTGCGTCCAAGATGAAATCATTTCGGGGTCTTCACATCTTGCACTTAGTCAGTCTTTTGGAATTATTTTTTATTTTTTATTTTTTTTTTTTTTTTTTTGTATTTGCACATTGCAAGTGAACGTGATTTTCGTTATAACATTAAAAGTATGTGTTCTTTCTCTAAGAATAAAGATAAAAATGATCCCCAAATCTGATGACGACTACCGCAAACGAAAAACTGACAATGATTTACGGATATGCACTTGGAACGTCCGAACCCTTAATTGGAATGGTGCCTCTATCCAACTGATAGATATCTTAGAAAGATACAAAGCTGATTCACTGGAATCCAAGAAATGCGATGGAAGGGACAGGGTTGCTCCCGGCAAGCATCCTGTGATATCTACTACAGCGGCCATGCGGAGAAGCACGAATTTGGATGCGGATTCGTGGTTGGCAAGCGACTACGGCATCATGTCCTGCGATTCACACCTGTGAACGAACGACTTGCCATAATCCGTGTCAAGGCAAGATTCTTCAATATAAGCCTGGTTTGTGCGCCCGCTCCGACAGAAGATAAGAACGATGAGACCAAAAACAGCTTCTACGAGCGCCTTGAAGAGGCCTATGAGCGCAGCTCCCGCCACGACATAAAAATCGTGCTTGGTGACTTCAAAGCTAAGGTGGGAAAAGAAAATATCTTTGGCCCAACAGTCGGAAAGTTCAGCCTCCACGACAATACCTCCGATAACGGAATGAGGCTGATTGACTTTGCCGCAGCGCGAAACATGGTCGTTAGTAGCACTAGATTCAAGCATCTCAATATTCATATTCATATTCATATTCTCAATATTCAAAAGACGCGTAACCAAATTGATCACGTTTTGATTGACGGAAGGCACTCTTCCAGTGTTTTAGATGTACGCACGATCCGTGGTGCCAATATAGACTCGGATCATTATCTTGTCGCAGCCAAGATCCGTACACGCCTGTGCGCAACCAAGAATGCTCGCAATCCAGCACAGAGAAAGCTAGACGTCGAAAAGCTGCAATCAAAACAAACAGCCGAAGACTTCGCTACTCGACTCTCACTCCTGCTTCAAGAAAGCACTCCTCCGTTCGACGATATATGCGCGCAGTGGAATCATATTTCCCACTCTATGCGTACGTCTGCCGAAGAGGTGATAGGCTATCACCGCCCTCGCCGAAACCAGTGGCACGAACAGGAGTGTCGCGATGCTACTGCAGAAAAAGACGCCGCCTACAAAGCCACCCCCTGCAGTCGGTTGTAACGTGTGCTGCTAAAGAGCGATACAAAGAGAAGAGGAGGGAAGAGAGACGCATTTTCAGGTGAAAGAAAAGGGAAGCGGAAATGCGTGAGTGCGAGAAAATTGAGATGCATGGTGACAGTAATGAGGTCCGAAAATTTTTCGAATAAATAAGACGCCTGGCCGATGGCTTTAAGACCGGGGCCTCTTCCTGCAAGGATGAAAATGGGAATCTAGTGATAGATATACAGAGTACACTGGTGATGTGGAGGGAACACTTCTCTAGGCTTTTGAATGGTGACGACGGCAACAATCCCGCCAATAGAGGTGACATAGCGGAAACCCCAATTGTGGACGACAGCGTTGAAGTTCCGCTGCCCGACCATAGTGAGGTCTTGAAAGCTATAGCTCGGCTTAAAAACAACAAAGCCACAGGAGCCGATGGCTTACCTGCTGAGCTCTTGAAGAATGGAGGCGAAGCTCTACTTAAATGCATTCATTAGCTCCTATGCAGAATATGGTCGGAAGAATGCATTCCAAATGATTGGAACCTCAGTGTGCTCTGCCCAATCCACAAGAAAGGCGATCCCACAATTTGCGCCAACTACCGTGGGATAAGCCTTCTGAATATCGCATATAAGGTCCTGTCGAGCGTACTATGTAAAAGATTGAAGCCCATCGTAAACCAGCTGATTGGACCTTATCAGTGTGGCTTCAGACCTGGTAAATCCACCATAGACCAGATATTTACGCTACGACAAATCTTGGAGAAGACCCTAGAAAACAAATCGACACACACCATCTTTTTGTCGATTATAAAGCCACCTTCGACAGTCCAATAAGGAATCATCTATACTCCACCATGCCTGAATTTGGTATTCTTGCAAAGCTCATCCGTCTTTGACACTGAGCAACACCAGCAGCACAGTTAAGATCGGGAAGGATCTCACTCCTCCATTCGATACCAAACGATGTTTCAGACAAGGTGATTCCTTATCGTGCGACTTTTTTAACCTAATGATGAAGAAGATCATCCGAGCTGCTGATTTGAGACGTAGTGGCACGATATTCTACAAAAGTATTATGCTGCTGTTTGCTCATTGGCCATAATACGCGCGAAGTCAGTGCAGCATTCTCCAGATTAGCGAAAGAGTCGAATCGAATGGGTCTTGCAGTGAATGCAGATAAGACGAAATACCTAGTGTCAACAAATAAACAGTCCCAGTGTCTTGGAGACCACGTCACTGTTGACAACATCTCCTTCGAGGTTGTTAAGGACTTCGTCTACCTGGGATCCAGCGTTAACTCTTTCAACGATGGCAGTATTGAGATAAAACGAAGGATAACTCTTGCCAACAGGTGTTACTTTGGGCTGAGTAGGCAATTGAGAAGCAGAGCCCTCTCTCGACGAACAAAACTCACGCTCTATAAGTCACTAATCATGCCCGTCCTATTATATGCAGCACAAACTTGGACGTTGAGCAGTTCTGATGAAAAGACTTTGGGAGCCTTCGAGAGAAAGATCCTTCGTAAGATCTTCGGTCCAATCTGCGTCAATGGCGAGTACCGAATTCGATGGAACCACGAGCTGTATGAGCTGTACGCTGACATCGACATAGTTAAGCGCATTAAAATCGAGCGGCTCCGCTGGCTAGGTCATGTTGAGCGAATGGAAAACGACGCTCCAGCGAAAAAAATATTCGATTCGGTGCCCGGTGGTGGTCAACGCAGAAGAGGACGCCCACACCTTCGTTGGAAGGATCAGGTGTTGGATAACCTGACCACGCTTGGTGTTTCCAACTGGCGCCAGCAAGCGCAGAACAGAAATGGCTGGCGCAATTTCTTATACGAGGCCAAAACCGACTTACGGTTGTAAGCGTCAGATAAGTAAGTAAGTAAGTAGTTCTTTCTCTTGAGGAATCTTTTAGAAACCCCGTCAAAACTAAAATTTGTTGGTCTATCTTGCTTTGTTTTCGAAATATGGCGTTTTCAAATTTTTTGAGATTATGTTACCATATCGACCGACTTCTTCACGAATTTGGGATCTTAGCTGAAAATTTATAAATACTGATACAAGCTGCACTGGGGGTGTTCGCAATGATTTGCCGTACATTGTCACTGTACATTTTAATATTTTACTTTACAACAAAACTCAAGCAATGCTTCAACAGCAACGCAAAGTTTTAAAAATATTTCATTCAAAATTCAAAATTTTTTCCGAGTATTTAGTGAATAGAAGCTTTTTGGCAGCTATTTCGTGTTAACCGAGTTCAATACAATGACTTTTTCAAATTTGTAGTTTCCGACTCGAAATCTCAATTTTGAGTGTGAAACATTTTTTTGGAAAATGATTTTCGAAAAATGAATTTGATCTGGTTTCGTAAATTCTTCGAAAAAATTATATTCATTTAAAACCCTGAATGTTTCCATGTTATATGTGTTTGTGTCAACATAACTCTTATTGTTTGAATCGCATTCGTCTAAACGCCAAAACCATGCAAGATATAAAAGAAAACTTAAGCAAAGATTTGAATACAGCAACGACTCGATTTAACTTGGTCAAGTTGAGGTGAAAAACAATCGAGTCGAGTAGCAACAAAAATAAATCCAGAGCAAACAAGAAACACAACACACACAACAAAACAAACAAGCGTACGAATTGTAGCAAGTCGTCGACACTCTACACGCCCCATTTTGCACCATAGTACCATAGCTTAAGCGTAGCTGCTGTTATGTTTGTTGTTGTTGTTGGTGTTATTGTTGTTATTGTTGTTGCTGTGATTCCACCATGAAACCCATGAAAAAGCCGAGGTATGTCTGTCCATCCTAATGCCTTCCTGACTTTGCGCATGCGCATTCGCTCAATTCACTGGCTCGAATGTTGATGCCCGCGTTTTTCTTTCTTTTTTTTTTTTTTATTTGGTTGGAGTCTTTGAAGTTGGAGCTCAGAGTGAAGTGAGCAGCATTTAAGTTGAACATAAAATCAGTTGACCTCCGATGACCTCGTTATTTTCAACATCATGTTGCTGTTGCTTTTGTTGTTGTTGTTGTTGTTGTTGTTGTTGTAATTTTATTTTATTTGTTGCTTTTGAATATTGTTTTCTTTCGACTCTTTAATATGTTGCTGTTTATATTGTGTGCTCTTTGTTATTGCTTTTGTTTTTGTTGCCGTTTTGATTTTTATTTATTTATTTTTTTTGTTTAATATTTCAACATAACGTCTCGCTGCCTTGACGCTGGCTGCTCCTCCGGCAGCGCTCGCGCCCTCTAGCCCAACTTTTGCCTTGTACGCTTCCGTTCATCTGTTTAAATGACTGACTGACTGACTGACTGACTGACTGACTGAATGGCTGACGTTTTTAGTTGTTTGACTTTGGCGCGCAATTAGATTTTATTCTACTCTGTGATGACGATGATTTTTTTTTCAATTTTTAATTTTTACTAGTTGTTCATAGAGCTCGCATTGTTGTTGTTGCTGTTATTGTTGTTGTATTATTTTTTTTTTTAATTTTATTTCGTTTCGCTTGTTGCCTGCACTGGCACTGGTGCTAGCTGGCTGCTGTCCTTCGCTGTCACCCGCCCTTCTCCATGATTTTCCTTTTTATTCGATTTTGCACCGAAGTGACCGGCCAGTGTTGCCCATTTGAATGACGCTTCGCTGCAATTCTCAGCTTTTATTGCATTTCATTTGTTTGATTTTTATTTATTTGTTTTTTTATTCTGATTTTTTTTTTCTTTATTGTTTTTGTTTTAATTTTTCTTTTGTTCAACTTGGCAGCACTGCATTTTTAAATCATTGCCTGTTGTAGTTGTTGTAATAGTTGTTGTTGTTGTTGTTGATGTTGTTGTTGTTGTTGTTGTTGTTATTGTTGTTGTTAAATTGAATTTTCTTAATGGAAATTGAAGATTTGTTCTACGTGACGCGCTGTGCTTGAAAGATTACGACTTTTAATGCTTCTGTTGATTGTGGCGTTGCGAACGTTAAGTTCTCAACAACGTTGTTGTTGTTGTTGTCGCTTAAACGTCATATCCAATGTGTTCTCGAAATGGGTTTTTTTTTTGTTATTTCTAATTGGCAAATAATTTGCTAAACTCTACAAAATAATAGTTCAGTTGGAATATCATGAGAACGTCTATTTCTGGGTGGCCAAAGGTGGTCAAAAATTAAGAAATCATTATTTTACTATATTTTACAGTACCGTTAAATCGAGAAATAACTATATTTCTTAGAAAGCTTCTCCATTTTAAAAGAGTTTAAAATTTTTATGTGGCCTTAACGTTGGAATTGAACATAATTGATTCTTTTCAAAGTGAATGTATTTAATAGCTAAGAACACATGTCATTTTATTATTGATTTTTATTAAATCCACATCCCGCCAACCAATAACAACACTTATATTTATAAAAAATATTATTATGACAAGCAAATGCCATCCAAAGCTGTTTGCCTTAGACGCATTAAATGCTGCTTCATCTGTGTTATACGGTATTCTTTGACCAAAACAACAACGTCACCCACACCCGTCACCCGCATTGCTAATTTTTTTAAGCTTTCTTAGCAAGCGTTAATGTCAGATCATGCACTTGGTCGAAATGAAGCTCGCGTGCCTTTTATGTGGGTTTGTGTGTGTGTGTGTCTGTGTAACGTGCCCAGACTTTCCACTATTATTGTTATTATTTGTTGTGATAGTTTTTCAGTTTTAACCTTTAACATGGGTGGATATTAAGGTTTTTTTTTTGTGTAGTTGCTGTTGAACTTGGTTATTGCCATTATTTTTCCAGTTTTTTGTTTGTAAGTTGTTTCGGATGTCAAATATTTTTTTTAGTTTTTAATGTTGGTGTTATTATGAATATAAATATTAACCTAATGAGTCTGAAATCTATCATTGGTTTTTAACGTAGTCACCTGCCGTGTGGGTTCAATACAACGTGCTCCATGGCCCGGAGTCGAGCGTTCAAGGAATTGCCACCCAGAAAATGAGTTTTTAAGTTTATATCGCAACATACTATCTGTTCAAAATTGAAACAGACTGTGCAAATAAAACAACAATGGGTAATTATTTCTCAATATTTATCTTATTACCTCCAAAATGATCACCATCGCAGGTGATACACACATACCAACGTTTTTTCCATTCTTGAAAGCATTTTTGATAGGCCGATTTCGGAATGGTCTTAAATGTATCAAAGCGTCTGAAAATTTTTTCCACGAAGCAACAATTTGAGTTAAGGGACCAGGAAAAAGTCACATGGGGCCCATATCTGGTAAATATGGCGCTTGTTGATGGATATTGACATTGTTTTTGGTCAAATAATCGCGAACACTGCGTAATGTGTGAGCTGATGTGGTATTGTGATGCAAAAATCCTAAATGTACTTCCATAATTCTCTTTTGCCAAATATTCTCGCATAAACCCTTTAAAACACTCAAATAATATTGAGAGTTAACCGATTGACCTTGCGGAAGGTATCGGACCGTTTGAGTGCCTTGAGAATCAAAGAAAAATGTCAACATCAACATAACTCTGCAGATTGTTGAACTGTTTCGATGTCATAGTCGTACACCTAAATCTCGTCACCAGTAATGTCCGTCCATTACATTAAAAGCATCTTTTGATCGACAGTCTTACGAAACTTTTTTAAAGGAAATTCAGCAATTTTGGTACTAGTCACGCTACAACCGTCACATGCTGATTCATGTAATATGGAGTGCGCCGATCCTGATGATCAATCCAGCTCGACAGCTATATCCCTCATGGTTTCGACGATTTTCAGCCACAATTTTCTTTACTTTTTTGACATTTTTATCTTTTATTGATGTTATAAGTTGTCAAGTGTTATACGGCCCTCTTTAAACCAGTTGTATCACGCAAATACCTGTATACGTGATAGAGCAGACTCTTCATAGGTTTTCTGCATCATTTTCAATGCATCCGTACCAGAAATTCCATGGGTAATACACGATTTCAAACAAATTTTTTGCATGCAGCTAAGGCTAAGTTAATACACCAAGGAAGAGCACAACCATTGCAGAAGCAAATTAAAAAAAAACAATAACAACACCAACACCAACACCAACAACAAGAACAAAAAAAACATCAACATCAACATCAACATCATCAACATCAACATCTTCAATATCAACATCAAAATCAACATCAACATCATCCATATTAACATCAACATCAACATCAACATCAACATCAACATCAACATCAACATCAACATCAACATCAACATCAACATCAACATCAACATCAACATCAACATCAACATCAACATCAACATCAACATCAACATCAACATCAACATCAACATCAACATCAACATCAACATCAACATCAACATCAACATCAACATCAACATCAACATCAACATCAACATCAACATCAACATCAACATCAACATCAACATCAACATCAACATCAACATCAACATCAACATCAACATCAACATCAACATCAACATCAACATCAACATCAACATCAACATCAACATCAACATCAACATCAACATCAACATCAACATCAACATCAACATCAACATCAACATCAACATCAACATCAACATCAACATCAACATCAACATCAACATCAACATCAACATCAACATCAACATCAACATCAACATCAACATCAACATCAACATCAACATCAACATCAACATCAACATCAACATCAACATCAACATCAACATCAACATCAACATCAACATCAACATCAACATCAACATCAACATCAACATCAACATCAACATCAACATCAACATCAACATCAACATCAACATCAACATCAACATCAACATCAACATCAACATCAACATCAACATCAACATCAACATCAACATCAACATCAACATCAACATCAACATCAACATCAACATCAACATCAACATCAACATCAACATCAACATCAACATCAACATCAACATCAACATCAACATCAACATCAACATCAACATCAACATCAACATCAACATCAACATCAACATCAACATCAACATCAACATCCACATCAACATCAACATCAACATCAACATCAACATCAACATCAACATCAACATTAACATCAACATCAACATCATCATCAACATCAACATCAACATCAACATCAACATCAACATCAACATCAACATCAACATCAACATCAACATCAACATCAACATCAACACTAACACCAACAACAACAACAACAAACACAACAATAATAACAACAACAACAACAACAACAACAACAACAACAACAACAACAACAACAAGAAAAACAACAATAACAACAACAGCAACAACAACAACAACAACAACAACAACAACAACAACAACAACAACATAAAACAAAAACAAGAACAAAAACAAAAATAACAATAACAACAAAATAACACAGTGACACCGGACTATGAAAGTTGAAAAGGATTATGACATGAATTGGGATATGGATTAGGAAAAAAATAAGACACACCTTTCCAAACTAGGAAAGGGATGCAGTATATTTGAAGTCAAGAATTTGGTCATAGATTAAAAGAAGAGTTTGGTTCAAAACCTACTGGTGTATCCACGACGCAGCCAACTCTTTTTTTCCATTATGAAATTCTGAGATCAGACTCGAGGCGAACTTGTTTACAAAGCAATAAGAAAGAAACTATATATTAGATCGCTCTAAAAATGAACGCCCAAGCCTATCTAACCTGTTGGTAACCTAACAGTGTAACCAACCCAAGAAAAAAAAAAAAAAAAAAAAAATCATTATCTCTATGACAACTGTTGTTATTGCATTCGCACAGTCCGGTTCAATTTTGAACAGAAGCTATAACTCCCTTTAAACTGTTATCAGGGTGTTGGTTATTCAGGTATTCCAAACTTCTTTCAAACCACCAAGGTTGCCAGTTGAAATTTGGAAAAATTCCCACGTAAATTACCTTTTTCCCACAGAAGCATAAATTAAATACCACCAAAATTACCACGGCAAACGTAAACAAAAAAAATTCCCACCACGATTAAAAAATACCACAAAAAATCCCACGATCATTAAAAATACCACAAAAATACCACGCTTATTAAAAATACCACCAAAAATCCCATAAGCATTTAAAAATACCAAAAAAAATCCCATACGTATTAAAAAATACCACAATAAATCCCATAAATGTATAAATACCACAAATTTTTGCATTAAAATATGTACAAATAAATGGAACACGACTATAATTCAAAATTTTTCGTTTATTGTCTTTTCAAAAATATAACAGAAAATAAAATATAAATTCTTATACAGACCTTTTACATTATGTTCATTGTAATACATATCACTTTTTTAGTTTTATTTATATGAGATCGTGAATATTATTTGTTTGCTTCCACAAAATAATTTGTTAAGCGAAATAGGTATACACAAAAAGTTAAAATAATAAAAAATAAACAAAATAAGAGAACTATGTACATACATATTAACATATATCTTAGAATGGTAAAAAGTGGAAAACATATGCATATTTTTAAGGAAAACATATCGCACACCGTCTTCAAAAGTAACAACAACTCAAAATTTTGAAATGTTCAGGAGAGTCAAAAACCATTTCGTTTTCAAGCAACTTCATACAAAAGAAGGATACAAAATAATTTTTTAAAAATTAATGTGCAATCAGATTAAATCAAAATTTTGACAGTCGATGGAGATGTGCATTACGAATTGATTTATTTTAAAAAGTGAAATTTGAAAAATTTCGAGTTGTGTCACGTTTGAAGAGGGTGTGCAATATACATACATATTTAAAATTTGTTTTTAAGGATTTTAGATACATTTTGTTCATTAAGAACTGTTAAGAACATTATTATTATTGTGGCTTGTATCCATACATTTCATTATTAAACAAATCATAATGATTTTTATCAAAAACTACTTCATAACTTTTTTTTTGTTGAGATAAGCGTTTGGAATGCAATATGGCGGAAAGCATGTCCGTTGAAATTCGGTTTCGGGTTTGGTTTTTATTTAAGTTTATTTGGGAAAAAATACGCTCCACGTTTACGGATGAGTGAGGAAGACAAGAAATGTATCCTAATAGTTTCCTCATCTGTGGGAACTGAAACTCACTAATGTTTTCTTTTTCTAAATTCAAAATATTCGACCAAAAGTCGGTAAATGATAAACTTGGTGTCACATCTAGTTGTTTTATTTTTTTAAACTCCAAGTGAATTACATTTATGTCATCTTTAGCTATTATATTTGGTAAGACTCGCACCAGAGGAATAATTGATGTCTTATGGTCACTTTTATTAAAGTTTTGGGGGTCCAAAATGGTCATTTGCTTAAGTACTTCCAAGTTTTCAACGGTACAGCGCATGATTGAATAAATAAGGTGGTCTCGTGGCTGATCGCACTCTTCTCGGTACCCATAATTGTCAAAATCAATGCAAAGTAACAACAACTTCATCGGCTTTACATGTTATTGATTTTCGCTTTCAGATTTGATCGCCATTTATGGGAACCCGCTCTCACCCATGCGACAACCTTATTTATTCAACCATGGTACAGCGCATGGTACAATGAAAAGAAGGTAGAAGCATTTCAGAGAGGCAGACTGCCGCTACTGTCAAAATGAAGATGACAGCCCTTAGACAATCTGAAAGAGATTAGAAAGCGATTAGAAAGAGCAAATTAAAAAAAAAGGTAAACAAAGGCAAACTGCTGAAAGTTTTTTGGTTTTTATTGAAAAATAGTGCTATGTGAAGTTGTTTCAATTGTTATATTCATTTTAATTGCTGGATGCAGAACTGCATGGATATAAATTATTAATTGGATATAACTTTGCCAATTTCGGCTATGAGAAAGAGAGCACAGTCCGAAATGCGTCTACCTTCTTATTCTTCCATGGTACAGCGCAAGTGTTCTCTTACCCTTTCGTCGCTTCCGATGTGCGGCAAATTGCCAACAAACTCACAGACGTGAATTCAAGTCTTGACCAATGTCCCGGTTTACACACGTCAATAGTTGACGATCAAGTCTGGTGTTTGATGGTGCGGGAATCGTAACAAAAGGGAAAGAAAAAATGTACCGTACCGTTAATTCTTGGGCAATTGGTTTTGTGTTCGTTCGTTGTCCCTCTACTTTTTCTATTCATTTTGCGCATCATTAGCGTCGTTTCATTTCATTTCTATAATATGATATGAAACGGCAGTATATGATACACTTATAATTGACCGTCAACTCTTGACGAGTGTAAACTGAAGCGTCAAGTTTAAAAGGGAATATGAAAAAGTTGACCGTCAATTATTGACGTGTGTCAGCCGGAACAATGTAAAAGCGGTCATACAAACTTCGAAACAGGGTCGCAAACTGTTAAATTTCAATGCGTAACTTACGACACAAAATCGTTGAGTAAACAGAGCGTTTAATGCGTATAATGGCAATGATTTCATGTGAAGTTTTTGCTTAATAAACGAAAAAAAATCTTTTGAAGAAAAAAATTCCCACGGCAATTAAAAAATACCACACTGAATTCCCACGCTTATTAAAAAATACCATAGAAATTCCCACGCTAATTAAAAAATACCATGGGAATTCCCAAAAAAAAAAATTCCCACGGACAATTAAAAATTACCACGAATGGGATTTTTCCCACATAACTGGCAACCTTGCAAACCACTTTCATGTTGTAACTTCACTGTTTCCAGGTTCTGACATCCACCCTTCTTTATGAATTACAATACTGAGTCCATGCTTTATATGGGCAAACCGTATGTGTCGGACGTCAATTTATATGCTGAAAATGTATTGTTTAGGAAAAAAGAACTAATGCAACATTAAGTATTAAGGTATTGATATTTATAAATATCAAAAAAAAAAAAAAAAAAAAAAAATACAATATAAGTGAAGTACACGAACAGTGGTTTTGATATTCAGCGTTCGGACGTCATTAAAATAGAAGTAGTTTTGATATTAAATGCAAAATCTGCTATTTGCAGGGAACTGATTCGAGCAACGAGAAAATATGATATTAATGAAACGTTTAGAATTAACTGAAAAATACAAAAAAAGTAAGCATAGTCGTTAATTTTTATTATTGTTTTTATTTTTGTAATATTTATTATTGTTCGGACGTCATGTATCCGACGTCGTTAATTTTTCCACCATTACAGTATTTTAATTATAGATATTTTTTTTAATTATTTTGAATATTAACATCTACGTTACGTTTAAAAAAATAGGCTGATCGAGCATCTCGATAAAACAAAAATTATAAGATGTTTGAAGTCCTTGAAGATATATTTTTAATATTTTGCCATCTGTTGTGGAACGATGTTACGGAGTTTTCAATTTTTCTTTTGACGTTTATGTACAGTGACTCAAAAAAGTTTAGAAACATGGCAATAACAAGTTTTCAATTAGCAATTAAACTGTATTCCAAAGGGAAATTTTTTTTCTTATGTTATATTATATATGTATACATTCTTAACAAAACGATGTAAAAATATCCGTAAAAGGAGTCTTCAAAACTTAGCCCTAGGCTCATAAGTAAAATTCCCCACTTTTTATAGTCAAATAAGTTTAGAAACATTATTGTTTTTGTATGAACTTCGCACTATATTATGTGCAAAAACGGGGAACCACGCATATAACATCCTTAATGAGTGATCAGTTTATTGTTTGCTATACACATTAGCTATGCACATTAGTCACTCGCTGCATTCTTACTTGTGTGGACGGTTTTTTTTTTTGGTTAAAATGGGAAAAGGTACTGAAATCTCGCTGGAAGATCGTAAAATAATTTTAAAGCTCCATTAAGAAAATAAAATTGTGCGCGAAATTGGCAAAATAATAGGCAGAAGCTATTCCAGTGTTAACAAAATAATAAATAAATATGCGTACATGGGATCGTTGCAACCAAATCAGCGTTCTGGTCGTCCAAGGTTTTTAACGTCACGCCACGAACGGGTAATTTTGGCCGAAATAAAAACTAATCCGAACGTCTCTGCTCCAAAGGTTACTGCAGTCCTAGAAAAGTTTTATGATGTCTCCGTAAATGCCCAAACAGTAAGAAACACACTATATAAAGCTGGTTACAATGGTAGAGTTGCTCGTAAAAAGCAGTTGATATGCAAGCGAAATGTGGATAAACGTTTAGAGTTTGCCAGAAAGCATATTCATCAGCCGGATCAGTTTTGGAGAGCCGTGGTATTCAGCGATGAATCAAAATACAAAATTGTTGGGTCAGACGGACGGCGTATGGTATGGAGAAAACCAAATACTGAGTTCAATAGAAAAAATATTCAAGAAACAGTGAAACATGGTGGTGGCAGTGTGATGGTGTGGGGATGTGTTTCAGTTGCTGGTGTAGGAAAACTTAAGTTTATTGATGGCATAATGGACAAGAAGCTTTACTTAGACATTTTGAAGGAAAATTTGCTGCAAAGTGTCAATATGATGTGGCGTCCGAGGTGTAGTTGGTTAAAGTGCGTGGCCGCTATGTCAAAGAACCTGGAGACCCAGGTTCAAACCCCAGCAGCGACAGAAAATTATTTGAATTAAAATAATTTTTCTGTACGACCGCCACCTCTCTGTAGACAATGGCAAACCTCAGAGAGTAATCAAATGCCATGTAAAGCTTCTTGAGAATAAGAACATTACGTTCATCGCCGTTCGGAGTCGGCGTTAAACATGTAGGTCCCTTTCTCGGTCAATTGTGTACAAACTTAATAACACGCACAACACAATTGATCATAAGAAGCTAGGTCAAAGTCCTTTCAAGGGCTGAAATGGCCAGTTATTTATTTTTTTTATTTTTTGTGTCAATATGATGGGTATACCCATCAACAACTTATATTTTCAGGAAGATAATGACCCCAAACACAAGTCGCGTGCACACACCTCCACAATCTTTAGATATTAATATCATCGAAAACATTTGGGACGTTATAGAGAAAAGGATCTTGCGTCATCACATCACATCGTCCCTTCAGCAAGCCATTTCAACGGAGTGGAATACAATTACCCCACTGGAACTCGAAAAATTAGCTTTAAGTATGAAAAATAGACTGTAGGCCTTTATTGATGCAAAAGGCTATCAAACGAAATATTAAACAATTTTTTATAGTTACTAAACTACATTTATGTTTCTAAATTTTTTTGACCACAGAATGCTGAAGTTTTTCTTTTTTTTTTCTTGCACTAATATATATAAAATCTTAGCTATGAATTTTGTACTATTGTTCTAAAAATATAACAATAATTACAATTAAATAAAAAAATCTTTTGGTTTCGATCAAAAGGATTTGCACTTGTTTTTTAGAAAAATGCTTTGTTTCTAAACTTTTTTGAGTCACTGCACATTAGGGCGTATCGAAAAATTTAGATCGTATTCTAAGAGATCTCTAAAGTTACATGCGGTTGTCCAGATCACCCAAAAAAAATTTTAAGGAAAAAAAAGGATGTCTTCCTGCCCCGGAAGGACAAAGTCGTTTTTTGAGGAAAACAGTTAAAAATAACGACCTTACAATGCTTTGAGGGTGTTGTTCAGGAATATTTAAAGAATCCAAATTGAGCAAAGTTTCTTCGGTACCATTTCTGGTACCCGAGATATAAAATATTATATTCTTTTTTTTGAAAAAGTTAAAAAATTGCATTCAAGTATACATTTCTAAAAAATAGGAAAATGCATATGCAAAAATTATCCTAATTGTTAATTCGGAAATTTTAAGGAATACGTTAACAGTATAATTAATACCACCAAAATTTAGACTATTGGGTAACAATCAAAAGTTCTGTGCTTTCTCGATTACAACTTTAGCTTCGAATATCCTTCACACAGGACACTGTGCATAAGAATCGTGAGTGTTTACCAATATATTGTTAGCTTAAGCCTATACTTACTTTTGCTTTAAGACATACGTAGTTTTTTTTATAAAAGTCAAAGCATTGTAAGGTCGTTATTTTTTACTGTTTTCCTCAAAAAACAACTTTGTCCTTGCGGGACAGGAAGACATCCTTTTTTTTTCCTTGAAATTTTTTTTGGGTAATCTTGACAACCCCATTCAACTTTTGAGACCTCTTAGAATGTGAAATTCGAAAAAAAAATTGTAATTCGATACGCCCTACTGTACATTACTTAACCCTGCAGTAGTCGCGTACCTAAATGTGACGAGAGTGGTCGCGCGGATTACATATGTAATCCGTTTTTTAAAGTTTAAAATAAGAGATGGCAATTTGAAAATGCTTAGTTAATTGTTTTAATTTTTATTATTACTTTATTTTGTATTATATTTATTTAAAAAAACAACATAAACATTATTTTTATAGTACGTAAAATCAATGAATATTGATTGCAGACAATTGTGAAATTCATAATTTTGCATGACTGGATTACATATGTAATCCGTGCGACTACTGCAGGGTTAAATTTATGAAATATATACCTTGCCCTTTCTTCACAAAAAAGTGGCGGTAAAAAGACATGTTTATCTAACCAACAAACTGTCCAAATTGCCTTCAAGGCATGAACAATTAAAAAGGTGTCAGCGACAATTAAATTTAAAAGTTGCTTAAAAGAAACCAATTCCTGAAACCTCAGCGAAAGACATTTACAGAAAGAGTTCGAGAATTTAGAGCTCAACCTAGAGCTTTTTGTTTTTGTATGATCAGTTTGAAGGAAGTTTTTAAAATTTTTTGGATAAAGGTTTTTACAAGCAATAAAAGTTAATACTAATGTTAAAGATATACATATTCCAGAAGAGAGAAAAAGCAGAAAAAAACAAAAAAAAAAAAAAAAAAAAAACAAAAAATTCTCCATATCCCGATGCCTGATGTTTTTTAATGCATGATTCTAAAGAACTCTTGCACATTTAGTATAAATATAAATGTTTTTGGTAAGTATATAAGTAAAAGTAGTAACAAATATTTCTGAACTTAAATGTATTTCCATTTGCAAAATATGTACTCCAAATGTCCCTATGCCTTATTTTGAATGAGCGACATATATAAATTAATATACAAATGTTCTCCGATTTTTTTTTATAAATTTTGTTTTTTGTAAGGCCTTAAAAAGGCACTTTAGAGATTAAAAAAAGCCATGTTTGAGGATCAATAACTTTGGTATCCGAATTTTGGTTTTTTTAATTTTTTGTACAAAAAAAAGGTCAAAACTATGCTTAAAGAACAAAAGTAATGATATGCTGTGATTTTGAATTTTTGATTTTTTAACATTTTTTTACCATTTGAGCAACAAAAAAAAATAGTTTTTCTTTCGAAAAGTTAAATACCAAAGCGCTATAGTTTTTGTCTGATTTAACGAAAAATTAATTTGAAAAACGAAGTGTGCTTTTTAACTTTTTTTTTTAATTAACGCTTCAAAACAGTTGGTTTTTTTTATTAATAGTACTTTTTTCCCATATAAATCACTTTGACCAACCAAAGCGTGTTGACCTCTAAATCTTCTGCGATCGAACTAATGTCTGAGATTCAAATCTTTTTCGAGTAACGGAAACTCTTTATGGGTTTTCCCGGACCACCTTACTCATCATATATACAAAAATATTCAAGATTATTTCATAGACTTTATCGAAAAATATTGAATTAATTTTAAGTTTTGTTTCTTTTAATAAGAAACTTTTGGAGTTAAATGAAAATATTACAAAAATTGTATATGTTAAAATATATATTTTCCAAATAAGCAAAACCGATGTAAGACATCCAATGCGTTTGAAAAAAGTTTTATCTCTTATAAAACTCTTTCTTTGGCCTGATGGCAACCTACAAATAAAAGTGTAGCCTTCATGCCAAGTCAATAGATTTTCACCCATTAGAAAAGCTAGCGGCGACTGCCTAACGTTTAACATTTGAAAGCCATCAAAATCAAAGCCATGTATAAAGGTCAGAAAAACAGATCATCTAACAAAGCATATCCAACGATTGATTACTTGACACTTTTTGTTTTTGTTTTCGTTTAGCTAGTACTGCCTTGTGTCGTCATTGTTGTTCTTACCTGTAGAGCGCACCAGCTTGTTCATCGCACATCAGCAGCGGCGGCTGCTATTATTGCTGCTGTTCAGTTAACCCATTTCGGGACGATAACCGATTCCATTACTAAATTGATTGTCTAGTATCTACTGTTTATGATCTGTTCACTTTTGGGTAAAAAAAAATTTATTTTCGAGCAATTGGGTTCTTCAAGGTAGTCTGTTGCAAAAATCTGAGAAAGCTATACCTATAGGATATATGAACGAGAGGTATATGCAAGGCCGTTTTAAACTATGCAGGGGCCCTTGGGCACAATACAATTTGGGGGCCCAATTCAAAAACGAAATGTGTAAATGATAAAAATGGCAATTACTTAAATATCTTGAAGAAATTCACATACATTCAATAATTTTATTATTTTCATGTTGACTTTATGTGTAACAGTCAAATACATGAGATTACTGTTTAAAGAAGCAGAAAAAATTAAATCACTGCATAAATGGTTTGCATGGTTACAATAATGGTTGCTTTCTGGATTTCTGTACTGCAAAATCTTTTATTAGATCGTCAAAGTCTATTTTATGAAGAGTATCACTTTCACAAATTAGTAAGTCGTTCTTATTACATAGTTGTTCTTAATTCATTTTTAATTCTTTTGAGCCGCGAAAACGAGCGCTCTCCATTACAATTGGTGACCATTAGTGAAAGAAATATCCTTGTAGCAACTTCTACTTCTGGAAAAGTTTTTTCTAATTTATCCGCTTTTATGAAAACATTCTGATTTGAGGTCATTAGCATTAATGTCTTTATAATAGAAGTCTGCAAAATCTTTACATTTGCTTGTCAACTGGTCACAATCGATAGTTCATAAATGAGAAAGAAAACTAAAACGTTTGTCAACTTCCTTGTATGCTTTAGAACGATTTTTTTAAATGAACGGTCAAAGTGTCCATCATAGGAAGAAACGTGTTTATACGAAATTTTTCTTTGCCATTCAACTGTATATTCTCTGATGATCCTTCGAAAACTGTGATTCGAGTGCTGCGAATTATTTGTTTTTAGTATTATATTTATATATAGCATTTGGTTTTTTTCCTTGGCAGCCGATTTATAGTGATCGAAATTTCTTCGTGTGCTGCTGACACAATCAGCCACAGATTAAAAAAAGTTTTGCTGCAATGCCCAAGGTTATGGTGTTATTCTGTAAAATTTTGTTTGTTTTATTTTTTTTTCCAAAAGGTCATTCCATATCTCCGTTAGAAGAATCTTCTCAAATTTTTCCCTTTTGTTCGCAAGGCTTAGAGCCTCATTTCTTGTTTCTCCTTATTGATCGCTATCTTTGACAATCGATGCTCAAGTTTCAGAAATATGATCATAACCATTATGCAAAGCATTAAGAGCATCAGCACGTGCAGACCATCTAGTTTCCGTCTCTCTCAGAACTTTGTTTGCACTTAAACATTCTGTCATTATTTTCCATCGTTTGGTCGAACCCGAAAAAAAATTGAACAAATTTTGAATGAATTGGCTACTGCTTGTGGAACACACCCAACAGCATGAACACCTACTAAATTCAGTGAATGTGCGGCACATGGGACAAAAATAGCCAATTCGCATTTTTCTTTTATTCGCGTATATTCTTCCGTAAATATCGCGTATTTCTTCCGTAAAAATTTCATCACAGTACGAACCAGGATCGTTTGGTACATTTTTGAAACTTGTGCTTGGTAAGAAACTTGAAGTGAAAGATTCAGAATCTAAGTCACACACATCTGAAATTGGAAGTTCTGAACTAATCATCACACTTAAATTATCTTTTATGTCAATCGCGGACACCGTGTCTGAGCTTTGCAATTTACAGGAATCTTGATTTTAGGGTGATGAGGTCGAAGAATCAGGCTGTCTGATATTTTCTTCAAACGTGAAAAAAGTTGAAAGTTTAGGTAGTTTCTTGACATTTTCATTTTGTGCTGCTGCTTTTTTCATTTTTTGTGAACTACTTCAATATGTTCGTTTCGACATTGTAAATAAGATGTCGAAGAACACTTCAACACTTTTATAATTGAATAAACTTATATAGCTTGTGTTAAATAAAAACAAAAGAGTAGTTCTTTGCTGAAACAAAACGATTAAATAAAGTTTGCGATATCAGGGGAATCCCTGCAAATACGCAATCATTAGATAGCAACGACATATTCACGTGAATTAGAAAATAAAATGAAGTTGAGGATCCTGCCTGCAATCGTTCGAACGTGTCTGCAGACATATTTTATGTAGACACCCGCTAGATGACACTAAAAGATTTTTTGTTATGTGGCTTGCACATATGCGAACTCGCATGTTACTCATTGCGGCGGCATGAACATTTCGCTCATTTACTAAAAGAGTGTCATAACTCAAAAAACGCGATTTTGCAGAAAACGCGTTTGAAGTTTTTAATTGACTCCCATCTTGCACGGCATCCCAACGGCACTTTATCTTCTCACACAGAGAGTATATAACTTATGAGTGTGAAATTTTTACACAATATAAAGCATGACATTACGAATAATTCTGCATCAATAAGTCGAAAATGACGTTTTTTGAGTTATGACAGTCTTTTAGTAAATGAGCGATTTGTCAACAAGAGAGCTTCAAATTAAAAGAATCTGTGTTTTACACATGCGATAAAAAATATAGCGAGAACAAGAGCCAACATGTGTGTTACAATAGCGCACATGCTTCTAAATTAGCCAACTTGTGAAGCAGTTTTGAATTCAATGTTGAAATAACATAAATTCTTAATTGAAAAAAATTCAATAAACACTGAGTTTTTCTGTTTTCGCGTTAATGAAGAATATGCCACAATTTTGGGGCCTCTGTCAGGTGAGGGGCCCTGGGCCAGTGCCCCGTGTGCCCCTATGGTAGAGACGGAACTGGGTGTATGGCCTCATATGGAGGGATATTATTTAATAGCTGAGGCTTGCCATTAAGTGCACTGAGGTGACAACCGATCAGAAAATATCATTTGAACTGGAAAAAATGTCTGTAATTAACATCGAATGGTCTACACCAGTGGGGCCCAAGATATATTAAGCGCGGGCCAAAACTTAAAAAAACAAAAAACAAACACAAAATGTTACTCATGGTTGTGTTTGGCAAAAAATCAAATAAAACAAAAAACAATTACAATGCAATAAAATCACATGTCATGAAGTGCAATGTAAGAAAATTTGGTTTATGTTTTTATTTTTAAATATATTCAATGTTTGATAGATATTACAATTATGACAAATCAATGAACATAATTTTATTTGCCAGTGCACTGCAACAAGGATTAATTTCTATTACAATAACAATGCATGAAAAATTACTCGACACACAAGTAATGGGACAATCAGTTTCAGCATCCACATCATCGAGTGTGCGTGATTTTATTTTGGCTTTGCATGCAATTGTTTTTGTAAAGTTCTCTGGAAAATGTGCTGAGCATTGAACGAGTGCGGCTTGTGTTGTTGTTTTGTGCAGGTATTCTTTGATTTTGGCTCATCGCAAAGACAAAATTAAGATAGAAAAAATTTGTATGAAGGGCCACGCGGGCCCTTCGTGAGTGTGCGTGATTTTATTTTGGCTTTGCATGCAATTGTTTTTGTAAAGTTCTCTGGAAAATGTGCTGAGCATTGAACGAATGCGGCTTGTGTTGTTGTTTTGTGCAGGTATTCTTTGATTTTGGCTCATCGCAAAGACAAAATTAAGATAGAAAAAATTTGTATGAAGGGCCACGCGGGCCATACGGCAACTACGTGGGCATGTTTGGTCTGCACACTTGTTAACGCACTCAGCCACGGTCGCCGACGATTTGACAGCCAAAACTTAGGCAGCCAAAATTATTTATTTGGGTGGATCTTATATAACCCACCTGAGCCTTATCCTTCAAGATATTTTCGAAACATTTTTTAATTAACTGGCATTTGCCATATCCATAGATTTAAAGAGAAGTACAGGTTATTTTTTTACCCAAAAGCAGCGATTTGACAACATTAGACTTTTTTGGCAGGTGCCATTAAGGCGGCTAATCCAAAAACAATCCAGAACCTTAAGGTGAATATTGTCCGAGACATAATAAGAATGCTTGTTCTTTCTTAAGAAGCATAATATATACACTAAGGGAAAAAAATATTAAATTTATCCAAAAAAATATTAAATTTATCCAAAAACTTTTTTAATTTATCCAAAAAGCGAGTCATTTTTGCACCAATAACGCATTTACTTAAATCGACTGCGTAAATATTTAAAATTTATATAAAAACTTTTTTCGTTAAATAAAATATTAAAATATTTAAACTGAATTAATAAAAAATATATTAAAATTATGCACGAATATATTTAAATATCTATTTAAGGAAAATTTATATAAAAATATTGTAATTGAAAAATAATTTATTTGAATATTTCTCACGAGCTGCGTCCATATCAAACGCCATTTAGTGGTATATTTTATTTTCTTTTTGTGAAAATATGATTTGTGAGTGCAGTGGTGAGTGCGATGCATGATGAAATCATGTAGAGTGGAGTGACATTCTTGAGAAAATACCGAGTTGTCACTCCACCTTACATGAATTTATCATGCATCGCACTCACCACCTCACTCACAAATCATATTTGCCAAATATCCATGCTATATTACCCTTGCAACATTAACTAAATGAGAACTATAAGAAACCTTCAACTGCTGGTGCGAAGAAACTGCAGCAGCATTGCACAGGAACAGAGTGCGATGCTGCTGCTGCTTGGGGGCTGCTTGACAGCTGTATGGAATATGTGTGTCAGTGTGTGGCATAAATAATATTTAAATTCCCGTATTTAATGACGAGTTGTAAGGAAAATATTTGATTTAACCACGTAAATATTTAAATGGAATATATGCTCAGGCGTGGATAATGTTAATATGAGTTATTTCCCTTAGTGTATGTATAAAAAAAAATATTTTTTATTAATTTATTCATGTCAGTATTTTAATAATATGAAAAAAATGTGAAATTTTTGTATTTGTGACTCTAACCAAGCCTCTTAAAATTATTGTTTCGTCAACGCCACGTTGGCCCTAAATGGGTTAAACATTGGATGCGTTGCATTTTTTAAACCATTTCATAGCCACATGCTGTGCATATAGCTTGAACTCATAGTTAATCATTTCATTTATTTAAACTTGGCCTTAAGCGGCGTTCAAACTGAGTTTTCAGCATTCGATGTTGAGTGGTTTAGCGGCGGTGCGCGGTTGCTTGAGCGCTGGTGGCGGCGGCCTCATTATATCTTTAACAAATTTTATTTGACGGTTTCTGCCGTTGTTGCTGTTGTTATTGTTGATGGTTTTTTTTTCTGTTTTTGGTGAAAGTAATAAGCGATAAGTAAGTTTGGTTGCTACACAAAGAAGCACATCAGTTCACCGGATGACCACCGAAAGAAAGCCTGGGCCATAAGAAATGAACGAAACTTGGCTGAATCTTTAACGCACTTCATATTGTTTTCTTTTCTAATTTGTTTTTGTATTTCTCCCAAGTTTTCTAATTGTTTTCTTTTTAATATTGTTAGGAATGTTGTTACTCATGTTGCTGATCTTGTTATTTTTTTAAGGTTTTTTTTTTCATAATTGGTGTAATAAGTGAAAAGAATGACCCAAAATGAAGAAAAAATGCAAAGTATTGCTTTGATTGTAAGATCAGTAGAAGATAGAAATAAATCTTTTTTCTTATATATCGTCACTTTATAAGATATTTACGACTATAATTTAAGTATAACTTCAACCTCGTCGAAGGTCTTATGAATACGGTATTAGGGTCTCTTAAAAAAGGAATTGAGGATACTTTTACACTGCACTTGCAATTTTGTAAGTGGCTTTTGGTGAATCTACCATGAGCAAGACACGAAAGCCGTAAAACGTTGAAGATGACGACCGCCCTGGACACACTAGTACAGCAATAATCCACGACAACGCCAAACAAGTGAAATAAAATGTTTCTGAATGATCACCAAATTACCACCAGACAGGTTGCTGATGAGGTCGTTTGTCGTTTCGATTACGCCAAGCATTTTTTTTTTATGTTTTCAGCATAAAATATGTTACTGCAGCCACAAAGGCTGCATTTCGGCCAGAAACGAAGCCGTATAGACTAGAGATGTACATTAAAAAAAAACATCGATGTTTTATTCAATATGATGCATCGAAACTTGACATCGATATTATGCGATGTATCGAATCAAAACATCGATGCATCGAAAATATCACTTGTACTGAAAGTAACAAAAAATTGCTTAAGAAACAATAAAACAGCAAATCAAGTTCGACAAACTAAAATTATTTATTCATATTTTATTTGAACACATGTTTATAAGTAAGTATATTTTCTTAGAAAGCAATGAAAGACAATCTTTTCAAATGTATTTAAAGTTTAACAACTTTTAATAAAAGATTTAAAAATTGTGCTGTTAAACAGCAAAAACGGTTTAAGAATAATCTTATACACACTGAATCAAAACTTATTTCAAATATATATAAAGTAATTTTTACAAACCCCAATATTCTTTTCCTAGGCCTTGTAAAAATAGAATTTTATTTAGCCGTTTAGGTTTTATTCTGTTTCTTTGTTTGCTTGCGGTTTGGCTTGCTTTAGAAAATAGACGTTCAGCTAGAACTGATGTAGCAACAATGGTTAAGTATTTAAAAGCGACTGTATAATTTAGGAAATTGTGTTAGTAGATCGTTCTGAATTTCCAGCGGTTTTTTTACTAGCCTTCCGACTAGAATGCGCAAATATATTTATAGCTAATCTGCCATATCCGCCAAGTTGCTTTTATTTATTTTCCAATTTTTTTCAACAAGTTTATGATGGTCACTCCAAATACTGAAAGAGTTTTCAGTTTTTTCAGAACAATCTGAAGAATCTGTGTTAATTCCTTCGGCTTCTGCAACAGCATTTATCCTCATAGTTTCTCTTATTTATTCTAACGGCATTCATGCATGCAATCTCATCGGAAAGATTAATTTTTTTGAATCTCGGGTCTAAAATTGTAGCAATGGCCAGTGGGGTTACGCATTCTATAGCACTCATCCTTTTATTTATTTCTTTCAATAAATTTGTTTGCATCTCCTTGGCTATCCCATTGTCAAAGTGCATAACTTGTATTTTATAGGCGAGACAGTAAACTAAAGGTTTGATTTTACTGCTAGTTGCATATGTATCACCTGACACCTCCTTTGTCGCAGCTTCTAATAGACGGAGAAGGGAAATTATGTCAGCAACCATGCTTAGCTCATATCCAGTAGGCATTTCTGGAGCCGACACGTGTTTATTCACGATGTTATTAATGGAACTCCGCAATTCCACAAATCTTTCCAACACATAAAAAGTGGAATTCCACCGAGTTGGTACGTCTTGTATCAGCTTTTTTCAATGATGGTCTCTGCCCATAATTCATCGCTTGCCACACAACTTTGTTTGAACTATCTAACAACGGCTTTAATTTTTGTTACAAGGGTTTCTAACTGTGGAAATTCTAACGCTGATTTTGCTACTAAATTCAACGTGTGTGCAAAACGTATTTCTTTTCAAAAGCTAAAGTTTCTGTTTTTATCATATTTGCAGCATTATTACTGATATTTTAGCTTGATCAATACCCCAAACTTTGCACGCCTTTGGTCAAGTTCAGAGGCACCAAGAGTTAACGAATGCAGTTTAATGCCCTCACCGAAATGCGCAGTGACTCCTAAAAAACTCTGCATTTGTGTATCGGACCAAATATCTGTTGTCAATGTGATGTGCTCCTTTTTAGAAATTTCTTCTTTAATAACTTTGGATAAGCTTTCATATTTCTGATCCAACCATCGAGTGAAAGACAGTAGATGGTATTTTGTAAAGTGGCGCGATTTCTTTTAGTAGACATTGAAAACCTGTGAAATAGTACATCTAGTTAAATACTGGTTTTTTCAATCACATTTTTATATATAAGCCTGAAAATAAACTCAAATGAAAAAGAAGGAAATTCCTAGAGCCTCGAGCACTAAAAGCTGCCAGAGCCAAAGGATCAAAAAACCTCCGGACAAAACTTCTAGAAATATAAGTGAAAATTTCAAGAGCAGCCTAGCAGAAGTAGCAAATTGTGAAAAGCCTACATCATCCTTGAATAAAGAATCAGCTATTGTATTGCAAGTTTCCGATGAGTCCTCATCTCAAATGCTGAATTCCAGTTGCAGTAGCTTTGATGCTCAACTAATTTCCGAAAACCAAATGGATATAACTCCTACGGTCTCCGTCTCTCCAGATATGATTCTTGCTGCTCAACATGAGCATTTAATGAATTTAAATGCTCATTTGCAGAATTCAACTTTTTCAACAACTCAAGATGGATTCCAGATTCCAAATCAGAAGCGACTAAAGCGTTCCAATTCTGGCTTTGCCAAAAATACAGATACAGCTGGTAATGTATCCTTATCTAATTTAAGTTTTGATTTTAATAAAGGATTAGCTCCAAATAACCAGAATAGATTTCAAATCTTACAAGATTTATCTGTTGATAATATTAGTAATAATACATATGTAAGACAATCTGTAAAAAATTCGGTCAGGGATGAAGATCCTCAACAAATACATAAAAACGCGAAAAAATATTGTCCACCAATTTTTTTATTTAATATTGACATAAAAAAACTCGTCGACCAACTTAATTCTAGAACTCCTAAAATTAAATATAAAATAATAAATAAAAGCAAATTCAAAAGCAAAATATTTTTTGAAGATCTTCAAGTTCATGGTGAAATGATGAATTTACTCAGAGAAAAGGGTATAGAATCGTATTCCTTTACACCAAGTGAGCTAAAACAGCCTAATATCGTTCTAAGAGGACTTTATCATGGTACCACTATTGAGGAAATAAAATCTGATATCGATTTGCAAGCTCCTGGGGTTGTGGAAAAAGTCTCCAAATTCCACACTCGAAATTCTAAGCTTAACAACATAGATTCTGGACTTTTTTTAATAACTCTTGTTCCTGGTGGAAAGATTGGGGATTTGGGCAAAATAAAATTCATTCTTAACCAAGTTATAAAGTGGGAAGTACCCAAATCAAATTTAAAAGAAATTCAATGCAAACGTTGCCAATATTGGGGGCACATTGCAAAAAATTGTAACAAAAAATTTATGTGCATTAAATGCAATCAGAATCACGATCCAGGCCAATGTGCACGAACGGCTAATGATTCGTCTGCTCCATTTTGTGTTAACTGCAACCAAGAAGGCCATCCAGCCAATTACCGTGGCTGCCCAGCTTTTAAAAATTACATAGAAAAGAAAAAATTATTAATCAGGAAAGCTAGAGAAAAAAAGGAGGTCGTTAAAAATAATGTTTTTTCGGCCATTTATGGAGCAAGTTCAGTGACTCCCGGGAAATCTTATGCGAGTAACTTTTTAACAAATCCCACTCCTACAACATCTGCCAATCTCAAAAATAAAAGGCCAGCAATTATTGATGAATTTTTAAATTTATCTAGTTACTTTAAAGACACGTCGTTATCAGCCATTGAAGATAAAATTAAAAATTTCATTTCAACTTACAAATCCCTTCCTAAGGAACAAGCCAAAAATGAGTACATGATTTTACTCAAAGAAGTTTTGATTACTTATGGGCCATAATAAACTTGCAATTCTAACTTTCAACGTCAGATCCTTAATTGATAAAAGCAGACAGATTGATTTAGAAACAACTCTTAATCAAAATAACATAGACATTGCTTTTCTTCAAGAAACTCACCTCAAAAAAAATATTTATATTAATAATTATAATTTTATTCGTGACAATTCTTCCCAGGGAGTAGGAATAGCCATTAAAACGAATTTTACATATATAACAACGTCCATTCCTAATCTTTTATTTCCACACTGTTTTATTATTATTTCATTGATGATGAATTCTGTCTTAAAGAAAATATTATTGGGTAGTTTGTATTTTCAAAGTAATGCTTCACCATCTCAAATGGTAAACACATTAATCAAAATTCGGAATTTTTCAAAAAATTTTGACGGTACAATACTTAGAGGTGATTTGAATGCTAAAAGTCCTGACTGGGGCGATTTCCTGGAAAATCTCAATGGTAAAACTTTAAAAGATTGGCTTCATTCTAATTCTCTTGACTTTCATAGAGTCTGTGATATAAATCCTTCGTTTCCAAATGGTTCTTCATATCTTGATCACTTTTTAATAAGTACGAATATTATTGACACTATAAATAATAATTTTTCAGTTGTGAGTATCCCTACCTTTTCGGACCACTTTCCTTTAAGAATTGAAATAACATTACCAGAATTTGATTTTATTATTAACTCTCCACGTTCTTACATATCTTATAAAAATACAATCTGGAATAATTTTCGTTCAGACCTAGATAATGTTTTAGAAGAAATTTCTCCCCCCTCAAATCGAAATCTTTCAAATTCTGAAATAGATCAATCAATTGAGTTATTTTCGAAAGCGGTTATCGACACAATGAACTCTCATTCGGAAACTATTGAACTTAAAAATAAAAAATTTTTAATTCCAGCTAATATCAAAAATCTCTTGTATTTAAAGTATCAATGGCAAAAACATTTGAAAAATATTTATCATAGAAATTATAATAGAAAAAATCCTGAGTATCAATTGCTATCAGCGCAGATAAAATTACTGAATAATATGATAAGAAATCAAATTAAAACTCATCAAGCAATTATGCTTTATAACAAATTATCTAAAATAAAGCCTGGGCCATTTGCTTATAAAGAACTTTATAAATTTATTGGAATGAAATATTCGAAATTTTGTCATAAGATTGAGTTTAATGGTAATTTCATCCATGATAGATTTGAAATTGGACAAAAGTTCAAAAACCACTTTTTAGACATTTATAGGGAAAACATCCCCATTGCAGCAAATTTAAATTTGATTGATACAAAAATAAACGAAGTTTTGGCAGAGTTCACTGATCCAATTATTAATTTTAACGACAATTTTAATTCTGTTCAAGACATTCCTAATCATCATTTCATCAATGTGAATAATTTGCAAGAATTAGCAAGAAACTTAAATACAAAAAAATCTGCGGGTCCTGATTTAATTTCTAATTTTATAATTAAAAAATTTCCAAATTCAGCTTTTAAATTTTTATCAATCATTTTTAACAACTGTATCAATAATGGCTATTTTCCTTTGGCATGGAAAATTGCTAAAGTCATTCCTATTAAAAAAAAGCCAAATTCTTATACTTTGAATAACTTCAGGCCTATATCATTACTTTCAAATCTTGGGAAACTGTTTGAAAGAATTATAAAATCTAAGATGGGTTTAAATATTTACCCCAACTATATTCCTCATCATCAATTTGGTTTCAAGCCAGGTCACTCGACTATGCATGCGTTACTTAAATTACATGATGACGTTGTAAGAAATTTAAGAGAAAAATCTTGTACAGTAGCAGTTTCTCTAGATATAGAAAAAGCTTTTGATAAAGCATTTCATAAAGGAATTATTTATAAATTAATTAATATTGGTTTTGATCCTTTTATAATAAAATTATTTTCAAGTTTTCTTACTGACAGGGCTTTTTTTATTCAAATTAAAAATTCAAATTCAGATTATGGTTCTATTAAAAGTGGCGTTCCTCAAGGTGCTATTTTGGCCCCCCATCTTTATAACATCTTAACTCACGATTTCCCTCATGAAATTAATGGCTCAAAAAGCATTCTTTATGCTGACGATTCACTAATTTACGCTCATAATAAATCTCCTGTTGAAGCTCTTCGTTTAGTTAAAATTCATCTCAGAGTTATAAAGGAATATTATAAGTCTTGGGGTATCACTGTTAATGCTTTAAAGTCACAGGCCATATGTATAAGAAATGCTTCAGGTAAATGTAAAAGGAAGGTTGTTCCAGAGAGCAAAAATCTAAAATTAAAATTTAATGGCTCTAATATCCCTTTTCATGATAAAATAAAATATCTTGGAATCACGTTTAATAAATTGTTCAAGTTTAATGAACATGCGCAACTAGCTCTTAAAAAATTTGCAAAGATCACGGCAATGTTTTCGAGACTATTTTATAGCAAATCACTTAGCCAAAGAACAAAATTACTTATATATAAAGTTAGTATTCGCGCTGCAGTTTTATATGCATTTCCCATTTGGTTCTCAATCTCTCCAACGGTAGCCAGAAAATTAGAAATATCCGAAAGAAAAGTCCTAAGATTGTGTGTGGACAGAAACTATGAATTGCCAACTAAAAGATTTAGTAATAATTATATTTACAACAGGGCTCTTGTAGTTCCTCTTTGTAACTATGCTTTTGATCTTCAAAAAAGATTTGTCGACAAACTTGAATTCCATGACAACCTTTTAATGAATGAAATATACATTCACGAAAAGGAATATAATTGGTCTAATTCATGTTACCTTTCTCCAATTGGCATCATAAATGAATCGTTATCTAATTCTGATCAACACAACACTCTGCCCGAATTTTACAAAAATAAACTTCCAAACACACACAGAGGTTAAAATCAACAATATGTTATATATATTTATATATATATATCTATACTTATATATGTATATAATATATATATATATATATATATATATATATACATATATACTTGTATGTACACATAGTTTTATAAAATTTTATAAATAATTTTTTGTATATTAGTTTTAAGTTATATATAGTTCATTATGAGAAAAATTCCTCAATGTCAAACTTCCGAGTTATGAGCAAAACTTGATCACTCTTTTAACCTTTGCTATAAAATTGTTATAAATCATCTGTTAACTGTAAACATTCATTATTAGCTCGTTGCATTATAAAACTTTACCATCTTGCTTTAGATAATACAATACAATCTAAAAAGTAACATATTAATTAAGATGCATTGTAAATCTCAAAATTGATTAAGACTCAATAATAAAAAAAAAAAAAAAAAAAATAGTTAAATACTGATAAAAATTATAAAAAGAAAATGATATACTATTACATTCGTCTTCTACAATACTCAAAGGTTGATTATCTTTGCAAATCATATGCAGAATGCAGTTATTAATTTTTCTTGCTTTGCTACCAGATGAATCGTAACTTTCTACATTTTGAAAGCTGGAAACAATTGAACTTTGCCGTTTTGCACGTATAGTTTCTTCAGTATCATTCGATCGTTTAGGTGTTTTCGGGGGATTAATAATAGCAATCTCATCATCGCTAATTGATCATTAATTGTGGAACTATGTTGAACTGCATTCTTCGATGTGGATGGCGTAAAATCAAACTCAGTTTGACTAACGTCCTTGAATTCGCTGCTATCGTCAATTAATTGCACATAAGCCGCCTTATGGATATTGCGCAAATGTCCCATTTAATGTGTGGTATTTCCAGTGTTTTTAATTATTCTTCTACATATACTGCACTGTGCACTTTTTTTTGTCCAACTTGGTAAATGCTGTTCAAACAACACTTTTCTTTTTTGGCACCATGCTTATGCGAAACACTTACGAATCTCTATATTTTTGTTCTTTATTCTATTATTTGCCGCCACTTTCAAAATGGTTGAACAAACAGTGTTGCATTGTGTTGGGCAAACATCATACCAACGTGGTAACCATTTTACTGTAAGTGCATTATATAATTTCCGATCTACTACAATTCTTTCTCAAAATTCTGAGCTGTCAGAAAAGTCTGTGGTGATTTTTTGTTAAAAGCAAGCAAGGTGCGCCGTGACGTAAAATTGTGTGTTGCCAGATAGGTTGAGCTTCTTTCCCCTAAATCTGAAAAAAATTGCTGAATTTTCCCATAAAAATAAAAAAAACCCCCTACAATTTTTTTGAGTTAATTTATTGAATACTTTGTTTAATTGATGTAAATAAATACAATATCAAAATAAATTTTTGGACTTCAAAAGAATAACATTAGTTTTTTGTACATAGTAATTCATTGAGGAACTTAAAAACAGAAACTCAAGTAATAAAGAAATTACATATTTTGAATTTCATTAAGATCGCTTCAATATAAGAGAGCTATAACCGCCATAACAGACGGACAGACGGAAACATGGCAATACGCAAGAGAAAACTAAAATATATCTTACTAATTTTAAGTACCTTTGTTTATTAACACAAACACATCTTTCACAAACATCTTTTAGTTTAACAGAATTTGTCTTGAAAATTAGTGCGTTTTGAGGAAAACTTGTTTTTTAAACGTTTTTTTAAATTGAGTGTTTTATCTTATGCGCAACTTTGCGCAGCCAATTTTTTAAGAAACATAAGGCAAATATACTATATTTTATGAAAGTATTTTTTCGATTGTAATTAGGTTGAACTTTTTAGATTTTTTTCTACTAAATTTTTCCACGTTTTTTTCTAATTTTTGTTTTTTAAAATTTTTTTCTTTTTTTTTTTTTTGTTGGTTACAAATTCAATGGTATTTAAGTCATTAAAAAATACAAAAAATAAAAACAAATTTAAATATATGCTTTCTCCTCGTCAGAATTTAAGACAGCCTCTCATGTCGCTCATTCGACAAACAATCAGCTGCGAAGCAGTATTGTTTCGATGGCACGCAATTTTTTTGACTCACTTTAACAAAATAAACCTTGTAAGAGGTAAAACAAAATGAAAAAGAGAACACAAAAGGGTGCATCAAATGCAAAAAAAAATACAGTTCCTAGTAGATGTTGCCACTTCGTTTAGAAACCACTAAAAATTCCAAAAAAACACTAACAGAAAAATAAAATCGCCTAATGTTTTCCCCTAAACATTTTTGACCCCTAAATTTTCTACTTAACCGAAAAAAACCCCTAAATCTAGGGGAAAATCCCCGAATCTGGGAACACTGCATCTCTGTGTATTATAATTTTATTTTTTTTTTTTTCAATCAACAACAGCGTTATATGTATGCCTCATCCGTCGTATGTGCCGGACATGGTCCCACTCGACTGAATTGTATTTCCAAGATTGAAAGGACTCACGAAATAATTGATATAAAAACAGAATCAATGAAGTAGCTTAAAGTCATTGCGGCCCATTTCCTTGCAGGGAACAAAATTGATGTTGATGAATTAATAGAGGTTCTTAAGGAATTATGAAAATTCCCGCAATTTTAAATAAAACCTTGTGTACAGTAATATACCCGATGCATATGCCAAATGACGCAAAGTTTTTGGAGTGTTTTCGAGACGGTTATAAATCTTGGGATACTTTTTAATTCAAGCACGAATTTGAATTTTTGAATTGAATTTTTAAACACTTGAATTTTTAAACCAAAAACAACTATTTATGCGAAGGTAATTCGAGAAATCAGTGATTTTTAAAATTTTCTGGATAGTAACTTTAAATGCAAGTTATTGTCCATGTTCCATATCGATGGCTTAATATAGAAAAGGTGTAACTCGTAAACGTTTTGAGTATATTCTGGTGGACCACTCTCAAATACATCTCTCTTAAAGAAATAAATGCGCTTTGTTATTGTTGTTGTTGGCTATTTTATGTAAAAACTATTTTACAAAAGTTTTATGTCCAAAGTTTTAAAAATTTTATTCAGTTCTTTTCTTCTCCTGTAAAGTAACATAAAATCAAGTTACCCCTTTTCTATATGAATCCATCGATATGTTCTTATAATTATTCTTTTATGACCTTTCAGTACTTGGCATTTTAAGAATTTCATTATAAAGAACAAGCAAAGAATTTTTTTATTTTATAAATTTAATAGATTTTAAGTTTGGCCACTTTTTGCAAAATTCAAAAATATCAGAAATGTTTTTTTTTTTAATTTGTACTTATATTTTGGCGTCCGTGGCGTAGTTGGTTAAAGTGCGTGGCCGCTATGTCAAAAGAACCTGGAGACCCAGGTTCGAACCCCAGCAGCGACAGAAAATTATTAATATTAAAATAATTTGTCTGTACGGCCGCCACCTCTCTGTAGGCAATGGCAAACCTCAGAGAGTAATCAAAATGCCATGTAAAGCTTCTTGAGAATAAGAACATTCCGTTTATCGCCGTTCGGAGTCGGCGTTAAACTTGTAGGTCCGGTTCTCGGTCAATTGTGTACAAACTTAATAACAGGCACAACACAATTGATTATAAGAAGATTTCAAGGGCTGAAATGACCAGTTATTTATTTTTTTTTTTTATGTTTTACTTATATTTTGACAAATTCTAAGCACTTTTTGTTTAATAAAATTTTTTCCAAAAGTGCCTCATTTTTTAATAACAAATCGTTTAAGTTTGAACATTAAATATTTTTTGGACCCACTTTTGCTGATAAGGGTTAACTTTTTAAAAAAAATCTTTCATTAAACAGAAAAAAAACTAACCTAAGCCATTTTTTTAACGTGTCCTTTTTTTTTTGCGTTATCATCTTTGTCCGAAAAAGGAGCGAAAACACCTCCAAATTGTAAAAATTTTAAAGGGCGCCAAACGGCGGAAAAAATAGAGATTTTAAGGAAATTTTTAAGCCGCCCTAGAACTAGGGAGGGGGATTGCCGATTTGATAAAGAACGCCCAATATGTTATGCAAGCTATTTCGGTCATTATTTATTGTTTTTATTATTTTTCTCCCTATTTTCTGTCCGTCTTCTTATGGATTGCACTCATCGCACCTCTGTTGCTATCTTCGTCCGCGTACAAAGCAAATTACCAATATGGTTGTATAGTAACAATTTGTCCAAAAAGTTACTCTGAACTATAAGCGTTGTGTTTATACAACGAAGAGAAAAACACACGAAGTTTTCAACTGAGATAAACTAATTTTTCAATTGCTGCAATTTAAAAATCAATCGCGTTTATGACAAACGAAATTAATTAAATGCAGCTAAATGACTCTCTCCATGAAAAAAGTGCTCTTCCACCATGACAACGTACTGACGCACACGTCTGTATATTTAAATATTATTATTTGGGCTAAGAACTGCAACTCCATGCACCGTTTTCTCCAGGTTTAGCCTCCGGCTACTTTTCCTATTTCCAAACCTGAAGAAATGATATGAAGAGGTCATCACTGAAAGAAACTATTTTTTTGAAGAATTCAAAAAGACACTGACTTATCTAATCAGCGATCCAAAAAATCCTAGGAAATACAGTTTGATGCCTAACGAGGATAAAATCGAGCATTCCGCCAAAAACAGTTGCCATATTGGTTTCGCCATTTTAAATATCTTAATTTCAAAGCATAAAACGTAATAAGCGACCACATAAAAATTGATAGATCACCGATGACTGTCAAAACTTATCCAACATAAAAATGCCTACCTAAAAGGTTAATAACGCACTTAGGTTATGAACTCGCAAATTTATGATCTTCCGATCGATAGTTCTATACGTTCTCCTTTAAGCCATTAAGAGTTAAGAAATTGAATTGGAGTTATAAAGGAGGATTTGGCTATTCAAAAAATATTTTATTCATTGTTCTAAATGAAGAAGAAAATTAATCCAAATTAAATTCTGCTATAAGCATGCCCAGATATACTTACATGATTTTATTGAATTCTGATTACTGAATAAAAACACTATTCTTGAGTAATCATTTAGCTTCAAATGCTACACGCAAAGACATTTTTCGTTTACCACAACTGAAAAATTCACCAACTATACTTCGTTTGCGAGCTGTATTTGCCGCAAACGAAAATTCAGTTGTCATCAACTTAAAAATATATCTTATATATATGTATATACCGCAAGCTATTTCGGTTATTATTATTTATTATATTAATAATCTTTCTCATTATGTCCGTCCGTCTTCTTATGGATTGCACTCATCGCACCGCCGTTGCTATCTCCGTCCGCGTATTAAGCAAACTACCAATTTCCTTATATAGTCACAATTTGACTAAAAGTAACTCTGAACTATAAGCGTTTTGTTTATACAACGAAGGGAAAAATAAACAAAATTTTCAGTTGGGAAAAACGAAGTTTTCAATTAATGCAATTTAAAAATCACTCGCGTTTATGACAAACGAAATTCATTTCCTGCAACTAAATGACTCGGTTCTCACAACTGAAAATTTTGTTTATTTTTCGTTCAACGTTTATGACAACTGTTGAAACGTTTGCAATAAACGATTTCAAGCACGACAAACGAAGTTCGTTTGCGGCAAACTGGCGATAAACGTTTTTTTTTCTTTGCGTGTACCACTTCAGTTTTATTTCTAAATAAATATTTTAAATACATATTCTTTCAATGCCCATCTGTTGATTTTTAAAACCATATTGAACAGATTTGACCTTCTCAAAAAAATTTAAACTACATAGAAATATAAAGTTACATAAAACCATACAGCTAAAAACACAACACATAGTAAAGTAGTACATTAAAATAAAGAAAAAAAACTTCAATCAAAATAATTAGAAAGTCTACAAAGCGTGACCAAGAGAGAATTGAACCGTATTTATTTACTATTTATTTATTTATATTTTTTTTATTTTTTCGCTCTTTTGAAATGAAGATCATTTCAAGTTTTGAGTGGCTGACTTTCATATTTCACCAGCCACAGCAATAGCCATAGGAAACAATGCCAACTGGTGGCAACTCCATGGCGCATGCTGCTGATGATCAAGTAGATTTGGATGATGATGTTGTTGTGGTTTTTGTTGGTGTTTGGATATTGATGATCAATGATCGTTGATGTCGAATTTGAAGTTGATAATGATGATTGTGTTGCTGATGTTTTCATTATTTTCTTTATTTAATTCAGCACAAATTGATGTGACGCGATCGTTGATGATCAATTGCACCAATGCGATCAATATACAGCTGATCGTCAACTGCACACACGCACACACACACTCTCAAAGAGTGACATACATTGAAATATTTGTATGTTTGTTGATATAAACATAATTTATGCATGTTGGCTGTATCTTGAAGCTGTACTCTTTATAGATCTTTGTTTCTTTTTTTTTTAATTTTTGGTTTTGTTTTTTTGGTAAGTGAATTTTTCTCGGTTTTTACTATTTAATTTTAACTCTATTTTTCAAATGTTAATAGCTCGAATTCAACTCGTTCAACTGATCATTTCTGACGCTTGTTGTAGTGCTTCAGGGGTGGGTATATAACTGTTTTGAAGTTGTTGTAGTTGTTTTGTAACCATTTGTTTTGCTGTTGGCTTTAGTTAAGTGCTGATTTGGGAAGCTCTTCGTAATAGACACCAGAAATGTGTATGTTCAGTACATGATGATGATGTTGGTTTTTTATTTTTTTTTTGTTTTGTTTTTTGTTGTTCCTTTACCAAATGTTGTTGCTATGTTTTGTGGTTTTGTGTCAAGCTTGTTTTTTTCTCTTCTATTTATTACTAAATTGTGTCATGACATTTTTTGTGATTTAACATAAAGTTGTGAAAGTAAAATTCACTTATTTTTAAGCTTTAATAATTTCAAGGAAGTCATTTCTTTACTCGTAATATCGTGAGATATGGGCTTATTAAGGAAGTATCAATAAAGCGATAAATCAATATTTGCAATTTGAAAAAGATGCAACTAAACGAAATTTTAGAAAAGCTCTCTGATAACAAGCATACTAAAGGGTGTTTTTTCAAAAGTGTTGAACTTTGAATTGAAATATAAAACTAAGATTAAATACTTTCAAACTGAAAATTAGCTTTATCAGAAGGATTTGTACCACTTTTTGAAGTACGAGTATTTTTAGCCGTATTTCAACAATAGTTTGCACAACTTCGAAGGCATCCATAGCTGCTGGTTTGTTCGCATAAACCAATCATCTCACATAAACTCAGAGAAAATAATCCAAAGGCATTAAATCGCACGATCTTTTTGGCTAATTGACTGATTTATTTCGAAAAATAATGCATTGGCTAAATGTTTCTTTCAATATGTTTATTGTTTGACGAGCTTTATTTTTTTTCAATGCTCATGGGATGCCCCTATAAATGCGTAAGCATTGAGTTGATTCGGAAGAAAGGTGATTGTTAAGTTGGAGGGTGAAAAGATTGAGTAGTGTCGGTGAAGATTCGTCTTGAACTTACATAGCTGGAAGCCATCGGGGAACACGCTCGCAGGGGGATTATTCCACGTTCTTACTGTGCGACCGAAGAACGAATTATCTCTGTAATGCGATGTTCTATCAAGGCAATGGTATAGGGATGGGCTTGGAGTGCTGACCGAGTGGACCTGGGAAATACTCGAGCTGGTGACGTCAGGTCTTGTACCTCCCTTGAACACTTCTCATGGTAATACCTATATAAAAGGCTAAGGCACCCAACATTGCGTCCTTGCCCGAGAGAGTTAAGAGAAGATGAAATATTTTCATCCTCTATCAAATATATCGCACTCCGTTGAATTCGGTCCAGAAGCTTAAAATAGGATCTTGAAGCCCCTGCCCAAATGTGCGAATAATCCTGTACAATTCAGTGGGAAAATATTATCCTTTTGGTTACTAAATTTTTTATTTTAGGCGTATGGAGTGAACCACTGCACAGTGTATCGGTTTCATATAAACTGTGGCCAAAACTGTTAACAGTAGCCGCAGAGCAACGAAATTTGGTGTGGACGATTTTTTTTTACATAGATTAACCCTCTGCAGCTGACGTCGCACGTTGGGCAAAAAAGAGGCAAAACTCTCGCATTAGGAGTTATTGGAAAGTTACGGGGTTTACATTTTTTCAATTCTTTTTGTTATCTAGATACATTCCTTATGCAGAAAATCAGTTTTGTTTGTTAAATTATCGTATGATGTAGTTTCCACGGTCAACTACAGATGGCGCTTTTTTGAAAAAAATGTTGTTTATTTTATTTTTATATGACACCACTCAATAAAATTGCCTATAAAATCTTTAATTATTAAACATATTTGATGAAACTTTGCACAATGAAAGCCTATTAAAAGAAGGTTAGTTCTTTGTATTTTTTTAAGTTGTTGTTCTTGGAGCAGTGACGCATTTTTGAATTTGTGCGTTTTTTGTGTTTTTTTCTGAAAATTTGTAATTTTTAATAAGCTGTCATTTTTATAATTCCACTCAATTCCACGAAAAATCTTCAGAGCCTACATTTCAAATCTTCTTCTTTCTGGTGTAACCAAAATTTCTTGCGATTACTTGCGCCTTTTCGAGTATTTGAGCTTTAAACTACACGTAAAGAAATTTTTCGTTTACCACAACTGAAAAATTCACCAACTATACTTCGTTTGCAAGCTGTATTTGCCGCAAGCGAATATTCAGTTGTCACAACTTAAAAATATATCTTATATATTGTGACGACCCAAAACCAGCAGTCAATTTTGGGTGCACACGTTTTCCATCATCAAGCAGAAATTGAATTATTTTAGATTAAATTTATTATTATTATTATTATTTGCTTTTGAATTATTGCTATTCTATTATTTAATTGACTTACTGAATAATTAAGCTTTGTTAAATTAATTAAATAAGACACTGTAAGAAACTAAGCACCCTGTGCCAACCTAAACGCATAGTATAAGGTATATATTTTTGTTGGTGTGAGCAGCGGTCAAAAATTTAACAAACACCAAACTACAACAACACAAGCGATGCTAGCAACGAAATATACAAACACACAAATCTACAGACGCGCAAGACAAGCGAGCTAAAGAGCCCAAGGGAAAAAACAACGTAAGAAGTACGAGTAACGAAATATACAAACACACAAACCTACAAGAGCACAAGCCAGACAAGCTAAAGAAACTAAGCAACTACAACAACACAAGCGATGCTAGCAACGAAATATACAAACACACAAACGCAAGATATAACAGCAGCGAGGCAAACCACTCAATGCTGCAAACGGAAAAATGAGTGAAAATAAACAGGCCGAACAATAAGAGGAACGATTGAGTCAAGTCAACCTGGGTGATAGTCGACAAAATATTTAAAAGTGAGTAGCTGACGGACCACCGAGCAACGAGGACACAGCACAAGGAGTAGCTGACGGACCACCGAGCAACTAGCACACAACACAATCACTAGCTGGCAGACCATCATAGCAGAGAGCGGAACACCAGGAGAACAGAGCGGACGGACCAAATTTGTGGAGGATTCACAGCGGAGGCTGAAGACAAGGAAAAGACTGAAGGTATACAATTTTGTTGTGGGAAAAGGGGAGATAGAGTATTTGCTAAGGCGCATCGTCATGATCGCACGGGTGGGAAAAGTCGCTTGGTAGGAGTCCTAGAGATAGAGTATTTGCTAAGGCGCATCGTCATGATCGCACGGGTGGAAAGAGTCGCTTGGTAGGAGTCCTAGAGATAGAGTATTTGCTAAGGCGCATCGTCATGATCGCACGGGTGGAAAGAGTCGCTTGGTAGAAGTCCTAGAGATAGAGTATTTGCTAAGGCGCATCATCAAGATCGCACGGGTGGGAAAGCTAAGGTTGAGAAGCGCACCGTCAGGTCGCTCTATCACAGACGTGACTTAAAAGTAGAGTATTCGCTAAGGCGCATCGTCATGATCGCACGGGTGGGAAAAGACGCATAGAAGGCGCATCGTCAGATCGCCCCGACAAAACTCAAGGTTGACGGTCAGGACCTAAGTGGGCAGTCAGGGAACGAAAATAGGAAACCGGACGAGTACCACAGACATCAGCCAACGCGACAACTCCTGGTTCGCGGAACGCACAGGCGGTCTTTTACCAACCAGACGTCGCTCGCCGCACCAACACCACACCGCTCGCCACACCAACTTACTTCCGTATTCACAGTAAGCAATTGTAATGTAAAAAATTATTAAATAAAACTATATTTTTCGAAACAAATCCCACATTATAAATTTTGTGACGAATCCTGGACAGCGGCTGAGCCTATCTCAGCTATAGAGCCGGAAGACCGGCAGCTTCGTTACATGGCGCCCGAGCAGGGACCCTGAAAATATAGCTTGTTGAGCGAGTGTGGTGAAGGCGAGAGTTGGTAAAAGCCGAAATTCTGCGCCCGAAAATAAAAAAAAAAAAAAAGGAAGAATTTTTGAATTGGAAAAAATTTTTATAATTGAAATAATAAAACAAAATTTATAAAAACTGAAGTTAACTAGAAAAATAAATATAATAAAAAAATTAAAAATAATACACAAATAACATACTGAATTTAACAAAAGACAAGCAAAATAATATACAAAGGTATATAATTAAAAATTGAAAAAAAAAAGGAACACAAGGACAACAGAAGGTAAAAGCATACCTATTACGACATCAAAATGGTCAAGATATCATGGATATACTCACTTCGACGGGAAGACCTCTTGGCTTACGCAGAGGAGTTTGGATTTGGAACTGAAGGCTCCGTCGAAGAATTACGGAAGCGGTTTGCGGCCTGCATAAATGAAAGCAGCCTCAAACATGAACAGGAGCAACGGTTGGCCGAGCTCGAAGCTAAGCACCGACGTGGGTGCTCACCAGGACCGTGTTTTCCGGATGAAACCAATGTGCCACCACCGGTAACACTAATGCTACCGTCACCAGAAGGCGGAGGTCAACAAAAGGGCGAACGAGAACAGAATGTGAACCAAAACAGGGGTCCAGGTCATCAGATGTCGTCACTATCTTATCCTGAAGCGCAGAGGGCTGCAACGCGCGGTATGGCTTACAGTACAATCATCGACAGGGTAACAAAGTGGTCGGTGAAGTTCAATGGGACTGGAGACCCGCTGGCATTCCTAGAGCGTGCCGAGGAGCTTGCAGGCATGCACGATGTGGATGAAAATCTGTTGCCACGCAGCATGCCTGAGTTGCTGACCGACCAAGCACTTCAATGGTACAGGAATAACAACGCACACTGGAACAATTGGCGAAGCTTCAAGACAGACTTTTTAGAGTTTTTCCTACCCGCTAGATTTTTTGAACGCCTGGAAGACGATATTCGACGACGTCAACAGTTGCCAGGCGAAAATTTCAAGGAATTCGTTATCGCCATCCAAAATTTGATGCGCCATGGAAACTTAAGCAAGGAACAACAATTGGAGCGGATCTACAGAAACAGCAGCCACGGTTTACAGCTGTACGTGAAGCGGAGAGAGTTCTCAAGCCTCGCGGAATTAATAAGTTTGGCAGGCGACCTCGAGAATCTGGTGACACCTGAAAAGAACCGAGAGCGAGAAAGACCCCAGAGGGCAGAGGCAGGTCACCGGCAGATGATGCCAGCAGTGTACATTGACCCTCGCACAGCTTGCCGACGCTGTGGGCAGAATGGCCACTTAGCCCGAGACTGTCAGAACCCAGTGGTAGACTTTTGTTGGAAATGTGGTCGAAAGGGTACTCCGACTTACGAATGTTGTCGTCAAAGACAGGGAAACGGCGGCGGGCTCACTCTACGTCGAGGGGAGCAAGAGCCAAATTTTGTGGTGCCTCGACAGCGTTAGACAATCTTCGAGCCGAAGAAGGTCGTATAGTGGCAACAGTCGCGCTTGAGGATGTCTGGATGGACGCTACTGTTGACACGGGGGCGACGAGGAGTTTTATTAGCCAATATTTTGCAGACAAGCTACGAGATACAATAAGAACCATACCAGCGAGGACTCAAGTCTCTATGGCTAATGGAAACACACAAGGAGTCATTGAGGCGTTAAGAGCGGAGGTATCACTGGGGAATAGAGCGGTAAAGATAGATATACTGATTCTTCCTGAAGTTGTGGACGACCTGATACTGGGAATGGATTTCCTGTCCGGCATCGGAACTTCTATACGATGTGGTGATTTCACCCTAGAGTTACCTGTGATGCGGAAGGCGAAAGAACACATAGAAATTGTAAATTGCATCGCAGCAGCAACTGCGTCACCAACTGCCATCGCAGCAGCACCTGCGTCACCAACTGCCATCGCAGCAGCAACTGCGTCACCAACTGCCGTCGCAGCAGCACCTGCGTCACCAACTGCCGTCGCAGCAGCACCTGCGTCACCAACTGCCGTCGCAGCAGCAACTGCGTCACCAACTGCCATCGCAGCAGCAACTGCGTCACCAACTGCCGTCGCAGCAGCAACTGCGTCACCAACTGCCGTCGCAGCAGCAACTGCGTCACCAACTGCCGTCGCAGCAGCAACTGCGTCACCAACTGCCAGCGCAGCAGCAACTGCGTCACCAACTGCGAAGAGGACAGCAACAAATAGAAAGAAGTCAGCCAGCGCAGCAGCACCTGCGTCACAAACTGCCATCGCAGCAGCACCTGCGTCACCAACTGCCATCGCAGCAGCACCTGCGTCACCAACTGCCGTCGCAGCAGCACCTGCGTCACCAACTGCCGTCGCAGCAGCAACTGCGTCACCAACTGCCGTCGCAGCAGCACCTGCGTCACCAACTGCCGTCGCAGCAGCAACTGCGTCACCAACTGCCGTCGCAGCAGCAACTGCGTCACCAACTGCCGTCGCAGCAGCACCTGCGTTACCAACTGCGAAGAGGACAGCAACAAATAGAAAGAAGTCAGCCAGCGCAGCAGCACCTGCGTCACCAACTGCCATCGCAGCAGCAACTGCGTCACCAACTGCCATCGCAGCAGCACCTGCGTCACCAACTGCCGTCGCAGCAGCACCTGCGTCACCAACTGCCGTCGCAGCAGCACCTGCGTCACCAACTGCCAGCGCAGCAGCAACTGCGTCACCAACTGCCGTCGCAGCAGCACCTGCGTCACCAACTGCCGTCGCAGCAGCACCTGCGTCACCAACTGCCAGCGCAGCAGCAACTGCGTCACCAACTGCCGTCGCAGCAGCACCTGCGTCACCAACTGCCGTCGCAGCAGCACCTGCGTCACCAACTGCCATCGCAGCAGCACCTGCGTCACCAACTGCCGTCGCAGCAGCACCTGCGTCACCAACTGCCGTCGCAGCAGCAACTGCGTCACCAACAGCCAGCGCAGCAGCACCTGCGTCACAAACTGCCAGCGCAGCAGCACCTGCGTCACCAACTGCCAGCGCAGCAGCACCTGCGTCACCAACTGCCAGCGCAGCAGCAACTGCGTCACCAACTGCCGTCGCAGCGACACCTGCGTTATCAACTGTGTTTTCGTCAAGGGCAGCGACACCTGCGTCATCAACTGTGCAACCGTCAAAGGCAGCGACACCTGCGTTACCAACTGTGTTTTCGTCAAGGGCAGCGACACCTGCGTCATCAACTGTGCAACCGTCAAGGGCAGCGACACCTGCGTTATCAACTGTGAAACCGTCAAGGGCAGCGACACCTGCGTTACCAACTGTGCAATCGTCAAGGGCAGCGACACCTGCGTCATCAACTGTGAAATCACGAAGGGCAGCGACACCTGCGTCATCAACTGTGAAACCGTCAAGGGCAGCGACACCTGCGTTACCAACTGTGCAATCTTCAAGGGCAGCGACACCTGCGTCATCAACTGTGAAAGCACGAAGGGCAGCGACACCTGCGTCATCAACTGTGCAACCGTCAAGGGCAGCGACACCTGCGTCATCAACTGTGCAACCATCATGGGCAGCGACACCTGCGTTATCAACTGTGAAACCACGAAGGGCAGCGGCACCTGCGTTATCAACTGTGTATTCATCAAGGGCAGCGACACCTGCGTTATCAACTGTGTATTCATCAAGAGCAGCGGCACCTGCGGTATCAAATGTGTATTCATCAAGGGCAGCGAGACCTGTATCATCAACTGTGGAAACACTAAGGGCAGCGACACCTGCGTTACCAACAGTGTATCTATCACCAGACACAAAAGTTGTCAGAGTAACAGCAGCAGGAAAGATGCGGACAAATCTGGTAGAAGAACCACGGTGTACGGTCTGCTCTGATTTTACAAATTCACCATGGGTAGAGTTTCCACCGTTTTTCCAACCAGAGTATTTAACCTGGGAGCCTCAAGATAGTGAAGCAGCACAGCAAACGGGTCACAACCCATCACCAGACACGAAAGCCGACACGCCTAGGACGAGCCAAGGCCTAGCAGAAAAGTTACGAAGGTCCGAGCGTTTTCATCAACGATATGCCAGAGAACCCATAGACGACGCCACTTTGGAAGATGCGATCAAAGATCTCAAGGCGAAATGGGTGCCGGCAAAACAACTTTCTCGGCGACGTCGAGTACGTGGAACATGGTTCCGGATCATAATATCGCGCAGTGGCGTGGTAAGCACGCGCATCGATTCTTCGGCGAAGTAAGGGGGGAGTGTGACGACCCAAAACCAGCAGTCAATTTTGGGTGCACACGTTTTCCATCATCAAGCAGAAATTGAATTATTTTAGATTAAATTTATTATTATTATTATTATTTGCTTTTGAATTATTGCTATTCTATTATTTAATTGACTTACTGAATAATTAAGCTTTGTTAAATTAATTAAATAAGACACTGTAAGAAACTAAGCACCCTGTGCCAACCTAAACGCATAGTATAAGGTATATATTTTTGTTGGTGTGAGCAGCGGTCAAAAATTTAACAAACACCAAACTACAACAACACAAGCGATGCTAGCAACGAAATATACAAACACACAAATCTACAGACGCGCAAGACAAGCGAGCTAAAGAGCCCAAGGGAAAAAACAACGTAAGAAGTACGAGTAACGAAATATACAAACACACAAACCTACAAGAGCACAAGCCAGACAAGCTAAAGAAACTAAGCAACTACAACAACACAAGCGATGCTAGCAACGAAATATACAAACACACAAACGCAAGATATAACAGCAGCGAGGCAAACCACTCAATGCTGCAAACGGAAAAATGAGTGAAAATAAACAGGCCGAACAATAAGAGGAACGATTGAGTCAAGTCAACCTGGGTGATAGTCGACAAAATATTTAAAAGTGAGTAGCTGACGGACCACCGAGCAACGAGGACACAGCACAAGGAGTAGCTGACGGACCACCGAGCAACTAGCACACAACACAATCACTAGCTGGCAGACCATCATAGCAGAGAGCGGAACACCAGGAGAACAGAGCGGACGGACCAAATTTGTGGAGGATTCACAGCGGAGGCTGAAGACAAGGAAAAGACTGAAGGTATACAATTTTGTTGTGGGAAAAGGGGAGATAGAGTATTTGCTAAGGCGCATCGTCATGATCGCACGGGTGGGAAAAGTCGCTTGGTAGGAGTCCTAGAGATAGAGTATTTGCTAAGGCGCATCGTCATGATCGCACGGGTGGAAAGAGTCGCTTGGTAGGAGTCCTAGAGATAGAGTATTTGCTAAGGCGCATCGTCATGATCGCACGGGTGGAAAGAGTCGCTTGGTAGAAGTCCTAGAGATAGAGTATTTGCTAAGGCGCATCGTCAAGATCGCACGGGTGGGAAAGCTAAGGTTGAGAAGCGCACCGTCAGGTCGCTCTATCACAGACGTGACTTAAAAGTAGAGTATTCGCTAAGGCGCATCGTCATGATCGCACGGGTGGGAAAAGACGCATAGAAGGCGCATCGTCAGATCGCCCCGACAAAACTCAAGGTTGACGGTCAGGACCTAAGTGGGCAGTCAGGGAACGAAAATAGGAAACCGGACGAGTACCACAGACATCAGCCAACGCGACAACTCCTGGTTCGCGGAACGCACAGGCGGTCTTTTACCAACCAGACGTCGCTCGCCGCACCAACACCACACCGCTCGCCACACCAACTTACTTCCGTATTCACAGTAAGCAATTGTAATGTAAAAAATTATTAAATAAAACTATATTTTTCGAAACAAATCCCACATTATAAATTTTGTGACGAATCCTGGACAGCGGCTGAGCCTATCTCAGCTATAGAGCCGGAAGACCGGCAGCTTCGTTACAATATATGTACCGCAAGCTATTTCGGTGATTATTATTTATTATATTAAAAATCTTTCTCATTATGTCCGTCCGTCTTCTTATGGATTGCACCTCTGTTGCTATCTCCGTCCGCGTATTAAGTAAACTACCAATTTCCTTATATAGTAACAATTTGTCCAAAAAGTAATTCTAAACTTTAAGCGTTATGTTTATACAACGAAGGGAAAAATAAACAAAATTTTCGGTTGGGAAAAACAAAGTTTTCAATTGCTGCAATTAAAAAATCACTCACGTTTATGACAAACGAAATTAATTTCCTGCAACTATATGACGCGTTTCTCGCAACTGAACTGTTTTTATGACAACTGTTGAAACGTTTGCAAATAACGATTTCAAGTACGACAAACGAAATTCGTTTGCGGCAAACTGGCGATAAATGTTTTTTTCTTTGCGTGTATAACTAAACTACCAAGTATGCACTGAAGCTCAAACGTTCGATTACCCGCTATAGTTAAAACACTAAACATTAGGGCGTATCAAAAAATTTAGATCGTATTCTAAGAGGTCTCAAAAGTTGCATGGGGTTGTCAAGATCACCCAAAAAAATTTTAAGGAAAAAAAGGATGTCTTTCTGTCCCGCAAGGATAAAGTTGTTTTTTGAGGAAAACTGTAAAAAATAACGATTGTAAAATGCTTTGACTTTTATAAAAAAAACTACGAATGTCTTAAAGCAAAAATAAGTATAGGCTTAAACTAACAATATAATGGTAAACACGATGCCATTCACCATTTTTATCCACAGTGTCCTGTGTGAAGGATATTCAAAGCAAAAGTTGTAATCGAGATAGCACAGTACTTTTAATTGTTACTCAATAGTCTAAATTTTGGTAGTATTAATTAAAGTGTAAGCGTATTCCGTAAATTTTGCGAATTAATAATTATCATAATTTTTGCATATGCATTTTCTTTGTTTTGAGAAATGTATAATTGAATGCAATTTTTAACTTTTTCAAAAAATGAATAAAAGATTTTATATCTCGGGTATAAGAAATTACGGTATTTTTTGTAATTTGGATTCTTCAAATATTTCTTAAAAACACCCTCTCTAAAAATATTAATTTCAGATACCAGCTTAAGGCCACGATTTTATTTTCTACTTTGATATTTTTTGATGAAATTGTTAAATTTCATGTTAGGAAGTATTTTATTTTTGAATTTATTTCTATAATTGTTTTTAAATACCTTTATAAATGTCTGGAATTCATTTTCAGGATTAATTAGGAAGATAAGGGTTAAAACATGATTTTTTCCAACTGGGTACAATTTGATTACCATATTTATTAGCTTATGGCTGTGAATTACTGACATTCATTCTGACATTCTGTTATTTGGTCGTTAAAGTGTTAAACAAATTTTCTTTAGGTGAGAACAGTTCTTACACATTTGAGCTCGAGTCCAAAATGAACACAATCAATCTCATGGTTCTTTCAAGTCATATTTTCTTTCTTTTTGCTAAAGAAGAAAATTACATAAAAATGAATAACACGTTAAAGGGTTAATGATGAATTTTTATCAAGTTGTTGAAAATAATTCCTTAAAACATATTTTAAGGATTCAAACATAGTTTCTTAAAAAAAAGTATTTCTATACATGCTATAAGGCTAGTAAAAGTCTAAACTTCCAAGTGTAGGGTACTTAAATTTATAAGCGAAAAAAAGTGAAAAGGTACTGCCAACTATTCTTTAATGCTTTCTAAATAAAATATCAAAAGTGCATCTACGTCTAACCGTTTAGACGTTACAGCTTTTTTTAAGCGATGCGAGCGTTTTTATCATATTTATCCCAACGTGCGTCGTAGTCTGACAGACACCGAAAATCAAAACTTCGTGCGTATAAACATAAAAGTATATATCTTTCGATAGATCCAATCTTTCAAAAAAACCTATTTTATTTCAAATTTTAATCTTATGTTAGCCTAATAATTATTTGCTGTTATATGAAATACTGTCAAGAAAGTTACAGTCAGAAACTTCGTCATAGGAAATCAGTTTAAAAGTGAGGTCTGCTAGACCCCACGTCAGGTATATTGTAAAATTTGGAGCACGTCAATTGCAGAGGGGTAAGAAAGTTTTCTAAAGATTAACCAAATCGGATAATGACCACGCCTACTTCCCATATAAGAAAAATTTAAAAATCGATGTATCTTTGGACTCATTGAATATTTTTTATGGAAATTGCATATTTCGTCTAAAATCACTTCAAGATATTTTTATAATAAAAACTGTTATAACACTGTGTGACCGATTCGACCTTTAAAAAAGTTTCAGCCTAAATTCTTAAAAATTCCGAGAGAGGGACATCTTGTGATTATATCGCGACCAGTCCGACCTCTCAGTTCCATCACAATTTTTTTTTAAAAATTCTCAAAGTTAAAAAGTAGGAATTCTAGTATTCCGACTTTTAACAATTTTTTACATATGCTTAGGTTGTGAGAATTTAAAAACAAAATGCACTTTTGTTCAATAGAATTAAACGTTAAATTTAACAGTGCCAAGAGATTTTTGAAAAAAATATATAAAGTGGGTTTATCGCAAAGGAGAAGTAAATTTTTCTAAAATTTTGTACAAATGTTAGTTCTTCTTTATTTTTTTAAAAATGGTAACAAACAAAAATACTTAGTTTTTTTACAGGAATTATTAAAACTACTAAGTACCTTTCAAAAAAGTCTAAGATAACTGAAATCAGTTGAAAATTGGAAAAATGGCAGAAGTTTTAAGGTGTTTTTTAAATCGACAATCATCGATTTTTCTGATATACGTTCACAGCGTTCAAACTGCTGCCATTTAACCAAATGATAACGGATTTTGCTCATATATGGCTTGTTAGAATGCACAAGCCAAATGTCACATTTTGCGATTCTAGTTTTTGTAGAAAATAAAAAAAAGGCGATATCAAACAAGATATCACAAGATTGTTGTGAGATAATCTGAGTGTCTTTATGATTGAAAAACTTTTTATTTGTGCTACTTCATTTGGAATTGTGTAATTTGAATAGTGAAAAGTGCATTGCATATTTTCCAAATTATTTCCGAAAGAAATTTTATTAGAGCTCCTTGCTGTTGTTATATCCTGCGGTAAGTAAAATATTGTGTACTTTGAGCAGATCAAAAAAGTGAAAAGTGTGTTCAGACTTTTTACTGATGCAATGGGTTTACCATCTGTTATACTTTTCAGACTTTTTTATTCATGATGTGCTATAAAATAAACACTCTTTGTTACGTGTGTTTAGATATACACTAAAATCATATCGTCAAGCGATTTTAGATGAAGTTCAAAAAGCTTATAAAAGATATTTTGTCCTTGATATGCAAAAAAATGTTTCTTGGGCACCCAATTTTTTATGTTCCTTGCAATACATTATGTTGGCTTTCATAAAAGGAAACTTTACTTCATTATAATTACACGCAAATTCCCTTAAACCCTTCATAAACACTTCATTTGCACAATTTAACATACAGAACTTTTTTTATTCCATCTAAAGTCTTTGCTAAATATAAAATGAATTGGTCCATTCTTTGGAGTGTTCCCCAACGTTTTTTAAACACTTTCATTTTAACATTTTATAAAAGCGTTTGTCCACATAAAGATTCCTTATCAAATAGGCTAACTAAGACTTCGTTTTGTGTTACCCCAATTTAAAGCGAATTTTCAAAACACCATTAATTTATTATTTACTTTACCCGGATCATTTACTAAAAGAAAATTTAAAAATACATAATATATTCATATTTTTTATATATCGTTGGTTGAAAAGAACAATGACGTAAATGCAAATCTTGTAAAATACGGTTTATTGGGTAATTGTTATACTAATATTACTGGTAGATGGGATATATGACAATAAATCTTTATATTAATGTACTTTTGCTTTAACAAAATGTCTGTTCGAAGAAATGAAAGGATCAGAATTTATCAGTAAGCCAGCCAAAGATAACGGCATAAACATAGTTTTTTTTTTTTTAAATCAGAAAGGTTAATCTATTATATATAAAACAAAGGGGAAAATTCGCCTGTTTCCCTCTGCTGTTCGAAATTTTCAATCAAACTAGTTGATTTTTTTTTTAAATGTAGATAATTATGATGCAAAGGTTGTACGCTAAAAAAAATAGGGTCGCCACGTGAATTTTTTTATTTTTACTAATTCGATGGGCGAACTCTAGGTAAAAATTGGTCACTGAATCCAAATCCAGTCAGAATTTAAAAAAATTATGTAATTTTTAACCATAGGGCTGCCACCTAAATTTTTACGAATTCAAAATTATATATTTTTTCCAAAGAGCTACCACTTAAATTTTTTTATTGTTTCGAATTCGGTGCTCAGGCGAACACTTGGTAAAAAAAAACCCTGAATTCGAATCTGTTAGAAACTGAAAATTACGGTATTTTTTTTTAAGGGGTTGCCACAAATTTTTTTTATTTTTTCGAATTCGGTGCTGAGGCAAACACTAGGTAAAAATTAATTACTGAATCCAAATCCGTTGCCAGAATTTCAAAATTACTAATTTTTTCTATAGGGCTGCCACAAAAATTTTTAAATTTTTAAGAATTTGGTGCTGGATGAACATAAGCTAAAAATGGGTCACTGAATCCGAATCCATTGTTAGAATTTAAAAGTAACGTAATTTTTTTCCATAGAGTTGCCATCTAAAATTGTTTTATTTTTACGAATTCGGTTCTAGGGCGAACTGAAGGTAAAAATGGGTCACTGAATCCGAATCCATCATCAGAATTTGAAAATGATGTCATTTTCTTACCATAGGGATGCCAGCTTAATTTTTTTACTTTTAAAAATTTGGTGCTAGGACGAACACTAGCTAAAAATGGGTCACCTAAACCGCATCCCTTGTCAGAATTTAAAAATTCTTTAATTTTTTGAATAGGGTTGCCATTTTTATATATATATTTTTTTTTATTTTAACGAATTTGCTGGTGAAAATTACTATTTTGTAGTAAACTCTCACTATTGAAAGCACTATTTATCTTCACTAGCGATGGAAAAAAAAAACCAAGAAAAACTAAGTTTATCTCAAAGCATTGAAATAAATGTTTTAATTGTTTTTGTTTTGTTTGTATAAAAAAATGTTTTATACAAATTGTTAGAAAAAGATTTTTTTATTTGCCTGGTGAAGCGGGCGGGGTTTCAGCTAATAGGGTGTGGTAGGGTGAAGGGTTTCACTTTTTTTAGAAGCTCACATCACCCCCAAAAATTGTAATTTTTGAATGTTTTTTGGCTTAAGTCGCAAGAATGGGCATTTTTCTTAATTTCTATATGCTCGGATTTGAACAATTTTGATTTCAGCAAACAATTATGGAGATACTTCGAAAATGTTCTTTTTTCGATTTTGGATAAATGGTGGGGTGAAACGTTTCAACAAAAGAATCTTGAGGGCCTCAGGCAGGCTCCTAAGTCAGCAAGAAATTAAAATACTGAATTAAGGTCATCCAATTCAAATTTATTATTCATCGCTTATATCGACCTCAGAGTCACAGTTTCAACAGGTGAATTGCCCATGTCGACGCATTTCAAGTATTATGGCCGGTCGCATTTGTTTCAATGAATTGAAAAATGCCAAAAAAGCATAAACACACACACAAAAACACTAAATACGCATTAAATCGGAGTTTGTGGGATAAAACATTTCATTTTGAAAACACGGCTGCTAGCTTCACACAACCACTCGATAGATATTTCAGAAACACTTCATATTTTTAAGAACAAAACTTGAATTTGTGTTGAGTAGTTAGCATAAAAGTGGCGACCGTGGCGTAGTTGGTTAAATTGCGTGGCCTCTATGTCAACGAACTCGGAGACCCGGGTTCGAACCCCAGCAGCGACAGAAAATTATTTCAATTAAAATAATTTTTCTGTACGGCCGCCACCTCTCTGCAGACAATGGAAAACCTCAGAGAGTAATTAAAATGCCATATAAAGCTTCTTGAGAATAAGAACATCCTGTTCATCGCCGTTCGGAGTCAGCGTTAAACATGTAGGTCCGTTTCTCGGTCAATTGTGTACAAACTTAATAACACGCACAACACAATTGATCATAAGATGCTAGGTCAAAGTCCTTTCAAGGGCTGAAATGGCCAGTTATTTATTTTTTTTTTTTCTTTAGCATAAAACACGAGAAATTCACTCGATCAAAAAACTTTTGGAAAAAACTTTTACCACTGCTTTGGAAAAGCAACACATTGTACGTTTGAACGCTTCGCTGCATCATGATAAACTGTGCGGCAATGAAAGCAACGCGTGACGGTATGGCACTTGGTTATATGTAAGCGCGCTGTCGAAATTTCACAGGTGAAACGTTTCACACACCGACACGCTTCACCCCACTGCACCGTAATACGTAATAATATTAAAAAAAAAATAAAGTAAATTATTTTTGGCCACAATTGGTACACTGTTTGTCCCAATGACGTATTTAATTTTTTTATATTTTTATCATAAATTCAAAGAATTTACCTTTACTATCTTGTCATTACTTTTATCATACATAACACCAATACTCATTGAGTATCAAATTAATGCAACGCTGATGCATTTTCGAAAAATACCATTTTTAACTCTTTTGGAAACCTACGCGGTAAAACGTCATGTTCACTCCGAAAATCAACCAAATTGGTTTTGGATGACCGTCAACTGAAAATGAACGAAATGGAACACATGCCATTTCAAAAAATTCTGTACATTGACTGAAAATTTGAATATGAAAATCAAAAGCTGTCCGCAAGATGTGTGCTACTCACAATACAACGAAAACAACGTAGTGAGGATATTTCCATCGAATGTTTGGTGAAGTTTCACAGCAATAAAGCAGAGTTTTTTCTTGGATTCATAGCAATGGGCTTTACTCTTGGGACGAAGCAACAATCAAAACAATGGACTGAAAGAGGAGAATCGGCTCTAAAAAAGGCGAAGACAGTTTTTTGGGATGAGCTTCGGATAGCTTTCATTGTTTATCATCAGAAAGGGAAACAAATCAACAGCAAGTACTGCCGCGTTTGAGTGATGAATTCAAGAAAAACCGGCCGCATTTGGAGAAAAAGAAAGTTTTGTTTCATCAATACAATGCACCAATTCACACATCCGTTTTCGCGATGACTAAAATCAATGATTTAAAATTCGAATTGCTTCTTCACGAACCCTATTCGCCATATTTAGCCCTCTCGGATTATTTAATACTTCCAAACTTACAAAAATGGTTCGGTGGTAAAAAATTTACCAACAATAAATAGGTAGAGCCTAAGGTTGATGGCTATTTTGAGGAGCTCGACGGTTCTCACTGAAAACAGGGGATCGAAGCTATTGAACATCGCTGGGAAAAGTATATCGAGCTTAAAAGAGATTATGTAAATAGAGAAACAGAGATATTTCTTTGTTAGGTCGGGTACTTCTGGAACTACACTAGTTATTAAATAAAATTTCAGTAGATATAAAAATTTGTTTTCAAATTTCAATTTTTATTATTTGAAAAGAGTGCCAACATTCACATTTTGGCATATAAACATGTCTCTTGCTAACAAAATGCATGTCTCCACTGTGCGATGAGTCTGCAGTCACAAACTTCGCCTGTTCTCACGAGCAGCCTGTCCAAAGCCAGGATAAAGGAGGATGGTCGCAGGCAACGGGTTCGCCCTATCCTGTGTAACTAAGTAAGGACTACGGTAGGGAGAAGACCATTAAGGACTAAGTAATGGTCTACTCTGTATCATATCCACTAGTGGGATTCTGTCATCACAGTCATGTAGGATATGCGATAATGTGTCGGGGTGTGTGAGTCTGTGTCGAGATAAATCCCTTAGCCCAGGAGACTATCGCAAGGCTGGCCCTTCGGGAATTATTGTGCTGGCTGTGGTAGTTCAATGTTGCAAACAGGCTTGTGTGATCGGCGTGGAGTAACGCTTCTACAACCGGGTGGCAATGTCCATAAATTTTCAGAGATGTTAGATGGGTCTCGATTTCCACCAATAAATGTGGATGGCGATCCAGCTAATCGGTCATGATATATTTATCAATTTAAATAACAACACTTAAGTATGATGTGTAACCGGTGTTGAAACTACTATGATAGGGCGTTGGTCGCGTCTGGAGTCATGGAAGTGATGCCCAAGAGAGAGTTGGATGGACATTAGTGTATTGGTATTAGCATGATACTAACGTCCTGATGATTTATCTGTTGATCATCAATTCCATGAACCTCGACATCTTTGCCAAGGGGCAACGTGAAATTAAGTTCATACGACGGGTGTTCACGTACAACAAAAGGAATTATCTTCTGTTGCAAGCACAAGTATAAGTTGGTATTTTGCAAAGTATGTTAGCAAGGCTTCAAAATGAAAATTATAATCTTCCGATTCTAGCAGTAAATTTCCTGAATTAATAGTTTTTGTTACATCAATTTTTTATGAAAGGATGGGATCAACTTTTGCTTTTAAAAGTCGTTTCTGCAGATATTTTTGGCAGGCCTTCTAGAACTTACCGATGAGGGAAACTTCGAAAAGCGGAAGTTTCCCTTATTCCTTAGTATTTCACTTGATAACAATAAAAACATTTTTTTTCTCTAAGCAATATATCCTTTCATTGGATGATTTTTGGTGCAAAGTGGTTCACAGGAACATTGCTTTAAATCCAAACAATGGTTACAACAACTATGCGATTGTTTGTATATGTATATATCTGTAGCGAGCGTGTTGCGTGTACATGTATATAAATAGATTATATTTTTAGCCCAGCTGAGCTGTGAAACATGCAATCCTGGTAACGCCAAAGCACGTCCTTCAACACTAGCACAAAATACGCAACACTTGTACTTGTGCTCACGCATATAAATTCAGATACATGTACACACGTATACAAGTCATAAAAAAAGATTCAGACACAGACACACACACACACATAAAGTCGCTCATCACACAAATACACAACCAAATACACACCGTACACACTGCCAAATGCATTAACCGCCAAAAAATAAGAAAGAATACAGTGTGAAAAAATAATTGAAAACTAAAATCAGATTCCAGATTCAAATCCAACGAACGTATCACGATGTCATTTAGAAACAACAAAAACAACAACAACATCAACACTAAAACACCCCAAAAACAGCAAACAACAAGCTGCAGTAGAATTTTGTCCAAATCATACAAATGCATTTCAGACACAACCATGAGTAGTATCCACATACATGCTTGTAGGTATGTATTTTAAAACATATGTATGTATGCAGGTTTGCCTGTTGGTATGGGTTCATTGCTTTGCAGATACGCTATACGTTGCTGTCAAAAAATAGTAGTTTTCTATTTTCCACCCTGCCCCTTCTAACATTTGCTGCACACTGTTTGTCTAACACACACACACACACACACACTATGAGCTTCGAGTTATCGCGTGTTAGAGACAAAAAGTTGTGAGTCGCATTGTGATGGTGGTGGTGGGTGGGGTGGGCGTCATGACACATGTGTTGAGTAAAAAAGAAGAGTGTGTATGTTTTACTCTAACATGCAAGCACACTCTCTAACAAAACAAAACATCCATCCCTTCCCACCCGAAACCCATTCAACACTCTATTGCTGCAAATGTGCGGAAAATAAACTTGTTTTCCCATCTAACAAAGTGCCGCCATCCTTCTACCGTCTATGCTCCTCGCCATCGGTGGTAGCTTGATGCCAAATAAGCTCGAACATGCAATGACTAGGTTTACATCGTATAGATGGCGCTTTTAATGTTTCCTTTTTGGCGCGCATTTTCAGTAGCTGGCACTTAGTTCTTGCATCTCTTTCACTCAATGTGGCTCACACTAATGCTCGCTGCATGGCTCGCTTCTATTTTTATTTATTTTTTATTTTCTTTTTTTACTTGCATGGGAATGCATTATGTTATGGATTTTCCACACGACGGACACAAATTGTTTTTGCATTGAAATATGTGGCCACGCTGTGGGACTTGCAATTGTTGAATTTTTGAATATTGACAGAAAATTTGCTCGACTTGTGTTTGAAGCTTAACATATGCAGTGTTGGTCGAAATGTAATTTAATTAAAAGCCACGTTAGGAATGAGCAAAATTGGAGATTTCTCTGGAAATTTGAATGAATTTGAATCGTATAGTATAAATAAAGATTTTCGCAATTTTCTCAATGAAGAAGAATAACACAGTGCAACTCATAATTTCGGAACTGCGGTTTGTTAATCTCTCGCGAAAGTACTTGCCAGAACTAGAAATTCTGCATCATTACTTTTGCCTACTTACGTTCAAATAAGAGATTTACGTTGTCATCCATTTTTTATCTCAAAGTGGATTTTAAGCACTTTTTCGATATATTGACATGTTTGTTTCGCGGTTAATCGTAGGGAATATTGTTTGGGTGTCTTAAGCAATGTTGTTCCTATATATTCACTAGCATGGTACAATGAATGGACTATGAATATTTCTTTAAAGCTCTTAGAGCTATCCACTGCGATTTAGAAAAATAAGTAGATCGTTTGTCTTAAAGCTGAAAGTTCTTCTAGAGTGTCAAAGAAGAATCTACCTAAAATTCTTATTCTCCATGTTGGCAGTGCTGGGCACATATGAAGTTTCCTTTTCATTGCGATCATTGCATCTATGTCAATTGGAGCTGAAGGGAATACCAATTATGTCTGCGTGTTCATCAGTGCACCAAAATCCCGTGCTGATAGCTATGATTCTAGCTACGTCAGCTCGGGAACTTGATAGCAGTTCGTTAATTCTATGTAGATAATACCTATGAAGGCCACATTTTCCTTGCTATTGTACACGTTGTTAATTTTCTCCATCTGCGACCAGTAATTCTAAGGCAGTACAAGCATACTTCTCTCCTTAACGTAATCAATAGAATTACTTCTGATTGCGCTCTTGAAACATCAAGAAAAGAGCCTAGACTATGAAGTTCATCCAATTTTTCATACCTATAAATGCTCCTATGGGCGGGAACCCAAAAAATACTTACTTATGTGGCGCTTACAACCATTGGTCGGTTTTGGCCTCGTATAAGAAATTGCGCCAGCCATTTCTGTTTTGCGCTTGTTGGCGCCAGTTGGAAACACCAAGTGTGGTCAGGTTATCCAACACTTCCATCCTTCCATCGTAGATGTGGGCGTCCTCTTCTGCGTTGACCAACCACTGGGCACCAAATCAAATATTTTTTTCGCTGGAGCGTCGTTTTCCATTCGCTCAACATAACCTAGCCAGTAGAGCCGCTCGATTTTAATACGCTTCACTACATCGATGTCAGTGTACAGCTCATATAGCTCATGGTTCTATCGAATTTGGTACTCGTCATTGGCGCAGATTGGACCGAAGATCTTACAAAGGATCTTTCTCTCGAAGGCTCCCAAAGTCTTTTCATCAGAACTGCTCAACGACCAGGTTTGTGCTGCATATAATAGGACGGACATGATTAGTGACTTATAGAGCGTGAATTTGGTTTGTCGAGAGATGGCTCTTCTTCTCAATTGCCTACTCAGCCCAAAGCAACAACTGTTGGCAAGCGTTATCCTTCGTCTAATCTAAATACTGACATCGTTGAAAGAGTTTATGCTGGATCCCAGGTAGAATAAGTTCTTAACAACCTCTAAGGAGATGTTGTCAATAGACGCTGATGTTGTCAACAGACGCTCTATGTGACGTGGTTTCCAAGACGCTGGGACTGTTTCTTTGTTGACACTAGGTATTTCGTCTGCGTTCACTGAGAAGACCGTTCGACCCGACTCTTTCGCTAATCTGGAGAACGCTGCACTGACTTCGTGCGTATTATGGCCAATGAGCAAACAACAGCATAATACTTTTGTAGAATATCGTGCCACTATGTCTCAAATCAGCAGCTCTTTGAAAAAGTCGCACGATTAGGAATCTGAATCCTTTTCTGAAACCTCGGTTGGGATCGAATGGAGGAGTCAGATCCTTCCCGATTTTAACTGTGCTGCTGTTGTTGCTCAGTGTCATTCTCCAAAGACGGATGAGCTTTGCAGGAATACCGAATTTAGACATGGTGGAGTATAGATGGTTCATTATTTGACTGTCGAAGCCGGCTTTGTAATCGACAAAGAGATGGTGTCTCTAGGGTCTTCTCCAATATTTGTCGTAGCGTAAATATCTGGTCTATGGTGGTTTTGCTAGGTCTGAAGCCACACTGGTGAGGTCAAATCAGCTGGTTTACGATGGGCTTCAGTCTTTCACATAATACGCTCGACAGGATCTTATATGCGATATTAAGAAGGCTTATCCCACGGTAGTTGGAGCAAATGGTAGGATCGCCTTTCTTGTGGATTTGGCAGAGCACACTGAGGTTCCAATCGTTTATAATGCATTCTTCCAACCATATTCTGCATAGAAGCTCTTGAATGCATTTAAATAGAGCTTCGCCTCCATTCTTGAAGAGCTCAGCAGGTAAGCCATCGGCTCCTGCGGCTTTGTTGTTTCCAAGCCGAGCTATTGCTTTCAAGACTTCACTATGGTCGGGCAACGGAACTTCAGCGACTTCGCTTTCGTCCAAAATTGGGGTTTTCGGAATATCATCTCTATTGGCGGGATTGTTGTCGTCGTGGCCATTCAGAAGCCTAGAGAAATGTTCCCTCCACATCGTCAGTGAACTCTGGATATCTGTCACTATATTCCCGTTTTCATCCTTGCAGGAAGAGGTCCCGGTCTTGAAATCATCGGCCAGGCATCTTATTTTGTTCGAAACACTTTTCGGACCTCAGTGTTCGAAACACTTTTCGAAACACTTTTCGGACCTCATTCCTGTCACCATGAATCTCAATTTTCTCGCACTCACGCATTTCCGCTTCTCTTTTCCTTCGCCAGAATATGCGTCCTCTCTTCTCTCTCTCTTCCCTCCTTTTCGCTCCTTAGCAGCACGCGTTACAACCAACTGCAGGGTGGCTTTGTAGGCAGCGTATTTGTCTGCAGTGGCGTCGCGACACTCCTGATCGTGCCAGTGGGTTCGGCGAGAGCGGTGATAGCCAATCACCTCTTGGGTAGCCGTACGCATAAAGTGGAAAATGTGGTTCGACTGCGCGCATATATCGTCGATCGGAGGAGTGCTTTCTTGAAGCAGGAGTGAGAATCGAGTAGCAAAGTCTTTAAATGTTCGTTTTGATTGCTGCTGAACCCAAAAAAATAGTTATATTAAATAGCTGAACCAGCCTAAATAGTTGCCCTTTACACTACTTTATAAGTTTGACCCATTTTAATCCAGCTATGGCTATGATAGCGGCTTACAGTTAGTTTTGGCACGACTTACCCACCAAATTATTGCTAAAAGTTCTGTCTGATAAAAGCTGGTTGCGACCGCATCTGGATGCTGGCAGCATCTAGTTTCTCTGAGTATATACCTGCTCCTACTCCGTAACTCATCTTTTAAGCCCATCATTATAGAAGGTATTGTCTAAGACGGCACCGAGACGCCCATTGCGCCATTCGGAAATGATTGTGCACTTATTAACCTTAGACCCGTTTACATGTTTTACAACTTAATCCCGTTTATCTGGGTCACATTGACCCGTAGTGTATTTTGTATAGAAATTTTACATTTTCAATGGGTTGAAATTAAAAAGTTTTGTTATTTCATAAAATATTAATTTTAGTATTTATTGTTTTTTTTTTTTTTTAATATATGTTTGAACAAAACATTTGCAATTTACATATGAATGTTGAGAACAAAAAACAAAACAAAATTAAAAACAGACAAAAATCTATAACCGATAGTGTCGCTTCGATTGAGCTGTATTTGATGTGCTAGGCATTGATGGATCTGATCCATTATTACCATCGTAGTCTTGCAATAATATCAGGTTCTTTGTATTTTTGAAAGTAACACGATTAACACGAATGATCATAATGCAAAGTTCAAAAAGGTTTAAAGCAATGGTCACACACAGCAGACGTTTTATTGCCCTTTGTTTTGCTGTTACCCTGATATGCTTCACATCTACGTCGTGGTTTTGTCCTAGTAAAGACAGTGAATGAAACAAGAATAAACAAACAAATCATTTGAAATGGAAATCATTTATTTATTTCTTACCTAAACTTGGGACGTAAGAAGCGATTCTGATTCTGAAGCGATTCAAAGTAATTCTTAAGATGTGTGCTATTTGGAAACTATTCACTCAGATGACGAAATTTCGACAGTCTGAATGAGAATCTTTGGCACTTGTGAGGTGAATATGACTGTCAAAAATTCAAGTAGCCCCAGGGGCTAGTATAAATTTTGACAATCGGCAAGAGAATGTTTGGCACAAGCAAAAATAGAAAAAAAAACTCTTGTGAGCTTGCGACTCCAAAAGGTTTATTATTTTTCCCAAAATTGCTCTCGTTCAGACATGGGGATAAACTTTTTGGTTGTGCCATATATGGCACACTATGCATTTAAGGGTTAAATTCTTTCGCTAATACACTACCGAAATCTAAAACGTCAAAATTTCTAGTTGTCAAAATATCATCGACCATTTGGCACAGTAAAAATGACAATTATATTTCAGTATAATTGTATTCAAGTTGAAACACGAGTGAAAAGTTTCCGAAGAATACACCTTATTGATTGTTTCATTGGAGTGTTGCATCACTTGTCCAATTGAGTTTTAGCCTAATAAATACAACGCAAATACTAAAAGACGTGCACAACAGATCCACATAAGTAAGAAGCTCTTTTCGTATGTGTATGTGTACATATGTATGAAAAGTACATACGCCAACTACAGAATAATGCTGTCTCTCACTTCCAATGAACTCACAGTTACAAAAAATGTAGAGAGGATTACACAACAGCAAAAAGTAGTCGAAAAAGAACTACAAAAACTGATCCTTCATACAAATCGTATGGTAGAAAACGTTGGGTCAGTTTTTTGTCTCTGCTATGCACATACATATATCACATATGTAAAATTTTTTCAACATGATTGCAAAGATAAAAGTTCAACAAATAATGTGGTTTTTATTTTTTTTTTTTATTTTTGATTTTTAATATGTTTTTTTTTTTTGCAAATGAAAAGTGCGTCGGGTCAATATGACCTGATAAACGGGTTTAAGGTTAATGAAGGTCTGCGCTTTTTATCATCAATATCGATGGTAATAGACGAATGATTTCACCGTATCCATAAATTTTGTTTGATGCTGTTACTTTCACACGTGTGCCAATAGGCATTAGGTGTGTCAGGGCATTTAGTGTCTCCATTGGACATGATCAGATTCCCCAGTGATTCCCATATACGTACAGCTCTGAACATAAGTTGTGCGTTTTACTCAGTTTTGACCAACATATTAGTGCACTGTACGTTAGGATTGCTCGTATTTCTTTGGTTTATAATGAAAAGAGAAATTTAGGCTTAAGGCCCCATTTTTTACCATATTATCTCTTACAGCCATAGAAGGCTACGAAGACAGAGTGGTCATATAACCACGAAAGGCTAAAGTGCTGCACCTTGGTTTTTGTATTGAAATGTATCAGTTCTACTCCATACTGATACTGTTATCAGCCTCCAGAATTTATGCCAGTACGCTGGAAAACAGTTCAGGCACCTTTACAATCACATCAATCAAGTGTACTAACGCCTTTATACCACTATTTATAATAAAATTAACCCCCTCATTGTGATGTTTCCCTATTAACAAGTCTAGAAAGTTGGGATTACTCAGGTCCACTTGGATTATTGTTGTCACTTTGGAAAACTGCGGCTATATTTGGGTTTGGTACAACGAGAAGAACTTAAATCGGTAGTACATACATCAAAAGGGTTAGACTTTTTAAAATTCGACTTTGTTATGGTAACAACTCCAAAGAATGTCAACGTTAAAGTGAAAATAATTTTACAGTTATTTTGAAAAATATTTATGTTTATAGACATAACTCCGGTACATTAAAGAATTATGTAAAATGACTGCTTTGTATCAACTTGTAAGATTTCTTTTTATCAGACCAAAATTCGACCAATTAATGGGAAAAATTCTAAATTTCAATAAAAATCTAAGGACTTTTCACCAGTTAAAACTTTTTATAATTTTAGTATCATTGAAAGAAAATGCAAGCAAGAAAATGCAGTCAAGAAAAGTTCAAAAAATAAATGCATGTCAGTCTGAAGAAGCTAGTATTATAGGGTTCTGTCTGTCCTAGAAAGGGTTAAATGATTGTTAATATATTGAAGATTTCTGCCATCAGCTCAGATTAAGTGGAGTCTTAAGAAATACTTGCTGCCTAAGCTCTGCAAACTAACAAAAGTCTTTCATCTATCCAGCGCCAGTCTTATTGGATGTCTTCCTTATTTTACTTATTTTTTTTTTTCTTTTTGTACTATTTTTTTTTTCTTTTTTCTTTGGTTTGTTGCTACTTCTTATCTGGATATTTTATACACTTTGCACAACAAACATTTCTAAAATGTTGCTGTTGTTGTAAATGTGTGCATTTGCAGCATTGTCTGCAGCTCACTCACTCCAGAGCATGTCTGGAACCATACCATCGACGAAAAAACCCAAACCCAAGACAAGCCCCCGCACAACTAAGTCAACGATTATTGAACCTGTAAGCTTAGTATTCCTACCTATTGAAATATAAGGCTCGGTGTATGCCTGCCAAACATTGAATCCCCGACCGACCAGTCTGTCTTCTAGTTCAGCATACTTACGTTAAGCTACCATGTAAACTCATAACCAAAGAGAAACGAACACACAAACACACACACACACATACACACAAATATACGCAAAACATCCCAGACCAGGACAGGCAGACATACAGAAGCATAGTCATAGCCCGGTAGAGAGGGCAGCAGAGACAGTCAGACCTATCGAGCGACATAAAGTTGGGTCGCTAAGCTAAGGCGAGTGCGACTGCGACTGTTGGCGTTGATGGTGGCGATGTTGATATTGACGGTGCCACGTTTAGAACCTTCAACCGTGTCTGCGGCAGTGACTGCCGTGAATCCTGGCTTGATTTTTATTCTTATGCTACTTTATGTTGTTGTTTTTGTTGTTGTAGTTTTTGTTTTTGCTGATTTGCGTTGCATTTCGAAAAATTGTTTCTTGCAATGCGTTGTCATACGTTGAGGCAGGCGACGGCATTTCATGAAGATGGCTGGCGGGCTGACAACGGCTAGAATGGCAATGCACTGCACTGTACTAAATGGAGCTGGCCGCTGTCGTCTAGTGATGCCATATTTTTGGTCTTAAAACATTTGTTTGATTTTTAATTTTATATGCGGAGCAGTGATAGCCAACAAAAACAAAAAACTAGACCTACGCAATCAATGCATCTCTGCTCGCCATTGAACATACACTATATCTGAGGTGTTGTTGTTGTTGTTGTATGTTGAGTAAAGTCATTTTGTTGTAGTTGTTGTTTTGACATGTTTGCAGCTCATGGTATGCCTAAATGAGCTGCAAGCTACAGCCAGAACTCATAATCCACACCGACGACTACCAACAACAAACAAGTCAACCAACAAAACATACCTCCTAGTTTGCACATTTCAATACATAACAACCACATAGATTAACACAGCAACGCCCGATGGCACACAGAATTCATAGAATGAAAGCAGAGACACCTCACCGTTGTCATCATCATCATCATTATCATCATCGCCTAACTCTGAATACCTTTACATTTGATATTTCAATAAAATCACTCAGACACAGCTAGATGGAGAATCCATGCATTGAACCTTGACTATTTAAGGTGGTTGTGGGTGATAAAGTGATGCCAACTAAAACGACTAACCAGGGATTACCGTTATGGAGTGAAAGTTACTTTTATGGAGCGAAATTGCTTTTAAAAAATACCCGTATCTCTTGCTGTACTGCATTAAACAATATTTGCACTTTATATGCACCAAAAATGGAAACATCTGATAAAGAAGCAGTAAGAAAGAAAAGTTGATTATATTTAACCTGAACAATTTAGAGTTGAATTTATTTTTCAACAAATTTGAGCTCTGAAGTTTTTATTTTTAAATTTCGATACGTTCCTGTGTGACAGAAAGTGTAAAAGGTAGAAATTTGAATAATATATGGAAAATCTAAAATCATATTCTATGGAACAGGCATGATTACACAGAAAAGTAACTGATTTAAAGATAAGTTCTCGAACACGATGTTCTATTGATTTGAATCGCTACACCATATCCGCTGCTTTTCCATATTCTAGCCTAAGAAATCCTACGCCTAAAGCCCGAAGAGGATCGCTTGGTTTTATGGAAAAGCAAATTGGATTGCGTTAAATAATTTTTACCGCAATTTCAATTGGAAATTATGTTTCGCTGATAGAAATTTAAATGCCACGGCACTTATGGTACAAGAAATTATTTTATTGGGAATGCGGTCTTTCATCCCCAATAAAATGAGAAGCATTATACCTAAAGACCACTCCTGGTTTAATGAATTGGCGTTCCAACCAGAGCCTTCCAGAATTGGCGTTCCAACCAGAATGCTGAAACTAGAAGACTTCGCATCGAGGCTAGGAATCGCTGTAATGTACTTTTAAAACGCGAAAAGTTTCTTCACGAAACTCACATCAACAGGTTCTTCTCTGCCCCAAGGGGAGCAAAAACTTTTGGTCATTCGTTAAGAGAGTTAAAAATCAGACGTCTTCGTCGATTCCTGCTCTTTTAAAGTATAAACAAATCTTCACTGACTCGGCTGATAAAGCGAACCTTTTGGCTGGATTGTTTGCACAAAATTCCACAATCCCGGCTAGTAATCAGCCACCGCCCTCTGTAGAGAATAAATCGTCTGCAATGCAGGAGATACATTTTCGAACGAGAGCTGTTAAAAGAGTCCTTGCAAACCTCAACATAAACAAATCTTCTGGCCCTGATGGTATACCACCAATTGTGCTAAAAATGTGTGCTTCTACACTGGCTCGACCTTTGCGTAACCTTTTCAACATCTCCTACAGGACAGGAGTATTTCCATCTTTTTGGTAGGTCGCGAACGTTCAGCCGGGCGATGCCACGAACCCTGAGAACTACCGACCCATTGCGATATGCTCTACGCTCTCCAAAGTCATGGAGAGTGTAATAAACTTCCACCTTATGAACTATCTGGAGCGCAACGAATTGCTGAGCGACCGTCAATATGGCTTCCGAAGGGCTCGCTCTACTGGTGACCTCATGGCGTTCCTTACGGAGAAGTGGAACCAATGTGTTCACTCCTTTGGTGAAAGCAGGGTTGTTGCTCTGGATATTTCTAAGGCGTTTGACCGAGTGTGGCATAAAGCTCTCGTGTCAAAACTAATTGCATATGGTGTTGGTGGTAACTTTGCTCGATGGATCACGTGTTTTCTAAAAGACAGGTCCATTCGTGTCGTGGTTGACGGCATTTCGTCTAGTGAACACGCCATCGGTGCTGGAGTACCTTAGGGTTCAGTCCTATCACCAGTTTTTTTTTCTGGTTTTTATCAACGACCTTCTGTCGTTGACTCATAACCCCATTCATTCGTTTTCGGACGACAGCAGCATTTGTCATTCATATTCCTTCAAAAAATGCCCGAGCTCTTTGGAGATTGAGAGAAAGAGGCAAAATATGAATGATACACTGCTGAATGACTTAGAAAAAATCTCTGAGTGGGGGCTAGCTAATAGATTTGAGTTTAATGCTAGCAAAACCCAGTGTTGCCTGTTAACCCACAAACGAATGAATCGTCCCTTAGCTCCCCTCAATATGAATGGTGTAGATCTTGCTGAGTCAGATGCTCTTGACGTTCTTTCTGGGCATATCGACCAAATCTGACTTTCGTTGGAATGATCATATTTTCGATGTGTCGAAAGAAGCGGCCAAGTGCCTAGGTTTTTTAAAACGCTGTAGGAAATACTTCACTCCAACTGATCTACGCGCGATCTATACCTCATATATAAGGACGAAAATGGAGTACAATTCGCACATTTGGGCAGGGGCTTCAAGATCTTATTTGGAGCTTCTGGACCGAATTCAATGACGTGCAATATATCTGATAGGGGATGAAAACATTTCGTCTTCTCTCAACTCTCTTGAGCATCGACGCAATGTTGGTTGCCTAAGCCTTATGTACAGGTACTACCATGGGAAGTGTTCAAGGGAGATACATGACTTGACGCCATCAACTCGTGTGTTTTCCCGGTCCACTCGGGCAGCTCACCAAGCCCATCCCTTTACCATTGCCTTGATGCCCAATAGAACCTCGCATTACCGGGATAATTCGTTCTTTAGTCGTACAGCAAAATTGTGGAACAATCTCCCTGCGAGCGTGTTCCCCGACAGTTTCGAGCTGTGTAAATTTAAAACAAATCTTCACCGACACTACTCTACCTTTCCACCCTCCAACTAACTATCACCCGTCTTCCGAATCAACACAATGCTTTCGCATTCATAGGGGGCATCCCCTGAGCGGTGGTTTAGTCTAAAAAAAAAAAAAAAAAAATTATATACAGGTGCAGGCCACGATCTTTCTATAAAAAAGTCCTCGTTTACACTCGCCTCTACAGTGGCCAATCTTGGGTTTAGCTTAGACCTACCTACCTGTTCGCATTAATTCCACGTTGCTCCTTGGCAAGAAGTCGAAGTTCATAGAATTGATGCCCTTCAGATAAATCTTCCGGATGTCAATACCATGCTAATGACTCACAACAACATACATCCAATCATCTCTTGGACGTCACTTCCATGACTCCAGAAGTAACTCCAGGCCCTGTATCATATATATCAGGCCCGGGAATCATATTTAAAAATGCCATCAAATTATTTACCAGATAGTAGTAATAAAAAATTCATTCCAACAATATTTCTCTCTTGTATTATTATTTAAAGTTCGCAAGCTCTTAAAAAACACCCTATATTTATTAAGAATTTTACGAGTTTATACGGACGAGTGTGGCGTCCGTGGCGTAGTTGGTTAAAGTGCGTGGCCGCTATGTCAACGAACCTGGAGGCCCAGGTTCGAACCCCAGCAGCGACAGAAAATTATTTGAATTAAAATAATTTTTCTGTACGGCCGCCACCTCTCTGCAGACAATGGCAAACCTCAGAGAGTAATCAAAATGCCATTTAAAGCTTCTTGAGAACGAGAACATTCATTCCGTTCATCGCCGTTCGGAGTCGGCGTTAAACATGTAGGTCCGGTTCTCGGTCAATTGTGTACAAACTTAATAACACGCACAACACAATTGATCATAAGAAGCTAGGTCAAAGTCCTTTTAAGGGCTGAAATGGCCAGTTATTTATTTTTTTTTTTTTATTTAATTTTACGAGTTATGCAGGAGTAACCGCCAACTGCGTCTATTTAAGGTCTGTTCGTTTCTTATAAAATAAATATAAAACTAATTCCGACCTCGAACCAACTTGGAGTTTACCCAGAAATATACGCCCTCATCTTACCAATGACAGGTTTCACGCTGCCACTTTTCTTTGTTTCATCCAGAAACAATTTTTATAGCTTTTATTGTATGTTTTAGTCAAGTACCTTTGGCACATATCTTTAATTATTATTTCATTTTAAAACAAATTTTTATGGTACTCAACCGGTGCTAATAAATTTTTCTAAAATTTTCTAAAAATGTCTGTAGTTTGCTTCAAAGTTAATCCCCCCCCCCTTCCCCCCATAAAAAAAATAAATCCTTCAACATGCATTTCATAGCCTAAATTTATTGAAAAAATTCTTCAATCACGCATTCTCTCCAAAATTAATCATCATATCGTTATTTTTATTCCCATCATCATCATTGCCGTCGCTGTCGCCGTCGTCATCGTCATCGTCGTGATCTTGTTCTTTCAGCTCTATTAACTTAAGCCTTTTATCGCTTCTCTGTCTCTTCATCTTCATTATGTTTACATTATCTTTATTCGTGCTAATTCCTTTATTGATTCTCAATAAACCGCTTTCTTCACATGCTCATCAAAAAAAGCGCTTCCCTAAATTAACCGGTATTTTGTTGTGTTTATTTATTTTGTTTTTTGTCCCGACGCATTGCCTCCTCATCAACTGTGAGCCACCTTTAACAGTCACAATAGCCCCCACCAGCACCAGCACCAACAACAGCACCACAACGCTTTTGTTGCATATCGCGTTCCCTTGGTATTCATCAGAATTCACTTTAACTTCATTATCTTCATTATTGTTGAATTTATTCCACCTTCTGTTTCGCCTCAAGTAAGACGATGATCGCTCAATTGATTGCGTTTCCTCGACTTGTTCGCGGTTGCTGTGTGTGAGGGTCCTTCACGGGCCGCACCGCCTCACTTAGTGGCTTTGTTCAAGTCAACTGCCTGTCTGTTAGCACTGGCTGACTTTCTGTGTGTCTTGGAGTATATTTGGCTGTCTAAGACATGCAAGTGAGACAATGAAGGCTTCTAGAGGGCGCTTTGGTTTTTATTTTCTTTTTTTAAGGTTTGGCCAGTATTTCTTGCTACTTTTTCGGGGTTATTTTTTGGGTGAGTTTTTAATTTTTTCTTTTATTTTCTTTTTGTTTTTGCTACGCTCAGTCGACACTTTATTGACTACTTTTCTGGATGAATTTGCTGTTTTGTTAATTTTACTCGAACAAACATTTAACGCACTGTCTGTCTTTCTAGATGTATGTAGCTGTCTGCCCTAGTAGCTGTCTATATCGCTGTATGTCTTTGGTTTTTGTGATACTTTGTATTCCAAGCGCTTCCATGGGCGGTCGTGTGCAACTTCGTGGTCGCATTCATGACAGCGAATTTTTTATGTTTGTTCTTGGATATTTATTGTTGTTGTTGTTAATGTTGCTAGGGTGATTTAATTCGCTTGTTTACCCCGCAAACTGGCCCCCTTTGTGTTGTTTTCGGTGACTGCGTTGATGGCTGCAGTTGTCTTGTTATTGTTGTTGTCGATTGCGTCTTCGTCTTCAACAGTCGCAATACCCGTCTTTACCAACCTCTTAACTGAACTCCTCCTCATCATCAGCATTATCATCATCATCATCATCATTGTCGTCGTTGTTGTCGTTGTTGTCGTCGTCGACGTCAGCGGCCAGACACAAAGAGACATTGATTTAGCAGTCTTTAAATATGAGCTGAGGTGTCGTCCTCGCTTAAATTAGTTGGCAATAAATTCTCTTTTTTTTCTCTCTTTCTTATATTCTTCATTTTTCTGTGTTTCGTGTTTCTTTTCACTCTACTTCCATTTCATTTTTTTTTATATATCAGCTGCATTTTGCATTTTGATGTTGAATTAAATATCATGGAAATATATAGCGGAGGTCGGGTACCTCGAGACACTAAACAAGTTAACAGCAATAAGAAAAAAAAAAATAAAACAACAACAACCACAACTCCACTGTCTCAAGTTGCATGCAAACCGACTTTTATGGCGTCCTATAATTATGAAAAGTTCATCAATTTGCAAAGGAATTCATGATAAGTGGCCACAACGTGGTGGATATTTCGTGTTTAAAAAATTAATACGATTTACCCGAAAGTTTTGGGGTTGATAGATTCAAAAAGTTTGATAAAATTGGACAGTATCAATGTTTTCTTCTTTTCATAAATAAAAATATTTGGGGCTCTATTTGCTCACTTTGAAAGTTGGAATTTTTTACAAATGGTTAGCGTAGACCATACTCTTAGACATAACCCAAAAGGAATGTGTATTGAAAATGTTAGCACAACCCCACTATAGTTCGATAACCACTTTCTCTGGCCAAAACTCTGAAAGTCTCTGATAAGGAGTTTTCGGAGTTTCTGTCAAATTGAATGTCAAAACTTAAAAATTCAAAATGGTGGACCCAATATGACAGGCTAAAGTCGAAATTACACTATTTTTCTCTATATTTGCTATAAGGAAGTTTTCGAACCCCATTATGATTTTGATATCCAGGTAAAGTATATTATCACATCGTCAAATTTGTTCTAAAGTATATTTTTTTAAAAATTATGTATGTGAACTTTTACCCATATGTTTTATATAACTAGTATTGCCTGTGGTCGAAATTCAACCACATCAAAATTGATTTTTCTCTGGTTTTCTTTTTATTTTTATTGAAAAACGCTTGGAAAAGTTAAAAATTAGTTGGCTGCATTGTGGGCACATCCATAGATTTTGACGTTACAGTATATTTTTATCCTTGTCCTTATTCCTATTACTATCCTTTAATTTGTTCCCAAATTTTTCTTCATTCTTTTTCTTATCCTTATTTTTGTACTTTTCCTTTACTTTTCCTAATTTTGTCCCAAATATTGTTTTAAGCATGTTTCAATCTTTGTTCTTACCCTTGTCTCAGTATTAGTCGATGTCATCTTCCCAATTTTTGTTCGATCCTTGTCCAATTCTATTCCTGGTCCCAATCTTTATCCAAATCCTTGCTCTCATCGCTTATCTATCTTTGTTCAAATTTTTGCTTTTGCTATTGTATTTGTAGCATTCAGGTTACTTTAAGGGGTTCCCTGAGAGGTGACGGAAAACCTCAGCTTCACTATGGTTCTATAAAATTTAACGTAGCGTCAATTGTCATGGAGTTATGTATAATTCCATGCAACGTTTTTTTATTCTTGTTGCTTTTTACTGCATTGAAACGGGTTGTCTCCGTGGTGTCGTGGCTCCAATATTTTTTTTTTTCGTAATTAGGTCATAGAACCATTTTTATTGTTGCATAATTAAATTTTTCGTAGTACTTCTAATTTGCGTGTAAAAACTTCATGCAACAATAATGCATTTTTACGCTAACTGGCGACACAAATTTTTTTTTGTTGTTGTCGTATTGTCGTAAGATCAAGTAAAAATTCTTAATTTTAGGTTAGATTGGATTTTGATGACTGAGTCGGCAGACGACTCATACACTTAGGCCAGTGCAGGCCCGTTGTGATACCACATAATCTCTTTTGAACCTAGGATAGATATCCCTCTTCAACAAAACAGTTCGAACGGATGATGAATTTTATTATATGCTTTATTTCCAGGCATGTGACTTCGGTAAGTCCATTTAAGAAGGGACGGCCCAGAGTTGCCAATCTTCTTTTACTTAGCGCCGGACATTCGCAGAGGAAATGCTGGACATTTTCTACCTCTTCTTCAGGTTTGCAGCTTCTGCAAAAATCATTTGATGTAAGTCATAACCGAAGCGCATGTGTTCCTATTAGACAGTGACCAGGGCAGAGAGGATTCCCACTATTTTTAAAAGATTTACCCTGCTTAACTCAAATGGTGAGTTAGTGCGTGTTAAGCCGTAGCGAGCCCAATTCTGCATTTTAGTTTTACCACATTTTTCATGACGCATATACATACACTCCAAGCAATAATTCTATGCAACTCCATAGCATGAATGATGTATTTTCTTGTAGCGGCTTTTTCCGCGGTCTCATGACTGCATGAATATCTTGTCAATTTTTGTCAAGAGACTATCGAAGAGGGACAAATTTAGAGAAAGCAACAGCACCAATAATGTCTCACAGCCAGTGTTGCCAGAGAAACGAACTGAAATTTACCACTATTTTGGAAAAAATTTACCACTTTCGGAGAAAATTTACCTTTTCCCAAAATAAAAAAAAAATTAAAAATTTTTTAAATGATTAACAACCGTTATAATTTTTTTTGTTACTATAAATACATTTATCTCTCATCAACAAGCTAACCGTCAACTCTTGGCGTGTGTAAACCGGGACTTACCGGCTATTTTGTTCCACTATTTTTGAATTTAATTCACTTATTGCTTTTACCCTTTTTACATTGGTTCTCTTTTCAACCCAAAAAGTTGACGATACAACACAAGCGTACCGTCAATTTTCCCCCCATTCCTCTCAGCCAATTCGCCACAATCTGCCTACAAACTCGAAAAATTGCTTTCAATTATTGACCAATGTAAAAGCGACTAAAGGAAAAAATGGATAATTCAGATTTTCTTTTTTTGTTACACAGGATGATTCACAAGTATATAAAACTACTTGTGAGTATGTTCAGTGAGGTAACAATACTGCCAATAACTCGAAAAATTAACAAGTCTAAAAAAATTATTATTTCCGCTAAATTTACCACTTTTGGTCAAAAATTACATTTTTTACCTCTGCCCAAAAAATTAGTCAAAAATTACCTCAATTAGGGAAATTTACCTCAATCTGGCAACACTACTCACAGCTCCAATTTTTGCAAAATAATGTGGAATGCGATAAATAAAGAGATAAAGAGAAATAGAAAGCAGCAACAATTGCTTGAAAGGGAGAGAGAAACTACAGTCATGGGTATGAGAATGCATACATTTATTTTGAAATGCAATAATCGCATAATATATTTGTTTTTCTCTGTTATTTTTATTTTTTGGCACATCTGTGGCACAATATCTTTCGAATAAGTTTAAGTTCTTTTTATTTACTATAAATATTAAAAAAGTGTACGACATCATTCGATGTTTACGTATTAATATAAAAGATTTGTAATTTATTTTCTTAAATTAAAATTTTTTTTTTCTTCAAAATCTTCTTCGTCATCTTCATCGGTACTTTCGGTAAAATTTTCTTTATTAGGAGCCTCATAGCTTGATAGTTCTACAACTTCCTGTGGAAGTGTTGCACGTTTCATCTAGTGTATGCGTGTACCTAAATGCAGAAATTATATTGAAGGATCTGATATAACCATAGCTCTATTAAAAACATCGAAAAGATAATCAGTTTGGCTAGTTTTGCAGGCGTGATGTGATCAATCAGCTTTATAATTTTTGTTTTTATGATTCAGCAGCATCCTCTGCAAAGAAGTCTCCTGTAAGTATTGTATTTTGTATTATTTGCTTGGAGTTAATGAGCACTCTGTGGACAGTAGCTGTCATAGGTAGCCAGGTGTTTTTAAACTGACAGGATAAACATATTCGGTGGCGTCCGTGGCGTAGTTGGTTAAAGTGGCCTTAATGTCAACGAATCTGGAGACCAGGGTTCGAACCCCAGCAGCGACAGAAAATTATTTGAATTAAAATGATTTTTCTGTACGGCCGCCACCTCTCTGCAGACCATGGCAAACCTCAGAGAGTTATCAAAATGCCATGTAAAGCTTCTTGAGAACAAGAATATTCCGCTCATCGCCGTTCGAAGTCGGCGTTAAATCTGTAGGTCAAGTTCTCGGTCAATTGTGTACAAACATAATAACACGCACAACACAATTTGATCATAAGAAGGTCAATGTCCATTCAAGGGCAGAAATTACCAGTTATTTATTTTTTTTTAGGATAAACATGGTATATTCTTTAACACTTCCTGTTTTAATTTTCGGAAAAGTATGGCCCTATGATGTCTCCGATGATGAGCAATGTGACCAGTGCTTCTGGGACAAAAAGCGATAAAAGTTATAGCGTACAATTTTAACGATTCTTTCGAAATTCAATCGGACTAGGCCCAAATAAGCCTTCATTTCAAATTTCACAAAAAAAAAAAAATCCAGTGAATGGGTATCCAGGAAGAAATGGGCTTGAGTAATAATTCTGAATTTATTTAGTTATCGTTCTAATTTTTAATCTATATCCGAGTTGATAGATTACCAAAGATTACCTTTAATATCATTTAAATCAAACAAATTCTTGAGTGACTGACAAAGTTTTGAGTGATGAAGCATATAAATCATATATCAGAAAGAATTACTCCGACATTTTTTTTCTATAATATGAACGATTTTGAATTATTAACGATGCATCAAAAAATATCCGAATATATTCTCTTGCCAATAATATCCCACCAGAAAATATGGAAGTAGTTGCTCTTAGAACATATTCCATAACAGCTTGAATAAATAAAAACGGAACTACTTCTACGAAGTTAAATGTTGAATAGGTTCCATTCTCGCTTCTGTTGAAGTTAATTTGAAATACGTTCTCCCCACGCTTCTTCCCAAGTTGATTTAGAATAAGTTCTCTTCTTCAAGGTAAAGTTAGCGTCGAAAAACGTGCCAAGTATATTTTTTCTATTTCATATTTTTTGTGATTCTTTTCAGTTGAAAGTGTTCGTAGGGAGAAAAAGATCATGCAAGATTAATTGTGAAAAGTTTTTTTAATTGTGTTTAATTCAAATTAAAAATAATTTGAGAAAGTGTATACTTATTGGGCCTTACTAATAGTTTGCTACTTTCATAGAAGTGTCGACATTTCCGATTAAAGCTCATACTTTAAAAAATTTCATTCTAATAAACGAGAAAGTATCAACATGTGCTTTAGTATCATACTTTAAATTAGTATCGACTTCAGCTGATGGTAAGTATTTTAGTAGAACGTCAATTTTTATCTGTCAAACAAGGCAAAGCACATTCACAATAATTTAAAGCTTATACTTTTATCAATAGTAAAATTGATATTAACAAAAAAACGAATGTAGGCTTCAAATTTATGATTTAACTTTTTACTAAAAGAGATTAATTTTTAAAAATATACAAAGCACGCCATATTCAAAGAAAAACGCTTTTCGATTAGAACCGACGCCAAAAAAAACTAACTGGACTTTTTCAGTGTTGCCATATCTAGTTGTTTTTAGCAGGTCTGATGCTGTGACACTTTCAAACCGAATACTGATTTCGTTTATTGATACGGAGAAATAAAAAGTTGACTACTAACGAAAAGCTTACACTTATTAGTGTCAGCTTTTTCTTAGTATCAGCTCTTGACTATTGGTAAGGCCCATTATGTTTACAAGTAGTTACAGGTGAACTGCATCAAAAGGATTTTGGGACCAAATGGAATAAAAAAAAAATTTACAAGACTGTTTGCAGAAACTATTTTAGTGGACTTTAATGTTCATAGAAATCATCCGAAGAAGTACTTCAAAGGATTCAACAATATTTGAGAAATTTTGTTCAGTAAGTATTTTTTGTTGAAAGTTAAACAAATTATAATGTCTTATTTTAAGGATCTGTTTGAGACAACAGCTGAGACCACATTGAGACTGAAGATGATTTCATAAAAGTAATGCAAAAAAACATTCAAAGCAGCTAAAAATAAACATTTTAAAAATATATGTATTAAAAAAGCAAGGAAATAACCTTATAATTATTATTTTCAGTTTCGTTTTGATATATTTATTTGTGTTTCTTTTAATGAATTAAAAAGTCTTTTATAACGTTTAATTCAAAATGTTTTCTTTTAAAAAATTTATAGAGAGATTTTAGGTGCGATTTATAACAAAAAACGATGAAAATTATCAACTTTCCATTGGAAACGTAACTTTTTTATTGACTCCAAGAGAAGTGAGAGAAGAACTACTTCCCATTTAACTCCAATGGAAAATAATAAAGAAGTTTTAGGTTGGCTACTTTTAGGTTGGCTTCGAAAAACGCGAAATCGAAACTACTTCTTGTTGAACTTCTTTTCCACCAAGATTAGAAGTGGTTATGGGTTGACTTCAATAGCAGCGAAAACGAAAGTACTTCTTGTTTCGTTTCTTTTTCAGCTGGATGAGAAGTTGTTCCAGTTTGGTTCCGATAGAAGCGAGAGTAGAACTACTTTTTTCTGTAGACATCGCCTGTAAAAAAAGTATTGGCCGGAATCGTAATCGGAACAACTTGCGGTTGCAAAAAAATAGTTCCAGAACTTGTTCGGAAGCACTTCTTTTTTCTGCTGGGATCTTGCTTATAGTTGAAGTTATTCTTAAAATCAGTTTTTCAACTGATACAGAACTATATGATCTTAAATTTACCTCTCAAGCAAAATGTTTCTCTACAATGAAGGTTTGTGGAGTTATTTGTGAAAAAAAATAAAGTTAATATATAAAATGGGTATGACACCAAAGGACACTTTGTAGATTAAGAAAAACTTAAACGCTTCCTTTCAATTCTTATGAAGCCATTTAAGCGATTTTTAGCTTTACGTCAATTGTATCCAATAACGGCCCATTTATGAGTCAACATAACTGGTATTTAAACATAAATTAAACTATTCTCAAATCTTTCCACCCCACTATTTAAATAAAACAAAAATTAAATCTCACATTTAAACTGTCACTTCGGGTAAATACCTAAAGTTAGTTTTATCCGCCTCCACTCAAAGCCAAATGCACAGCACTCGAAGAACATACAAAGCCTTCCACTTCTCGTGTTTTTTTTTAATCAGTTTTAGAACAACTGGTCTCCTTTCCGCACATCAAAACCACGTTACGGTGCGTGGCACCAAAACAAGCACAGACAGCGTTGGCTGGTCAAGTCATGACTTGGACTTGAAGTGCTTCAAGGACGCTTTAATGGACGTTAAATTGAAGGAACGAATTGACACAAATGTATTTCACTGCAACAACAACAAAAACAACAAGACCACTATAAAAAAAAACTGAGTTTTAAGACAAAAATAAAAATAAATAAACAAAAAAATCAACAAGAATAAAATAAACAACAAATCCAGAAAATCCTAAGAAGTCCATTCAGCGCAACAACAAAAATAATGACTATAAATGTAATAAAAACAAAAATAAATAAACACATAAAAACCAAAGAACTGAAGTGCAGGATGTGCTGAAAAATTATTAATAAACTTGAGCATAGAGTTGGTGATTGAAGAACTAGCTCGAAAGAGCAAAGTTATCTTAACGCCTGCGTTGATTTACACCAAAAGCTACTGAAATTCAGGGTGGAGCAAATTTTAACATAAACAACGTAAAAAGCGGGAATTTGAAATAATTTAAAATTTATTTTATTCTTATTTTATAAAAATAATTTCTGAAAAGCGAATGTTAAATGTAATAAAAAATTATATATTTAAGAAGATGTCTGGAACCTCAAAGGCAATGTAACGACCGGTAAGTTTCTTGTAGACCGATGTGAAGGTTCTTGATGGCTCTTGTCCAAATCGACCTTAATTAGCTGTGTACCATTCGACATGACGCGAATACGTTTGCAACAATTTCGACAATTTCGAAATTCGACCAATGGTAGCATCGTAGACAGCAGTCAAAGTGAGTGAATTTTCAGGATTTCTGGCTTTGCATGTTGGTTTGCCCAGATTTTTACGATCGCCAATAATGACAGCATGTTTACTAGAGAATTTCTTCTCAAGTTCACGCACTTGATTTGAATCTATTGAAAAGTCTTCTGTCGTGGGATTGAAACGTAGATGATTACAGTCATATTGCTGCCGAACTCAATCTCATGCGCACGAGTAAAGTGCAAGTTCCTCAGATAGGGTTTCAGGTCACTATTGGCCTCCAACTTGAGCAGAGCTTGGCCAATCGAATCTCAAAATCATCGGACTCAGCGCCGCAGATGGGGAAAAACATAGCAAAAATGCTCGCATCGCCTATTTTTGATGCTAGAATCTACGTTATTAATGCTAGATACTGGAATTTTGGGTATTGTTTACAAAATACTACATGGAAGGACTGATATAACCAATGTTTGTTTTTCTTCCCAGTGTCTGAAGAACTGCACTGTATGAAGTAAAAGAAGAATATGAAAGTTCTGGTGGAAAGCTATGTGGACAAAAGGTCAAAACTAAAAACACACGGGTTTCAGCGTTTTCAAAGTTGAAATATAAAAACTGTTTTTATACCCCAAAGTTTAAAAAACGTAAACAGGGTATATTAATTTTGTCACTCCGTTTGTAACGCCCATAAGGAGGCGTGACAAGTATAGAAAAGTATATATATTCTTGATCAGCATCACCACCCGAGTCGATTTAGCCATGTCCGTTTGTAATCACGATTACAGCCGTAATTTTAAAGCTATCATCACGAAATTTGATATTAAGCTTTTAAAAAATAAAGGTCAAGTTCGAAAATGAGCCAAATCGGATGAAAACCACGCCTACCTCCCATACAAAGTGACTTTATCAAAATGGTAAAATCTCTTAGAATTCCACAAAAACTAATAAATGGACTTGAAATTTTGCATATGAACTTTGCTATTCAATATACACTCTATACACACCTACCTCCCATACAAAGTGACTTTATAAAAAATGAAAAATCTCTTTAAATTCCACAGAAATTAATATATGGACTTAAAACTATGCATATAAACTTTGTTATTTAATATACATTCTTAGTATAAAATTCAACCAAATCGAGTGAAAACCACGACCACCTCCCATACAAAGTGACTTCATTAAAAAAGTGACTTCATAAAAAAATTTTCTGTTAAAACTATGACAAAAATGGTTTTACAAATAAACATTTTATAGACTGCTTAAGACTTGGGATATACTTTAGTTCGGACGTGGGGTATTTTAACTTCGGCTCAGTCGAAGATCATTTCTTACTAGTTTATATTTCATGAAGTTTAAAGTCGCCATTTTTTAAAAAAATTTTTTGAAATTATATGGAAATAGTTTGTTTCTATATTGAAAAAAGTTTAACTTTTTATATTGTTATTATATGTAATGGTAATTAGAAAACTATAGTGGTCTTAGAAGCTATTTCAGTGGCTGCTGTGGCTCAGTGGGTAGAGGGTGTGACCCATACGACAGAGAACCCTGGTTCAATTCTATCTTACACAGAAAGTTTTTTCAATTGAATTAATTTTTAATTTTTAATTTTTAATTTTAAATTAAATTCTGTTCGGTCGTCACCTCTCTGCAGACAATAGAAAACCTCAGAGAGTAAAAAAATGCCATGTAAAGCTTCTTGAGAACATGTACATTAGCCGTTCGGAGTCGGCATAAGACTAGTAGGTCCAGTTCTCGATCAATTATGTCCAAACATTTAATAACACGCACAACACAATTTGATCATTAGAAGTTCGGTCAAACTCCTCTCAAGAGCTGAAATGGCGAGTTTATTTATATTTATTTATTTAGAAGCTACTTCTTGGAAGAATTATATTTTTATAATAGACAAATCAAACTTGAATGCACTAAAATTATGTAAAATATTTGTCATAGTTTGTTTATAATTTTTTTTCATCTACCACTAGTACCTTACGCTCGGAAGTAAAGACTTTTTGAATGAATAAAAACAGGAGAATAAACTTAAGTATAAAAATATTGTTTAATGATATTTGGTGAGGATCTAAAATAAAGTTATACATGTATCAGCATTTCAGTGGCGTTCCTATTGGTCCGCCCCGGGTACCACCATTTTAGGGGTGACACCAATTCGATATTTTTTTTAATTTCTCAAACAGAAAGAAAAAGGTACAAATAGTATTTGTGTCCGACCGAATGTGAAATTTTGGCCGAAGCCGAATGTTCGGCCAAGTGGAAGTATTCGGCCGAATACCGAAACCGAAGCCGAATATTAATAAAATTTTTTTCAAGTACGAAAAATGATAAAATTTAGTACTGGCTTTCGTTATTTCAGTAAAAACAAAAAACGAAAAATATTAAGTTCGAGTTAAACGCATTAGTTTTTCTGCCTGATTTCTGTCAGCATTGCATTTCTGTAGCTTTTACAACTAGATATAAAATTGATTAAATTTCTTTTATGTCATTTTGTTGAATTATAATATTTCTGTAATTGATTTAGTAACGCCTGGATGAAATAGAAGATACTTGAATCGATGTTCGATCTAGTCGAGAAAAGCTACAGAAATTCAATACTGACTGAAATCTCGCAGAAAATTTCTAGCGTAACTCTGTTTTTTTTTTATATCATGTATGATCAATCGAGACGGTCAGGTAAAAATCAAAAATGTTTGAGTTTTCTGCCAGTTCGTTCAACTGGTACGATCGTACGATCTTATCAACCCATGTCGGTCGGACCATGATACATAATTAAAAGGTAGGGTCACATTGGAGAGGAGGGTGAACTAGTTGTCAAAATCAGCTGTTAATTTTTAGTTTTTCTAATTGTTTTTTCGTTTGACGTTTGTAGCTTCTACAGCTTTGTTGTTGCAAAATTGCTCATTTGAGCAGCCATCTTAAAATGAGCTTACTTTGTAATTGTATCATGGATCGGACTCACTGCATTTATTATTTGAATAAAGTTTTCAACGTGCGAAAACCAACTTATGGAAGAACAGAAGAAAGAGAAAAACAAAACCAACAAGTGTTTCAAGTATGGAATTTCGAACGGAATTCATCGAATTGTACTGAAATTTTCCTAAAGAATTGTAAAAATATTTTTAGTATTACAAAGTAAAAATATTCGGCCAAAATATTCGGCTATTTAGACCGAAGCCGAAAGTTAAAAAATTGACCGAATATGCCGAATACCGAAGCCGAAGCCGAATATTCGGTCGGACACTAAGAAATACATTACGTTAAAATATGTTTGTCCCATTTTGCCCCATTGAAATTATTTCTAACAATTTGTTTATCAGTAGCTTCATGCGAAAGGAGTTTTTCAAAACTAAAATTAATTAAGACTTATTTAAGGTCTTCCATGGGACAGGTAAGGCTTTCCGATCTTGTTATTTTATCGATTGAAAACGAGCTTGCAAGTAATATTGATTTCAAAGAGGTTATTTCAAATTTTGCAGCTCTGAAAGTAAGAAACGTTAGTTTTTAAGACAACGCCATTAATAAGATTTCTTTGTTTAACCTTATACCTACATGTACAAATATGTACCTGAAAATGTAATGTTTTTGTTCCTTCAGTTTTTAAAACTGCGAAGTAAATAAGTTTTCTTTTTAACCTTATGCCTACATATCTAAATATGTAGACACCTGAAAATATAATATTTTTGTTCTTTTTTTTACAAATTCTTTTTGTTTGTCATATGTTGTTTGTTTTTTTTTCGGAAAACATAAAGATAATAATAAAACCACTTAATCTCATCGAATTGGTTTCTTTTTGCATTTAGAAATTTTTTATAGGGGTGACACCATGAGTATCCGCCCCGGGTGTCACCAAGCCTAGGAACGCCACTGCAGCATTTAATAATTATGTGTTTATGGTCTGAAAAAAACCAACAACGTTGATTTTGCTTCGAGAAAATTATAGAAAAATTTTATTGTTTTTGGCCAGCAAAATTTAGGAAAATTATAAGTAGTCAATAAAAAAAGATTAAAGTTACATATCGTCACATAAAATGCAAAAAAACGTATGATCAAAAAATTCGAAATTGTGTTTTTTATTGATTACGGTTCACTACATTATATTGCATGTGTGTTATGAATTTTAAACTTCTGCCACCAAAAATAACCAAGTTCCTATTTGATTTGAAAATTTCGTTTCAATATCTCAAGTTGTTTGAATTTTATATCGTTTTTTGCTTCTCCGGTAAACTTATCAAAAGTGATGTTACGTTATTTTGCATTTTAGGTGACGATATATGGAAAAATATTATTTTTTATGTCATATTTACCTGTGGGCAAAAAATATTTATATAATGTTTTTTTTTCCAATTTTCAAAACATGCTGCAAAGTCCTCTTCCGGTATAGCCTTCAATTTCTTCTTCGTTTCGGTTTCTATCTCTTCTATCGATTCAAAACGGTGTCCACGGAGCGGTCTATTCAGTATAGAGAATAGCCAAAACTCACATGGTGCTAAACATAGGCGCCCGCAGGAATTTTTTGGGGGGAGGGGGGAGGGAACAAAGGTATACATTGGTGTGCACTTCTATGAAAATGATGACAGGAAAATGTAACATATACACATAGGAAATAAAAATATATAGAATTTTTGCAGTCCAGGGGAAAGTGTCCCCCTGCTCGCCCCTGTGGACGCCCTTGGTCCTAAGTCAGGCGAATACAGTGGTTGCGGAACGATATGGGTCGAGTTTTTGGCGAAATTATCACTTATTACGAGTGCAGTTTGAGATGGTGCATTATCGTGATGGAAAAACCACGAATTGTCTCTCCACAAATATGGTCTATTTTGACGCACAGCACTACGCCAAAGGCGCATAACATCCAAGTAGTATTCTTTTTTGATATTTTGTTCGGTTGGAAGGAATTCATAATACACCACACCACGATAATCGAAGAAAACTGCCAACATGACCTTGATTTTTTACTTGATTTGACGCAGTTTTTTCGGTCTCGGCTCATCTTTGGCACGGTATTCACCCGATTGATCAGCTGTTTCCAGGACGTAAGCGTAGACCCCAGTCTCATCTCCAGTTATGATGCGTTTCATTTTGTCTCGATATTCGGAAAGCATTGTCTTACACACATCAATGCGGCGTTGTTTTGCCATGAAAATTAGCATTATTGGCACCAATCGATATTTTACGATCCTTTTCATATTTCAACAAGGTCAATAAGGTCTCGGACTATCAGTCAACGATTTTGGAGCACCAATTTTCTGATTTTATTGATGTGTAGCTCATCAGTTGATGTTGATGGTAGTCCTGGCCGAGCCACGTCTCCAACGCTTTCTCGACTCTCTTTGAACATTTTTGAACATACCTACTAATAAACTCTGGTATTCTCCACTTTTGTACCATTCATAAACTTTTGATTATTTTCAACACTTCGACAGCGGAAATTTTATTCCGCACATAAAATTTAATGGACTGCGTTGTTGAATACTTTCAGACTTTATTAAAAACGAAAAAATCACTTTTAGCCATGTACAAAAGCACGCGTATCTAAAACACTTATAAATATTTTGACGTGTAATTTGACAGAGATCTCATTGACAGTAGTGCCAACTGAAAAATAACAGCATTCGTCCCTATCGGAATCCCCAAAAAATTTAAATTCAAATTTCCCGGTATTTTTAGCCCACAGCCTAGTACATTGCTTTATTAAAGAAATGTATGCAAGATCGGATATCGGATCTATTTTAATGAAATCGTAACATTTTGACCAAATATCAGATCAGCGGATTCAAGACTGAAAATCGTAACAAATTCGGTATATCGGACTATGTGGCAACACTGTACTTCACCAGTTAATTTGACGGTCAAAAAAGTTAGCGTGTTACCATTATATCCCGAATTATTAATTTACTAAAACTATTAAATACCAGACTTCTTTACTTCTTTATAACAAAACTAACAGTGTTTTCTACATTTCATTGTTTCAATATAATTTTTATATATATACATATTTTTTTTTTATTTACTTAAGTGAGTGTACTCTATATAGCTTTGCATTAAAATTCTCTAACTCTCGCAATAACTCCCAAATAAATTTGGTTTCATCTTCAAGGTTTTTCTTTGATACGATGGAGTTCTTTTGAGATCAATGATAAGCAGAAAATTATATTACTCTATGAATGGTTTAAATATGCGTCTTTTACAGAATGAATAATTCGTAAAAGGCGAAGTTACACAGAATAAAATAATGCCAAAAATGATCAATAATCTAAATAAAAGACAATGAAATAACCCCCAAGTTTCGGAAATTTATGCAATGAAATAATCCCCCAACCGAATAAAATACCCCTTAAAACAAAAACCAAAACTAAATAAACCCAAATAAACACATAAATTGGGCGTGGCGTTATGATACCACCCAATGTCATAAAACCTAAATCAATAAATGTCATAAAGCCCAAAAAAGTTCTGTGTAATTTGTTGTTGTGCAAGTTTTGGGGATTTTGGCCATACGACATTACAGTGACCCTTAAGACACATTATTTTGGGAGAAGAACCATATGCCATAAAGTCCGCCGCGTCGTCATATCGCCCAAAGTCAGAAAGCCCCAATCCAGAAATATCACAACGCCCAAAGCATGTCATAACGCCCAAATGAAAAGCAAATAATGGTCACAGCGCTCCCCCCGCCCCAATGTAATGTCATATCACATAAAGGAAAAAGCTTGGGCGTTATAACATTCCGAATATATTTTGGATAATATGACTAAAATTTGGGCTTTATGACATTACATACAAGGGCGATCAATTTTAACATATTTCACAGAGGAATATGTCACAAAGCCCATAGCATTCATACCGCCCAAATTTAAAGAAAAAAAAAAAATGGTCCCAACAGCCAAATCGAATGTCGTAACACCCAATGCATTAATTTGGGCTATATGGCATTTAATTTCAATTTAGCAATGCCCAAATGGAATGCCAATTTGAAAAAATTGGATGATATGACATTTAGTTTAGCTATCGTGACCATTTTTTTTTTAAATTTGGGCGTTATGACATGCTTTGGGAGTTGTGACATTTATTGATTTTAGATTTATGGCATTGGGCGATATGACACCACGCTATAAAATTGGAATGAATTAGATGAAATTTTGGGCTCCATGAAATAACCCCCAAATGAAATAACACCGAATGAAATAACACCGAATTAAATAACACCCAATAAAATTACTCAATTGCAACCAGAATTATATTTTGGAATACATTAATGGACATAATCTTGATGAATCCATTAATTTTTTTTATTTGGAGCTCTTTGCTATGATTTCTCAGTCTGTGCCGTATAGCCTCAAATTTGCGAAAAACTCAGCATATCCTTGGTACACAAGGGAATTAAAAACACTTCGCAACTATAGGAACAGAGCCTGGAAGAAATATGTCTGTAGCTTGGACCCAAATGACCTGGAAACCTACAAACGTTTGTTTCTGGAATTTGAAAATCAGTCAGCTGCACTATATCACGAGTATTTAGATAATATTAAGCTGAGAATATTGTCTGATCCAAAGAGATTCTGGGGATTCATTAATACTAAGAAGAAATCTGACGGGTTTCCTGCATCTTTTAAGACCCAAAATGGATTTACAGACGATCCTGTCATAATAAGTGGCCTATTTGCCAATCTTTTTAAAGAATCATTTTGTTCAGATTCTTTTCATCCAGATATGGAGTATTTTGAATATATGAATTCTACACCCAGAGTATCTTTGGACTCTTTATCCTCTACCTCAGAGGATATTTTAAAATATATTGATTCAATCGATGAAGATTTTAGCGCTGGACCCGATGGGATTCCCGCTGCAGTGTTAACCCAATGTGGTTCAATTTTGTGTCAACCACTCTCTTTGTTATTTAATAAATCTATAAACGAAAGTTATTTTCCACTGTTTTGGAAAAAATCATTTATCAGTCCTATTTATAAGAAAGGTTGCAGGAATGATGTTAATAACCACAGGCCCATTGCTAAACTGTCATCGATTCCGAAACTTTTTGAGCGAAACGTGTATGATCGGGTAAAATCTCACTGCCGTGGAGTCATAACAACTCGTCAGCATGGTTTTGTAAATAGCAGATCTACGGTATCTAATCTACTCTATTTAACAACGTTTTGTTTAAACACCATTGAATCTGGTTGCCAGGTCGACTGCATCTACACTGATTTCAGCAAAGCATTTGACAAGGTACCACACAATTTAATTCTATTTAAACTTAAATCCATTGGATTTCCACAATATTTTGTAAACTGGATTAAATCGTATTTGACAGAGCGATCTTATCAAATACGATTCCGAGGGGTTTGTCTACTGAGTTTATTGCGTTATCAGGTGTTCCTCAAGGAAGTCACCTAGGTCCACTTCTGTTTATTTTAGCCATTAATGATGTGACCCATATCATTAAAAACTCTCATCTGCTTATTTATGCGGATGATATGAAGATATACAGAATAATAAATTCTCAAGACAATTCAGCCCTCCTCCAGTCCGATCTGAAATCTTTTGAAGTTTGGTGTTCTAAAAATAATATGTTTCTTAATCCAGATAAATGCCAAACTATGACCTTTTCGCGAAAAAGGAATAATTTAGTTTTTGATTATAAAATAAAAGATACTGCTTTATGTCGTGTGGATGTCGTTAAAGATCTGGGAATATGTATGGATTCTAAACTTTCCTTTAACATTCATATTGATAACATTTGTAAAAAAGCATCTTCTATGCTTGGATTTATTAAACGCTGGGCCAAAGAATTTAATAGCATGATTACGACTGCAACGTTGTATTATGCAATAGTGCGTCCTCACTTGGAGTACGCAAGTCAAGTTTGGTCTCCAAGTTACAATGTGCATGTTGATCGAATAGAGAGAATCCAAAAATGCTTTGTTCGGTTCGCCCTAAGGGGCTTAAGTGGATTTGACATTTTAAACCTTCCTCCTTATGAGGATCGCTTAAAACTTTTAAAAATGCAATCATTGAGTGAGCGTAGGAAGTCTGCAGATATCGTCTATTTGCACCAACTCATCACCGGTGTATTCGATTCTCCAGAACTTCTTTCTCTTATAAATTTTAACTCTAATCGTAGAAGCAGTAGAAATGCTAACCATTTAATTTACTTACCATTTAGTAGAACAAATTATATGTTAACTGCTCCTTTAAACCGTATGAATAAATTAGTTAACGATTGTAGCTTTTTTGATGTTAACTTATCTAAAGGTCAACTCAAGAGTAGATTAAAAAGTATTGTTTAATTGCATGGTTAGTCGTGTCGTCTTGTGCTGTCCTTGAGCCCAACCATATTTTGGTGGGTAAATTTTTCTCACATTAGCTTATTTCGAGCCACTAGTATCAATATCGTTGAATATTTCAAAGATTTTTGGACTGTGACTTTAAATGCGTTAATGAGGAGAATGTTCGAAAAAGCTGTAGTAGCTAAATTCGATTGTTATTGCATGAAAAAAATAAGACCTGACCAAAATGAAATAAAGCCCAAGTTACTGAAATAAAATAATTATCAAATTCTTTCTTTCTTTCTTTATTTAGCTATATGATATTTTATTTTTATAACAAAATTAGATTATAGTATTTAATATTATCTTACATATTTCTTATTTTATATAGCTCCATTAATTAATTCAGTTCTATTTTGTTCTTATGTATTCTAGTAAAACATTCTTAAAGCTATAAAAATTTGTTTCATTCTTCAATTGATTAGGTAGTTCATTGTATAAATTAAGGCCTTTATATAATAAAATATTTTGAGATCTATTGTTAGGAAAGAAATTTAGTCTAAAATTAGCTCCATTTCTCAGATTGTATGGCTGCACATCAGCAACATAAACCAATGGATTACTTAAATATTTAGGAAACATATTATTCTTCATTTTAAAAATAAAAACTATCACATTCATAATTATTTTTTTGGTTAATGGATAACCATTTTAGAGTTTCTAACATGGTTCTTATTGGCGCTAACCTAATACATTTCAAAATATATCTCATTTCTTTGTTTTGCATTTTTTGCATTCTCGAAAGCATAACATTTGATCCTAAGAACACTATGGTGGAACAATATTCGAAATGAGGTTTAATCATTATATTATAAATTTTAACTGCCGTTGCAATAGACAGTCTACTTCTTATTCTTTGAAAAAATCCTATTTTTTTTGCTACTTTTTTACATAAGTAGTTAATATGCTCATTAAAGTCTAGTTTATTATCAATAACAATACCTAGATATTTCATATTTTTTACTTTTTCAATAATTTCACCATAAATTTTAATGTTTTTCTCAGAGTTTCCATTGATTAACATGGCTTTAGTTTTGCTTGTATTGAGTTTTAGCTTATTAATTTTTAAATTATTTTCTATGCTCTCTAGATCCTGATTTATTTTATCTATACATTCATCTAGTTTATTTCCTGCTATATATATCAATGTATCGTCAGCAAACAAACAAATTTTACAAAAGTTGAGAACTTGTTCTATATCATTAATGTAAATAATAAATGGAAGAGTTCCCAAAACTGCTCCTTGTGGCACTCCAATGGAGGTATTCATCCTCTTCGAGGTACATTCTGAAGCTATTGTACGTTGTGTCCTGTTAGTCAAGTAACTCTTAAACCATTCTAATTCAATACCATTAACACCGTATTTCTTCAATTTATGCAATAATATAGTTCTATCTATCGTCTCAAATGCTCTTTGCAAGTCTAGAAATACTGCTACAACTGCTTTTTTTGCTTGTACTTCAGTTTTCTACTGGGCTACGACGAAATTAAGCGCCGATTCACAACCGGTCTACGCCTGAATCCGTATTTATGTTGCGTTAACAGCTCATTTGTCTCCCTGTACATTTCTAGCCGGTTATGTAGGGTAAAACACCCAGTCCTGAGCCCCCTTAAGAGAATATTTTACTTAGAAGAATGATAACTTTGTTAGTTTTAGCATGTTTGGCAGCGTTTTAGTGTTAAAATACGCGTCCATTCAAGAATAATAAATTGATTAAATTTGTTTGAATGCCAATAAGACCAATATATGTAAAAATAATGATTTATTAAAAAATGAACCGAATGCCAATTATGAGCCCCCAATTTCCAATCTTGAGCCACCATTTGCCCAGTTATGAGCCATCTGGTTTTTACAATAAGAACTTTATTATTTTAATTATTTTATGAAAAAATAATATTGAAAACGTTAACAAAATATACGTAAAAAATAATAATATATATAAATCATAAATCACAAATTCATTTTTCTGTCTTTGTGCTCATCTTCAGTTCGATCCAAACCTGACTTTCCAAGGCATTTACTGTAATCGATTGCGTTGGGATTGAAAGGAAACAGGTACGAAAACCATTAGTAATGGTCTCATTTTTTATGTAGGTACCAATAATGTTTTTTAATAATTTTGCAAAATGATGCTTTGTAAACTGTTGGTCCATGTTATGCATTCTCCAACATTGCAGTTCCTATAAGCACCCTATTTTAAGAGGTCTGAAAATAGCCACATCGGCTGGCTGTAAACAAAAATTTTACATAATTTGGGCATAAGCAGATCAGAACAATTTGCACTTCTTCTCAGAGCTTGGATAAACTGTAAGTTAAATGCGTTGTATGACCATCTACGTAAAGCATTACAGGAAGCAATATTTGATTTGAAAGCTAAGAATTCTTTTATATTGTATATACATGCATCCGAAGTCATCCAGCCTGAATTTGTTTTCGTATAAGCTAATCCTTCAGGTATTGATTCTAATATATCCTTGGGTATTTGTGGCGTCCGTGGCGTAGTTGGTTAAAGTGCGTGGCCGCTATGTCAAAGAACCTGGAGACCCAGGTTCGAACCCCAGCAGCGACAGAAAATTATTTGAATTAAAATAATTTTTCTGTACGGCCGCCACCTCTCTGCAGACAATGGCAAACCTCAGAGAGTAATAAAAATGCCATGCAAAGCTTCTTGAGAATAAGAACATTCCGTTCATCGCCGTTCGGAGTCGGCGTTAAGCCTGTAGGTCCATTTCTCGGTCAATTGTGTACAAACTTAATAACACGCACAACACAATTGATCATAAGAAGCTAGGTCAAAGTCCTTTCAAGTGCTGAAATGGCCAGTTATTTTTTTTTTTTTTATTCTTTTATAAGCAAAAACAAACATGGTGGAATTATCAAGGCATCAGCAGAAAATGAAAACATAACTGTCATGCTCTCTTTAGCTGCTCCTTTATCTTTTTCATAAATGTTACTTGCACCTCTAGGAGATAAAACTGGTTCTCCTTTTGGGCATAGGACTTTTCATCGAAGTATATTTGAATTTGATGGAACCAGCCTCTTAAATCTTTTTCTAAAAGATCTGCACTGGCATTTGTTACTACTTCATGAACTCGAATAGATACTTTTTGAATGTCGGTTAAGAAATCCGCTTTACCATTTGTCGCCAGGAAAATTATTTTTAAACATATTTTCACGTGTTTTTTCAAAAATTCTTTAACAATTCTTTACACTTTATGTTTTCTTCTTGGGAAACCTCTTTCATAGTTATCAGATATATATTTCACTATTTTTCCCTCTTCGATGCATGTCAAACCCGGCAAAGGACATGGCGTCAAGATCCTTATTGGAACGGTTATGAATGAATCCGGTTTTGGAGTATTGGGCGCAGAATATCATATTTCCTTGAAACTTCGTGAATTGACACGCCGGACTTAATGTCATTAATTTGTATAAAATAAATTGTTAATTTAATAGTGAGTGGACTCAATCTGACCAACATCCGCAAAAAAAAGCATGGAATCGGGATGTAATGTATGCAAGTTCGAGTGCAGAATCTGGCATTAATTGCAAACAAATATCAAGAGTTTCAATTTTCTTATGGTGAATGTTTTTGAATATCTAATAAGAGAATCAGGCTTAACGGGTTAGTAAGAATTTTTATAAAAATTTTTTTCCTACTTTGAGCTCCACGGGCTCACATTTGGATATTTTATTTTTCTGTAATATTCCAATTGTGAGCCCCCATGGCTCATAACTGGAAACATCGAATTTACTTATCCAGTGGCAACATGTTGTAACTTCGAAAGTTTCGAAGTTGTCGAATTTATCGAAAGTCGGTATGTTTTAACACTTTCGACAGGCGATATTTGCGATAAAATATCACTTCGATTTGGTGGCGGTGAAGGAGAATCAAAACAAAAATAAATATATGTATTTATCTATTTAAACATGGTTTCTCTTATTAAATAACAGAAATGTTGAATTATGATTTTAAATTAGTTAAATAATAAAACTGTAGGCTTAAATAAAAGTATATATTTTAAGTTAAACTTAACTTATTACACCTATCCTCACTTCCAGAAATTCTTAAAAAAAATAACATCAAAACAATTTGAGTGGTTGGTAGACTTTCTGGAGCGGCACCCTGATATGGCCAGCAAGGCATTTATGTGCACCAACAACAACCAAACCATGCATAGTTTGTGGCAAGAATTAACTGTCGCATGAAATGCAATCACATTAAATTAAATTCAATCGCACTTGAAGAATTCATAATAGAATAATATTTATTGAATTTTATTATCATTGAATTTTATTTGTTATAAAAAAGGCTTGCGTGCAACTGAAAAATGTTCGAACATAACTTCGAAACAAACCAAATCGCCTGTCGAACGAAAATGTTACAACATACTGCCTGATCGAAAACTTCGATTCGATGTTCGCTTCGATAGTGAAGTTACAACATGTCGCCACAGATATAAGCCCCCATTTTTTTGCTTTGGCAGAGAATATTTTTAATGAAATATTTAAAAAATAAACAATAAATAATATTCTACTTTTGTTATAACCAAAGCTTATTATAGAAATCATATCAAAATGTTCATACCTAAAGGTTTAAAGTGTGTTAACTCCTTGTCGATATTGCTTAGTAAATCACTTGATTGAGTAAGAGCACGAGGCACGTCTTTTTATTTTAAAAAATCACTTTCAACTTAATATTTCATACTCAGCATGATAGCTGAACGAACTGAACGAATTTTGACGAATAATTATAAATTTACTGTTTTAACTGACATCCAGACAATTATTAGCTAGAGACGGTTTAATGAGTGGGGGGCTCAGAATAGGCTGAGGGCTCAGGACTGGGTGTTTTACCCCATCACTTTTTCCAGTATTTTGCTTTCCGTCATAAGCATATTCACGGGTCGATAATCTGATGGCAATATTGCATTTTTTACTTTCCCTATCGGTGCTACAATTGACTCTTTATACCGGTCTGGAAATATTCTATTTTGTAGAGATTTATTAATTATCCCTATAAAACTTGGACCTAATAAATCAAATGCTGATAAAATAATCTTTTTTGATAAGAAATTAAAATCTCTTTTAGTGTTCATATTTTTGAGGATAGATCTCAGTTTCTGTAGATTAATTAGTTCAAATTTAAAGTTTATATTGACACTTTGCACCATGTGGTTGTATCTTAATATCGGTATATTTTAATTTATTTCTTCGACACTTTTCACAAAAAACCTATTTATTCCATTTGCTATTTCAAGCTTGTTTTTAATTACACGGTGTAACAGTGAAAATAAACTCGGCTCGAGACATAGTAGAGATTGTAGGTCTAGTTGAATATAAGATAACTGCATACTTAGTTTTGTGAATATACCCTCAAAATCGGGATTTGTGGTCAAAAAACCGATTTTAGGTAGGTGCATGTATAGTTTGTTATGTAACTCCGTTATATCTAGCTCAATTTTAAAAATTTAAACATAGATAAAAAGAAGAAAAATATTCCCTTAATATAATATACAGACCGTTTTTTTACAAAAAGAATTGATAAAGTTACAGGTAAAATCATTTGAAAATTTCTCATTTCTTCTTAATTTTTTCAACTTTAACAACGTTTTGTTAACAAATTTTGTTTTTTGGCACTATTAGTTTTAGTAGGATTCTGAAAGCCTGTTAAATTTTGCGTTCAACAAGCTATCATTTACTTCAATTGGCTGAAATACAAATGCACTATCGAATTTTTAGTATTCGTAAAAAAATACAATAAATTTTTTTTTTTTTTTTTTTTTTTCTAAAAATGTTTATTTGATCTTTTTCGTTTATATATATTATAATCGATTTCACGTTTTAGGGACCAGCAGTAGTCTGCCAGCATGTTTATGGAATTTTTTCCCTAAAAGCCGGTTTCTATAGCTTCCATCTCCTGGTGGAACCTTTCTCCTTGTTCATCACTAAACTGCCCAAGGCTATTCGGGAAAAAGTTTATATGGGAGTGCAAAAAGTATTTTGGTTGACATATTGCAGCCCATTTTTTTGTAGGCACTTAAAAATTCATTTACAACATCTAAGTAATTTCGACTCTTCTTCTTGCCGAGGAAATGAATGCATAACGAAATAAAACTATTCCAAGCTCTTTTTTTCAACTGGATTTAATTTAGAAACGAAATCAGTGTCCAAGAAAATTTTCCAAATTTGTGGGCCCACAAATAAACCTTAGAATAACCGAAATGAATAAATAACTTTTTATAAAAGATTTGAACGTGCAGGATACTTTCTTTGATTTTGGCCTCACTTAACCTAGGAAACGCTGCAATCAGATTTTTTTTTTTTTTTAGCTTTGAACCAAGGATTTCAGGTGGAATACCTATTCAGTCAAGTCTGCCTTGGTTCGAAAATGAGATGATAGATTAGTGGGAAGAAAAGGGCAATCAAGTGAAACACGTGTAGGATCTTCTAAGCATGGTGGAACATCCTTATATTTATTAGTCGCACGACTATCCCATTCGCAAATAATGCAAGGATACTTTGTATATCCACCTTGCATTCCAAACAGTATTGTTAGAGCCTTTAAGTCGGCGACATACATATATCAGAATTTAACATATCAAGAATCACACAAAAAGTTTTTAAATAAATCATACTCTTGCAAGATCCCTCAATAAACAAACGCCATTCATTCGGAGCGTGTTTGTGGTTGAAAACTACAAACAGTTCCGTCACATCCGGGCAATACACCAGCTTTATGATAATATATTTAAACGAAAAAGGTCAAAAAAACATTTTTAGAAAAAAAAAAAATTTTTTTTGTATTTTATTACGAATACTAAAAATTCGATAGTGCTTTTGTATTTCAGCCAATTGAAGTAAATGATAGCTTGTTGAACGCAAAATTTAACAGGCTTTCAGAATCCTGCTAAAACTAATAGTGCCACAAAACAAAATTTGTTAACAAAACGTTGTTGAAGTTGAAAAAATTAAAAAAAAATGAGAAATTTTCAAATGATTTTGCCTGTAACTTTGTCAATTCTTTTTGTAAAAAAACGGTCCATATATTATATTAAGGGTATATTTTTCTTCTTTTTATCAATGTTTAAATTTTTAAAATTGAGCTAGATATAACGGAGTTACATAACAAACTATACATGCACCTACCTAAAATCGGTTTTTTGACCACAAATCCCGATTTTGAGGGTATATTCAAAAAACTAAGTATGCAGTTATCTTATGTTCAACCAGGCCTACTACCTCTTCTATGTCTTGAGGCAAGTTTTTTGATTTGTTTTCATTTTGTAACACCGTGTTATTATCCCTTCTAAGTTTATTTTTTGATTGTATTTTTCTCTTCATTTAACACGAACGCTTTAATTGTTTTCCACATAACTTTTTGGTCGGATGCTTGATCAATTTTCTTACTAATATATTTTTTTTTAGCTAATGTCAATTGATTAGAGTATTCATTTCGACATCGTTTGTAACTTTCCCAATCTGTTGCTGAATTTGACCACACCGCGATACTATACAATCGAATTTTATTTTGCTTTAATCTGAACAAATTCGAATTGAACCACTGCACATTGGGCCAGGAATTTCAATAAGTGGCCAAAAGTCAAATATTTTCTGTATACAAATGATTCTTACGATTGATAACGGGACACATTAAGGTACCCTGAGACGAAATATTATTAATATAAAATTAAAAATTACAATTTGGGAGGCATTTTAACCCTAGTTCGGCCGATGTAATTTATACTCATTAAAGGCCGACGTAGTCACCCCATGAAAAATTCTTCATTATAGAAAAAATTTTGCAAAAACAATTTAAAATAATTAAAAATAATTTTCTGGCAACACAAACAGCTGATGAGTTTGATAGTTTATGTTCAAAGTAATTTTGTAAAAAGTGAATTCAGTATGAAGTGAAGTTAGTAATTCTTCTAAACGCGCAAAACTCGAATTTGGAGATGGCGACGATGGTGAAGATGATGAATGGCTCCCAGATGGCGAGATTGCATCGGATGCCGAGATAGATAATGTGATGGACGTAGTGAATGAGAACGATAGCGATGAAGACATAGACGCATCCTATGATTTGATCGAAAATGCTACGAAAAATATATTGAAGCCGCAATTGTTGTATGATACTCCCGATGGATCCAGTGGGCCAAAGATCCACTTCCAATAGCACAAACTCGTATTCACAACATTCTTAGACAAGGAGATTAGCTCATTGAACTGAGTATCAGCTTTACGCTTTAGTCTTATTGTTTCAGGTGGACCTGCTTGCTAAGAAATTATAAGCAGCTTCGATGCGTTCAATTTATTATTCTCCAACGTTATGAAGGATAAAATAGTCCACCACAAAAAATAGAAAAGGAGAGCAGCTGGCCTAAAACTGGAATAAGAAACATCCACAATCGCCACCACGTATATGGGAAAAAAACTGATGCCACTGAAATTGACGCATTTTATGGAATTTTTTTGAGTTGTGGTGTGCATAAATCCAACATGGAGGCCATCGATGAGTTGTGGGTCAAAGCCAGCAAAATACGGCTTAAAAATATTTTGGGCCTGCGATGCGAAAACCAGCTATCCGTTGCATGATATATTATATTTGGGTAGACAGCCTCACCGGCAACAGCTTCTAATATAGGTGAAAAAATTGTCGTTCAGTTGGTACAACCATGGAAAAATAGTGGCCGCAATACTACCACGGACAATTTCTTCAGTTCATTGCAACTTGTCAAAGTGCTAAAGGAAATTAATCTCAGTTTGGTTGGCACGGTGCGAAAAAATAAGCGCTTTATACCAAGGGAATTGCAATTTGATAAGTCTTTGCCTCTGGGTGAATCGAAGTTTGCATTCCAAGAAGATACTGTACTCTTAAGTTACAAGGCTAAGGTCAATAAAAATGTTTCTCTCCTTTCAACCTTGCTCAATGATGCAGCAATTGATCCAGCCACAAACAAACCGGAAATAATTCTCGACTATAATTGTTCTAAAGGTGGTGTCGATACGGAGATTATACATGTACGTGGAAGTTTTATATATTTTTATATAGTCACCCTGGTGACTCCATCGGCCGAAATAAGAATAAAATCTTTCAACACGCAACAGTTGGTAAAAACAAAAATGAAAAAACTTTATTTTGTGTTTTTTGTACTTAAAATTCATTAGTTTAAGATGTCACGAAGCATGGGTTAACATAATTGATTAAAAACATTTCTTTTTTAATGAACAAAAGTGAAAAGTCACCCCGGTGACTCGTCGGCCGAACTGGGTTAAGTTAAAAATTGTAATTTTTTTATTTACATCTAAAATTTTAAATCATCAACAGTATAACTACTTCTCAAACTTCTTTAAAATTTTTACCACTTTTTTAAACACATTGAATATAATATTGAAAAAATATATATATATATGTATATATTTTCTTTTGTTTTTAATCCTTTTTTCCACATACTAAATACAAAAAAAATGGGGTTTAAAAAAAAATGCGGCGCCTAAAGAAGATTCCCTGAGATTCCGCTCGTAATTGAAACAATTTACATGCTATTACTTTCTATAAGATATTTACTTGAAGAGGGATATGCACACTTTTGCACTTTTTTATTTACTTTTGAGAAAATTATAAAAAACTAACGTCCCACAGTATAATGAGTTCTTAGGATGGGGACAAAAATAGAAGGAATCATCGTAGGTACATACATGAAATTAAGCATGTGTCATTATTTTATAAATATATAATGCCACACAAATTTTTATCAATTTCGGCCACGCCCTTCGCCCACCTCCCATACAAAACTAAGATTAAAAGAGCAATATCTGTAGGTGAAGAAAGTGTAGAGATCAAAATAAACTTGAATTTCATTAAATAGAATAAACACTTTGGGAATCTGTTTAGAGAGAGTTGTTTTAAAACATATTCAAAAATAAAGAAAACCAAAACTGCCTTTCTTTCTTTAATTGCGTTTGAATCTTATGAAAAATTTGTTATTTTCCCATATAAATTTGAAAGCGTCATAAAATCCGTAATTTTGATTTGACGTGATAGATCTTGAAAGATCTTTCGGAAATGTGCTTAGAAAGAGTTGTTATAAAACATAATGAAAAAAAAAAAACAAAAATAAGAAAATGTTTTACTTGACCACTTGCAGAAATCATTTTGAATAAAATTAGCTGCAAAAAAATAAATATGTTTTTGTCCTAACTGAAAACATATTTCATAGTTATGGTCTTCATTTGTTTTTGCGTGCAATGAAAAAACTACAAAAACAAAAAAATAAAAAAAAAACATGGAGCTCTCCCTGCAAACTCCACGTGGTGACCCTGGAAACTATATACATATGTCACTTATAATTGCGGGCCTTTTGCTTCTCGATTTCATAACATATTTATTGTTCTAAAAGTGTTATTTTCTAAAACCTTGTATATTTATTTTTAGTTCACACATCATATGTCAGATTCGGTAAAAGCAACGCCTTGATCTGTCTCGAAACCCGCCTTCTTTTTAAAACCACAGAATAAATAATAACCAAACTGCAGTTTTTATTAAATAGTGCCACGCTCCATTGTTGGATCCCACTCACTTTTTCTAAAATTCTCGGAAACGATTGTACCCACCCCTATACCCAATTTCAATACCCTAGTCCCAACACTAACTGAGATACGGCATTTTACTAAAGTGACACTCCCCTTTGTTTAATCCAGTCCAATTTTTCATCATGTTCGGAAAAGAACCCACAAAGCACTGTACCGAATTTTAATAACCTAGTCCTACTATTACACGAGATACGGTATTTTAATGATATTGCCACGCCCCATTCTTGAGTCCCGTCCACTTTTTCTAACATGCTCGGAAACGATCCTGCCAACCTCTTTACCCAATTTCAATACCCTAGTCCTAACACTAACTGAGATACGGAATTTTATTAATAGTGACAACGCCCCTTTGTTAAATCCAGTCCAATTTTTTATCATGCTCGGGAAAATACCCCATAAAACACTGTACCGAATTTTAATAGTCCCACTATTAGACGAGATACAGTATTTTATTGATATTGCCACGCCCCATTGTTGAGTCCCGCCCCTTTTTCCATACTTGGAAAAGGTCCTGTGTTAAGTATTCTGTACCAATTTTTATTTAATTCTGTCTATGCATCGCCAAGATATGAGTTTTGGCCACTTTTTAAAATTTCTGGCCCAATGTGCACCAGTGTGGTTTGAAATACTGTCACATCTCACTATTTTATATGTATTCAATTTTATTTCGCAGTCTCTTATGTCTGAGGTTAAATGTGTTTGACTGGCACATATAAAATCAAAATTATTTTGTTCGGTAATAACTTCTAACTGTGCTAGGTTTACACGTACACCACCTATGTTGAGGTACAAACATTTGATGTTATTTTTTAATTGCTAGTAAGAAACACGTTCAGACTCAATTTTAAGTTTTCTTTGTAAGGAACGACATTCACTATCTCTCGTATCATGGTCCGTATTAATATCTGTTAAGTTAAGTCTTTCTTTAGCTTTCACACAGTTAATGCACCTTAAGTTATTATTTGGACAGTCTTTGTATGAATGCCTCACTTCACTTCACTTAGCACAGATCTGCTCATTTTGCTTGCAATGTATGAATTTGTGGTTAAATCCCCAGCATTTAAAACATCTTAGCACATCTACTTTTTCATAGACGTCTCTATCCCATTCAATGTTTACTTTCTTTTACACCATAATTTTTTTAAAGCCGTTGCCATCCATTTCAAATTTTGTAATATTGTAATTTTTTATTATTTTTAAACGATTTATATATTTTTAAGCATTTAACTATAACTATAACTATAACTATAACTCTCTTTTCATAATTTTCTCTAAGAACAGCAATTAAAATTACCGGACTTCGCATTTTTGGTATGTGCACCTCATATTTATCATTAAGCTTTTCTCTAATTTCTTTTGCAAGTTTTTCTCGACCCTCAACACTACCGCATTTTATTGCCAGCGATCCGTCATGTCTGTTTGATAAACTATTCACTCTACCATTTATTTCAGATGGCTTAATTTTCTCTTTGATATCATTTTTGGTCACTTTACTTTCTTGCTTTTCTTTGGGTCTTAAAATAACAGGTGCAGTATTCTTTAGTTTCGATGCATATCGTCGTTCGCAAAATTATTGTGTTCTATTGGGTGTTTTTTTTTAGGGGTTTGTTTTTCGAATAGAGATAAAACTGGCATTTTGTGGTCAAATCTGGCAACTCTAATGTCATTTATGTTCAGTTTGGTTTGCCATTTCATCATGAACAGGTTGACAAAAGAACAACGCTTGCAAATCGTGCAAATTTATTTCGAAAATAATGGTTCAGTTCGCGAAGTTTACCGCAAGCTCCGTCCATTTTATGGTCGACATAATCGTCCATCAGAGCAATTAATTCGGTTAACCATGGGTCGTTTTCGCACTACGTTTACTCTATGTGATAATAAGCATCCGCAGAGACGTCAAACAGTGCGCACCGAAGAAACAATTGCCGCTGTAGAGCAAAATGTTGAAGAGGACCCGAATGAATCGATTCGCCACCGTGCACAGCAATTGGAGCTTTGTCCATCAACTTTATGGAAGATTTTGCGCAAAGATCTTGGCTTGCGACCTTACAAGATCCAGCTTGTGCAAGAATTAAAGCCGCGAGACCATGCAATGCGTCGTGATTTTGGTCTCATTTTTGGGGCGAAAATGAGATTGATCTCGATGCTGATTTTCATCGCAAAATTTTGTTCAGTGATGAGGCTCATTTTTGGTTGAATGGCTACGTCAACAAGCAAAATTTCCGCATTTGGAGTGAAGAGAATCCACATGAGATCCTTGAGACGCCATTACATCCACAAAAACTGACTGTTTGGTGTGCTCTATGGGCTGGTGGAGTCATTGGGCTATACTTCTTCCGAAATAATGCTGGAGAGTCAGTTACCGTTAATGGAGACCGGTATAGAACCATGATAACGGACTATTTTGTTCCCGAATTGGATTGCATGAATGTGGATGAGTAGTGGTTCCTACAAGACGGCGCTACATGCCACTCAGCGCACGTCACAATCGATTTATTGAAGGAAACATTCGATGAGCGCATAATTTCGCGGAATGGACCTGTCATTTGGCCACCAAGATCGTGTGATTTGACACCATTGGATTATTTTCTTTGGGGATATGTGAAGTCGCTCGTCTACGCCAACAAACCAGAAACGTTAGGGGACTTGGAGGCCAACATTCGTGGCGTTATTGCCGACATACGGCCCCTATGCTCAAAAAAGTGGTTGAAAATTGGACCTGTAGAATTGGCTTTATTCGAGCCAGCCGTGGCGGCTACATGCCCGAAATCATATTTAAACATTAATGGCATAAAATTATCCTTCCAATAAAACCAAATTGATGGACATTAAAACGATTTTCTTGTGTTTTATTTCAATTCGAAGTTCTATACCTCTAAAAAAAACAGTGTACTTAAAAATCTATAAAAACATTTCGTACAAGGGAAAAATACTGATTCTTTTACAAACAACAAGTTTCTTTGGTTATCAAAAAATTTCAAAACGAAAAAATTACGGCGGAGGTGGTGGGGGAGCAGGACGGGGCGACGGGTGGCGCGTGCGATCCGTCGCACTACGCGTAATCCGCCGCGTAATCCGGGCGCGGTACTAAATATTTCCTTTGACTTGACCAAACAAATGATGTAAATACAAAAGAAAAACAAAAGTAGAACCGCTGCTTTTACTTTAAATACCGTTATCTTTAAAAAACTGATTGACGTTTCTTATTTAATATTGAAAACGAAAGATCATCCAAAAAAAAAAACGAAAAATCACCCAAAAACTAAAAGTAAAATTTCGCCCAACATATTTGGGTGAAATTTCGCCCAAAAGCAAAAAACGAAATTCTACCCAACAAAAATGCAAAATCGCCCAATTTTTTTGGGTGTTTTTTCATATGTAAAATGACCCAAATTCGTATGGAAAAAAATTGGGTGATTTTTCATTATTTTTTTTTTTGCGATTTTTCTTTTTGCGATTTTGCGGAGAGCCGTTCTCGCCAGGTAAGATAACAGTCAGACATGTTGCCATGCAAAGATCACCCTTGACGCTCACCCGTCTCAGTCTAAAAGTTGAAAACAAACGAAAATGCTATTCAAACTAGTCTTTCCATCAAATAAAGTCAATCAAACTATAAGGGACTCCAAGAACAACCACTGGTAGTTCTTATTTAAAACACTAAAATTTTAGTATAAAATAATTTTTAAGTAAAACTAGTAAGAAATGATCTTCGACTGGGCCGAAGTTAAAATACCCCTACATTCGAGTTGAAATATATTCAAAGTCTTAAGCAGTAAAAATTTATTTGTAAAAAATTTACGTCATAGTTCTAACAGAAAATATTCTCTTTTGTTTTTTGATAAAGTCGCTTTGTATGGGAGGTGGGTGTGGTTTTCACTCGATTTGGTTGAATTTCATACACAGTGTACATGTTACATATCAAAGTTCATATGTATCACATTTCAAGTCCATATATTAATTTTTGTGGAATTTAAAGCGATTTTACATTTTTGATAAAGTTACTTTGCATGGGAGGTAGGCTTGGTTTTCATCGGATTTGGTTGAATTTCATATTCAGAGTGTATATTAAACAGCAAAGCTCAAGTGCAAAATTTCAAGTCTATATATATTAATTTTTGTGGAATTCTAAGAGATTTTACCCTTTTGATAAAGTCACTTTGAATGGGAGGTAGGCGTGGTTATCATCCGATTTGGCTAATTTTCGAACTTGAGATACAATGAGATTTTTTAGATACAAGCTTAAATATCGAATTTCGTGATGATAACTTGAACATTACGGCTGTAATCGTGATCACAGACAGACAGACGGACAGACGGACATGGCTAAATCAACTCGGGTGGTGAGGCTGATCAAGAATATATTTTCTTTTTTATACCTACCACGCCTCCTTATGGGCGTTACAAACGGAGTGACAAAATTAATATACCCCGTTTACGTTTTTTAAACGTGGAGGTATAAAAATGGATTACAGGTGAATTTTCAAATTAAAGCCAAGACGAGCAAAAATTCAGAAAAAAAAATAAAATAGCTTAATTCAGAAAACATTCAAAACTGTGGCTGTTTATTTGATAGTTTTATGCCACAACGTGTGTCATTCTACTGAGTGGCTTCAAATTGATTTTTTTGGTTGTTTAATTTGTCCGTTTTAATACGGACTGTCGGTCGACTCGCGAGATGATTTTAGCGATTCGTTAACTCTTTCTGCTCTTACAGCAAGTTCTTGCTCTGCTCTGCTCTGCTGCTGCGGTTGGCGGTTGGCGGTTGTTGTTGTTGGCGCTCTAAGCGGATTAATTATTAACTTGAGCTACTGCACTGTACTGGGGAAAAAAAAGCAACAATAAAAAAATAAAACTCGCCACACATGCGGCAATTTGCTGGTGAACGCAAGGCTATCAACGAAATTCGACACTTGATACCAGCGGAACGCGTTAATGTCGGCATTTTGTTGCGATTATTTTAATAACTGTTGGTTGATTGCGTGGTGCCGCTGTCGTGCGCTGTGCGCTCATAAAAATGTTTTCAACATATAATGAAGTTTTAATTAATTCATTTATTGAATTACTTTATTAAGTGTTACCCTGTTTTATTGCTTGCCGTATGCAAATCAGAAGATCGATGCATTGCTAAAGTTTTTTTTTTAATCAGCAATAAACAAACAAAAAAAAAAAAAAACAAAACAACAGTCTTCGTTGGCACACGCCTAAAATTTCAATTTTGAGATAAACTCAATTAAAATGCTCAATAAACTCAATCGATTTGGATTAAAATCAATTTAAAAATGTATCTTTTAAATATATGGAAATTTTTATTGCGATTTTATACTCAAAAAATATTAAAATATATCATAAATATCAGACATTTATGATTTTAAAGTTATTTTTTATTCAAATAGTAGTTGTTATAACCACTTAATCATAGTTCAGTTTTAGAAATGTCATAAATAGAAGGAAGAGGGTAATGGAGTGTTATATATCATCATAACATAATAAAGATGATATTGTTGATTGGGATCATTGTTATCATTAAGATCAATTAAATATTGTTGGATAGGTTTTACAAATTCATCAAACTACTTGATTCAGCTTGCACTCAACAATTGCTTAATAATTCAATTTCGTTATTCTTAAAACTTTTGGGATTGTTTTCTCAAGCATTTAATTGGAGATTGTTCAAGCTTACCCGCAATGAAGCCGTTTCTGTAATTAGACAGTCTAAGAAACAATACTTTCATAGAAAACTCGACAGCTCACTTTCTTCCAAAGATCTTTGGAAAAATATTCGTAAGCTCGGTGTATGTAGTAAAGGTAATAATCAGTGCGATGTTGATCCAAATGGTCTGAATGACTTTTTTCTTACGAATACCTCATTAGGCAATAACACATTTCAATGTAATGTGCATCGGTTCAATGAACTAGACCAATTTTCATTTTCTAATGTTAACATAAATGACGTTACCAAGTCTATCATGAGCATAAAATCAAATGCTGTTGGATATGATGGCATTCCTTTACGTTTTATAAAGATAATCTTACCCTACATAATTAAACCGTTAACTCATGTTATTATCACACGTATATACGAGCCCTAACCACTATTAATTCGTACAGCAAGCACTTTTATGGCAATGTAACATGTAAGGGTACATATTTTATTAAATAATATTGATAACACTATTAAATTTATACTTTTCTGAAAGTTTGTTTTATTGTCTTTAATTTCATAAACAAATATGTGCACATATCATAATAAAAAGTTTTGAAAACAGAAATTAACGGAAAGTCCATTTATTTTGATAACAAAAATTTGACCACTATTAATTCGTACAGTGTATAAATTCAGCTAAAGACAACTCTGAAAATTAAAATGTAAACAAATAATGAAAATTTACCTTTTTATTAGAGTAAAGAAATGCAATTGAACAATAACACGATTTTTTTCGTGTTGTTTCTTTTTATTTCTGATTAATTGTTCAACGATGGCACTTGGTAAGCCAGTTTGTGAAGAAATTCGATTATAAATTATTGACAAAGTCAAATCGGGAAAAAGCTATAGCGAAATATCGGTTGAATTAAAGCTTCCCAGATCAACAGTATCAAGTATTGTTCAAAAATACAAAAAAAAATGAGAATTGTAGCAATAATGTTGCAAACAGAGGCCGGGTCTCCAAAATAACGATTCGCGACAAAAGAGCTTTAGAAGTTATACTTAAAAAAAATCGTCGAGGCACTATTAGATACATAGCTTCAGAGTGGTCAGAAAGAATTGGAAAAACCATTAAACGTGAATGGACGCGTCGGCAAATGAAAGATATAGCTTATGGTGTTTATAAAGTAAGTTTAACACTCTACTACTGGTGATACCAAAAACATTTATTGAAACTTGAATTTTTTAGGCCAAAGAAAAGTCCTTACTTACTGTACTTCAAATGAAAAAACGTTTATTATGGGCAAAAGAAAGACGTTCTTGGGTACAAAGGCAATGGGACACCATTATATTTAGCGACGAATCGAAGTTTGACGTATGCGTCGGTGATGCCAGAAAAAGGGTGATTCGGAAAAGCACAGAGGCATATCATAAAGACTGCTTAAAGCGTACTGTAAAGTTTCCAGCTAGCATTATGGTGTGGGGATGTATGTCCTCAAAGGGTGTCGGTCAGCTTCACTTTATTAAGAGAACAGTAAATGCAGAAAAATATATTAATATATTGGAAGAACATCTCATTCCGTCAGTACCAAAGCTAGCTGACTGTGGCGAATATGTATTTCAACAAGACGGTGCATCATTCCATACAGCCAAAAAAACAAAAAAATGGCTACAAGAAAATGGTATTAGTGTTCTGTACTGGCCATCATCTAGCCCGGACTTTAACCCAATCGAAAACGTGTGGGCACTCATGAAAAGGAAGTGATGAAATGACCCACAACGCACTCTTAGCGGATTAAAAGCCAACATTCAGGAAAGTTGGGACTCTATAACCCCTGAAGAGTGTAAAAAATTTATAGATACAATGCCAAAGCGATTAGAAGCTGTTTTAAAAAGCAAAGGGGGCGTTACACAGTATTAAATTAGAAAATGTTCCACTGTACGAATTAATAGTGGTCAAATTTTTTTTATCAAAATAAATGGACTTTCCGTTAATTTCTGTTTTCAAAACTTTTTATCATGATATGTGCACAAATTTGTTTATGAAATTAAAGATAATAAAACAAACTTTCAGAAAAGTATAAATTTAATAGTGTTGTCAATATTATTTAATAAAATATGTACCCTTACATGTTACATTGGCATAAAAGTGCTTGCTGTACGAATTAATAGTGGTTTGGGCTCGTATAATATTTACAATAAATTATATAGTTATAATTTATCACACGTTGCTTTGCCTTCGACTATCTGCTAAGTTTACACCTATTGAAACTAAAAAGAGACTCGTTATTCAATTAATTGTGCCATTTATTACATTTTCCGAACTAGTATATAGTAAGCCTCTGCACAAATGCACTCGTTTTTTCCACAACAGTAGATCCAACAGTGTAGAGTTCAGAGCTTGACAGAACTCTGTTAGTCAAGCAGAGCGTATCCAAGTCATTTAATGATAACAAACGAACACTGCAGAGCACTCGTCAGCTTCAAATCAAACCATGTTCTCGGTTTGCTTTAACAGAACAATTACTAACAGCGAAAAATGCACCAATCAAACCTAACACAACAGAACCTTGGCGAAGTAAATATTTCTACCATTGGCAAATCGAAATGTTATTTTTACGAATTCGATGTTTGGGCGAACACTAGGTCAAACTAGGTCGCTGAATCCGAAATCGTTGTCAGTATTTTAAAATTATAAAATTTTTAACAAAAGGGTTGCCACCTTATAATGTATTTTTTACTAGTTTTAAACATTGTAAAACAGTTTTAGGAGGGGTCACTGTTTTCGAATCTGATATCAGAATTTTAAAATTAAAGATAGCTGAAAGGGTTGCCACTTAATTTTATTTTATTTTTCGAATTCGGGGCTGGGGCGAACACTAGGTAAAATGGGTCGCTGAATCCGAATCCGTTGTCAGAATTTCAAAATGATGAAATTTTTAACCCTATAGGGTTGCCACCTAAAAATATGCTTTTTTAAAAGTTTTAATCACTATCCTACAGTTTAAGGGGGTCGCTGATTTCGAATCTGATGTCAGAATTTTAAAATTCAAGATGGCTGATAGGGTTGCCACCTAATTTCTTTTCTTTTTACGAATTCGATGCTGGGGTGAACACTAAGTAAAAATGGGTCGCTGAATCCGAATCCGTTGTCAGAATTTCAAAATTTTTAGATGGGAACCCTGTAGGGTTAATAATTTCATAATTTTGAAATTCTGACAACGGATTCGGATTCAGCGACCCATTTTTACCTAGTGTTTGCCCCAGCACCGAATTCGAAAAATAAAAAAAAATTAGGTGGCAACCCTTTCAGCTATCTTTAATTTTAAAATTCTGATATCAGATTCGAAAACAGTGACCCCCCTAAAACTGTTTTACAATGTTTAAAACTCGTAAAAAATACATTATAAGGTGGCAACACTTTTGTTAAAAATTTTATAATTTTAAAATACTGACAACGATTTCGGATTCAGCGACCTAGTTTGACCTAGTGTTCGCCCAAACACCAAATTCGTAAAAATAACATTTCTATTTGCCAATGGTAGAAATAATTACTTCGCCAAGGTTCTGTTGTGTTAGGTGTGATTGGTGCATTTTCCGCTGTTAGTAATTGTTCTGTTAAAGCAAACCGAGAACATGGTTTGATTTGAAGCTGACGAGTGCTCTGCAGTGTTCGTTTGTTATCATTAAATGACTTGGATACGCTCTGCTTGACTAACAGAGTTCTGTCAACCTCTGAACTCTGCACTGTTGGATCTACTGTTGTAGAAAAAACGAGTGCATTTGTGCAGAGGTTTAGTAATAATCCATTTAAAACCAAGACCCAGAATACATTGAAAAATTTCAATTTTTTATACACCAGCGGCTAAGTTAATATGGGAAAAATTTTCCCAGAAAATAACTACCAAAATGAAGGCTGTTATCGTGACGGCATATAAACGGACATGACTAGATTATTTTTACTTTTGTATACATGACAACCCTCTTTCTAGGAGTTACAAGCGGAGTGACAAAATTAATATTCCACTTACGCAGTATACGTAAGTGCACTAACTAAACTAAATATTTCCAATAACTGTTATAGAAGAAATTCCACAAAAAAAAAATACTCGAACATGCAGAAAATAATAGTTATCCAAAAGGCTATCACTTACATAAGGAAAATGAACTCTGTACAGAAACTGGGAAGAACAAAACCCACTTGTTAACCTCGCTTTGCCTTCACTTTTAAAGGGTGGTTTTTTAGCTATTTGTTTTTTCAGCGTACATTTTTTAACACTGCACACATGATTCGTAACATGTGGCAAGGCCAAAAAAGCTCAGTAAGGTTTGTCAGTCTATCTTGAATAGAATTTAATTTAATTACCAAAATTCGTGCTCTGTGATAACTCTGTTTCGCAAATTATGTACATTTTATGATCGTCCCACCGAATAGGCTTTTCAAGGTATTGTGACCGAATTTCACACCAGTTTCACTTTATTGGACATCAATCCACCAACCCGCACGCGGAGAATGCATACTAAGCAGAATATTGCTATTGTATCGGGCAGTGTCAATAAAGATCGCGATATGTTAGTTCGTCGCAGTTGTCAACAATTGGGTTTGTGTTATTCGACCACCTGGAGCATTTTACGTAAGAACTTCGGCATGAAACCATACAAAATACAGCTGATTGAAGAATTGAAGCCGGGTGACTTACCACAACCTCATTTGTTTGGTGAATGGGCCTTAGATAAGTTGGATAAAGACCCACTTTTTTTATCGGAAAATTGTATTCAGCGACGAAGCTCATTTCTGGTTGAATGGATACGTGAACAAACAGAATTTCTGAATTTGGTCTGAAGAACAGCCAGAGGCAGTTCCATTCCAACTGGAATGGACCATTCTTTTTTAAAAATAATGAAAAAAGCAACATTACAGTCAATGGAGCAAGGTACCGTGCGATGATTATCGACTTTGTTTTGCCCACAATGAAAGAATTGGACTGGGTTGACATGTGGTTCTAACAAGATGGTGCCACATGCCACATGGCACGCGATATCATGAACTTATTGAGAGGCGAGTTTGGTGAGCAATGAATTGCATGTTTTGGAGCAGTCTAATAAAGTCACTAGACTACTTTTTATGAGGTAACATGAAGTCTCTCGTATACAGGGACAAGTCAGCCAAATTTCAGTCCTGGAAGACAACATTACAGATGCCATTGGTGAGATACCGGCCGAAATGATGGAAAAAGTATGCCAAAATTGGAGCTTCAATTTTCAAAAACCAAGGAAAATTAATTTTTTACAAAAACTGAGAAAAGCAAACCCACTTCTCAACCTCGCTTTTCCTTCAGAAATAGGCAAAGTGGTGAGCTATTACTTATTCCCCACTATTGATAGGAGTATATAATGAGATATCAATGAACAATTTTTCGTTCCAATTCAATTTTGTCCAGCTAGTTTGTTCTAGGCGATATATTGTTCGTTATTGTTACGTAACAAAAACACGTTAATCCTAGCTAATTATGTTCGAAATATTTTGCCAGATGCCTAAGTGTTGAATTTTGCAATGTTTAAATTTATTTAAATTTATTCATGAATGCACATCTACCCATGTCTATTGACTTGTGTTCATATGTGTGCCTGCATGCCTGTGTGTGTGCGTATTTGTTTTTGTGTCGTCTTGGCGTTGATATTTAAAATGCTTTCGAAAAACTGTTTCGAACATTAAAATGCGTCAATTTTACGAATTAAGCCAAATTATTCGCTAAATAATTTGTGAGCAACTAATTCAGCAATACTTGAGCTCAAGTGTGTGTGACGTGAGTAGGTATATATTTATGTATACATGTGTATGTTTGTTTGGATGTGCCACATGTGCTAAAGTTGCAGGTGGATGAAATGGCGCTGTCGCCGCCGCCAACGCCGTCTACAGTGGAGCCAATCAAAATAATTCAACGCTAAATAGTATCTATAGTTGTTGTTATTGTTGTTGTTGTATTTCTTGTACATTTCACAAATGTGGTCAAATAGTTTATTTATTTATTCGTGTATGAGTGACTGCGGTAGGAAGCAGAAGACGTTGTGGTAGACGATTAAGATTTGTTGGGGTGTCGGTGCAGCTGGGGCTGCTTTTGGGGCAACAAATCGTATTTTAAATGTTTTATTTTGTTCGTGCACAAGCAAATTTTCAAGGAATGCGGCAATAAAAATTAAATATTAGTTTAGGTCTATTTTTAAGAATTCGATTTTTTGGCGCTAACTTGGCGAGATTTTTGTATCTATTCAACTAATATTCTTTTGAGTTGACGCATTAGTTCTTGGGCAAATTTTACAAATAGCTCGATACATTATTGATGTCTATCTTTGAATCTATCTGTTTATTGAATCAACAACGATTAATGAATTTTTCAAAATTTAAAAATCGTTTCGAATATTTTTGAATTTAAAAACAATCTTGTCTCAAGACGTGGAATAATATGTACAAATTAATGAATTATTCCTCATTCAAGTTTATAAACAAAATTTTTTGGTACCATCTATTCTGATGGAAAATTTTCCATAGCATAACTGTTTAATTGTTGTTGTCAACCAACAATTTAATTTCTTTTATATTAAACAAAAAGAACAATTTTAGGCTTTATCGCGTCATGACTTGTAGAAAATCGGGATTCATGACAAGGAATCGTTTATCAAGCTTGACATTCAAGACGTCTATTATTCTTTTATTTGTCCTTATAAGTTTACTACTTCATGTCCAAACCACTAAGGTGGTGGTGGTGTTGATGTTGGTGTTGGTGTTGATGTTGATGTTGATGTTGATGTTGATGTTTATGTTGATGTTGATGTTGATGTTGATGTTGATGTTGATGTTGATGTTGATGTTGATGTTGATGTTGATGTTGATGTTGATGTTGATGTTGATGTTGATGTTGATGTTTGTGTTGGTGTTGGTGTTGGTGTTGGTGTTGGTGTTGGTGTTGGTGTTGGTGTTGGTGTTGGTGTTGGTGTTGGTGTTGGTGTTGGTGTTGGTGTTGGTGTTGGTGTTGGTGTTGGTGTTGGTGTTGGTGTTGGTGTTGGTGTTGGTGTTGGTGTTGGTGTTGGTGTTGGTGTTGGTGTTGGTGTTGGTGTTGGTGTTGGTGTTGGTGTTGGTGTTGGTGTTGGTGTTGGTTTTGGTGTTGGTGTTGGTGTTGGTGTTGGTGTTGGTGTTGGTGTTGGTGTTGCTGTTGGTGTTGGTGTTGGTTTTGGTGTTGGTGTTGGTGTTGCTGTTGGTGTTGGTGTTGGTGTTGGTGTTGGTGTTGGTGTTGGTGTTGGTGTTGGTGTTGGTGTTGGTGTTGGTGTTGGTGTTGGTGTTGGTGTTGGTGTTGGTGTTGGTGTTGGTGTTGGTGTTGGTGTTGGTGTTGGTGTTGGTGTTGGTGTTGGTGTTGGTGTTGGTGTTGGTGTTGGTGTTGGTGTTGCTGTTGGTGTTGGTGTTGGTGTTGGTGTTGCTGTTGGTGTTGGTGTTGGTGTTGGTGTTGGTGTTGGTGTTGGTGTTGGTGTTGGTGTTGGTGTTGGTGTTGGTGTTAGTGTTAGTGTTGCTGTTGGTGTTGGTGTTGGTGTTGGTGTTGGTGTTGGTCATTTTCGTTCCATAAAATATACCGTTACGCCAGTAGTCACAGAGTTAAATTTCCATGTAACGTTTTTCATGTAACGTTATTTGGTGGTGTCCGTGGCGTAGTTGGTTAAAGTGCGTGGCCGCTATGTCAACGAACCTGGAGACCCAGGCTCGAACCCCAGCATCGACAGAAAATTATTTGTATTAAAAGAATTTTTCTGTACGGCCGCCACCTCTCTGCAGACAATGGCAAACCTCAGAGAGTAATCAAAATGTCATTTAAAGCTTCTTGAGAATAAGTACATTCCGTTCATTGCCGTTCTGAGTCGGCGTTAAGCCTGTAGGTCCATTTCTCGGTCAATTGTGTACCAACTTAATAACACGCACAACACAATTTATCATATGAAGCTAGGTCAAAGTCCTTTCAAGGGCTGAAATGGACAATTATTTATTTTTTTTTTAACGTTTTTCATTGTTGTAGCATTTTCACTCCATTTGTGGTTGCCATCCTGAAATAAAGACGATTAGATTTTTTTATATTATGATTGTGAGGCTAAATACATCTACGCTGTACATTTCTGTCATATAGAACTCCGCCTGTTCTCACGAGCAACTTGTCCAGCAACTTGTCCAGCCAGGATAAAGGAGGATGGTCTCAGGCAACACCCTATCCTGTGTAAATTAGAAGGAACTACCCAGATTCTGGAGTTGGTCGCCCAATCTGGGAAGTAGGTGGACCGTTTGACTAGATCAACGGTAGCGTATGCCTAAGAAGGAATAGCAATGATCCTTAAAATTTGTTAGCAGCGGGATAGTCGGTACGCTCGACAGACGTACTATCACAATTTCCAGCGGCACATTGACATTGTGGTCTCTGGATAGTCTTAAAAGACTGGTAAAACGCTGGTTTGTATGATGCATAAGTTGATGTATAAGAGGTGTCACAATTGGGTACTCCGAGATGAAAATTATATCTTAGTAGCCTCGGAGTGTCAGTTTGAAAAGGTGCAAGTAGTGGTGACCATGTGTCCCACACAGCAAAGATAACAAGATAGGAAACTTGAAAAATATAACCTCAAAAATGTATTAAAAATAAAAAAAAATAAATAACTGGCCATCAAAAATGTATTAGTGCGACGAAAAATCAATCCTGAACGTCGCTCTTATTCGGCCGCAAACTCTCAGAGAAATCACTTTGCAACCCCTGAAAATAATGCATATAATCTATTATGACTTAAATATTTAAGTTGAGTTGCAATAACCTGTTTGAAACCGAGACTACGTCCGAGACTACGTCCTTTTATTTTAGTTCAGACATGCGTTTAAAGTTTGCCAATTTCTTCAGTTGTTGTATTTGTCAACTTTTTTGAAAAATTTGAATTTTACACAAACCCCCGCTATTTTACACAAATCCTCGCTATTCGAGGTGAAATTTAAAAAAAACAACGCTCTTCTTCTTCTGCTATTTTCTGCTGGAACTACGTTTGCAAACAAGAAAAATGATGTATGGGATTGAGTGTTTGAATATTTAAATCTTTAAATTCTGTTACAGATGTCTGTTTAGCACTCAAAAAATAACATGCATTTTCTTATTTTATTTTTTATCGCTATACAAAGTTTGCAAATTTTGGCACTTGTCGTATTTATAAATGACTTTTTATTTCCACCACGGCCGTTTTCAGTTCTGTTTTAATAAAAATAATTTTCTCTCGCTGGTGGGGTTCGAACCCGGGTCTCCAGGTTCGTTGACATAGAGGCCACGCACTTTAACCAACTACGCCACGGACGCCACAATAACAACCTTTCCAAATATTTTGCTTGGATCTTGGTTTTTGGTTTTTTCCATATTTAAAGCTATCCTAAAAAATTATAAATTGGCAGCACTACTACTGACAACAGAATGGAAAAACTTCAGTTCATTCATAAATTCATCCAGCTAATATTATTAACCTTTACATTACATGCACAACTTTTTTACTCTTCGTAAGGAAATAATAGGGGCATTCTCTATGCCATGGATATGCCGTTGCACGGTGCAAGAATAGGAAATGTATAATATCTGCAATTGAGAAACAACAATGGTAGATCCTAGGCATTGAGAATACCCCTAATGTATTTTTTATGTATAACATCCTATCGAAGATGCAGCTAAAGTGCAAAAATAAAAATTTTTACCATATATAACGATATTTAGAGCACTTTACATATTTTTGTTTTCATTATGAAGCCAATCAATAACAATCGTGTTGGAAGGATTAAGTAGCATAACCCGCAACTGACATATTCACCTCACTTTTCGTGGTGAACGAACTTCTCTCGTATGTGTGGTTACTTTTCGGCATTTCAGATTCCCCACAGAAGTTTCCTATCTTGTTATCTTTGGTACACAGTCAAAAGTGATGTGGTCTACTCTGTAGCATGTCCAATAGTAGTGGTGGCTTTTTCCTTCACAGTCAAGAGTGATGAATGCAGATGTGTCAGTGTGTGTTGGTGCGAGTCGAGGTAGTCCCTTTTGCCCGGGGAGACTAACGTCGGGCTGGACCTTCGGGGAGTATCGTGCTGGCTGTGGTAATTCAATGTAGCGAAGAGGTCTGTGATCGGCGCGGAGTTGCGCTTAATCATCCGGGTGGCGATGCCCTCAAATTGTCAGAGATGTTAGATGGGTCTCGATTTCCACCAAGAAATGTGGATGGTGACCCAACTAAACCATAATTGGTACTGTTGCGTTCCAGCATTGGTTGCTATCCATACAGTATATTTATTAATTTAAATATACACTTAAGTATGGTGTGTATCTAGTGTTGAAACTACTATGACAGGGCGTTGGTCTCGTCTGAAGTCATGGTAGTGATGCCCATGATTTAGCATGGCACTAACGTCCTGAAGATATATCTGCTGGACATCGATTTTATGAACCTCGACCACATTGCCATGGGGCAATGTGGAATTAAACCTATACGGCAGGTGTCCGCGTTTTCAATAATAAGGAATTTAAATTTCTGTTATATAGCAGAAGATAGCAGCTCACGACCTTACGACGTCAGATTTTTTTTTTAATTTTTGTCATAAAGTCAAGTATAATTCATTCATTTTCGTTTTTAAAAATTTAGCGTAGCTTATCGATGGCTAAATATAGAAAAGGCGTAACTGGGTTTTTGTTTCTTTACAGAAGAAGAAAAGAACTAAATGAAATCTGGAAAACTTTGCATATAAAACCTTTTTTAATGCTTTTTTTATTTAAAATAGGCAACAACAGCAACAAAAAAGCGCATTGATTTTTTTAACACTCATCAAACTTACTCTTCAATAAATCGATTGTAACGTGTGCTGTGTGGCTTATGACACCGTCCTGTTGGAACCACATGTCATACAAGTCCATACCTTCCAATTTGGGCCAAAAATAATCAGTAATCATGGCGCGATAACGATGGCCATTCACAGTAACGTTACGATCGTTATCGTCGACGAACAAATATGGTCCAATGAAGCCTCTGGCATGCAAACCGCACCAAACAGTTATTTTTGTGGATGAAGTGGTGATTCATGAAGCACTTGTGGATTTTTACCCGACCAATAACGTATATTTTGCTTATTGACGAACCCATTGAGCCAAAAATGAGCGAAACCGAAAATTGCAGTTCATGCTTTTAAAGTTGCGATCACCGACTCCGAATTTCGGTAGTAAATTTTTATAATTTGCAGTCGTTGTTTCTTCTTGTACTTTACCATGATAAAAATGTTGAGTTTACTGAATAAATTGACAGTGACAGTTCGATGGTTAGTGAAAGGGTGCGTTCAGAAATTAAGTTCAAAGTTGTCAAGTCCCTATTGCAAAACCCTGTACTATAGTCAAAGACGGTGTTGTCAGACTAATGGTGTGTGCCTGTAGGTCGGCAGAAGGCGTTAGAAACTTGCAGGTTATTGAGTCGACAATAGACAACTGTCAACGACAGATGGCAACCCAAAAACCAACACAGAATTGTTTTTGGTTGCTTTTTTTCGTTTTTACTTGTTATAAAATTTAGAAGAGAATAAATAAAAATTAAGCCATGCCATATTTGATAAGTTAAAACATTAGACTTTTAACCTGCGCACAGTGTTTCGTTTCATACAAGTTAGACGGAGAAAATTCTTTTATTGATTTTTTTGATAGCTTTCGATGTTTAAGGTATAGGAAAGAACAAAAAAAAGTATTTAATAAACTTTAGACAAGTGGGTGTGGCAGTTCCCATACAAAGTAAAACCATTTTACGCTATATCTTAGAAATGGAATAAGTTACCATATCCAAATCAATAGTAGACGTCAGTTATGTAATTTCTAAGCAATTCTCAAAATTAAGGCGCAATCGGCCAAGTGGGCGTGGTAGCTCCCATACAACTTATACAAATTTAGCGCTATATCTTAGAAACAAAATAATCTACAATATCGAAATCAATAGTAGACGTCAGTTATGTAATTTTGAAATAATCTTCCAAAATAATTTACAATCGAAGAAATAGACTCGGTAGCTCCCATACAACTTAAACACATTTTGCGCTATATCTTAGAAGTGAGATAACCTACAATATCGAAATCAATAGTAGACGTCCGTTATGTAACTTCTAAACAATCCTCAAAATTAAGGCGCAATCGGACAAGTGGACATGGTAGCTCCCATACAACTTCAACACATTTTGAGCTATATCTTAGAAACGAAATAAGCTATAATCGAATCGAATTCAAAAGTAGACGTCAAATATATGCTTACTTAACAGAGTTAGTAGTATTTCTTGCTTACTCTTACCCTTTTCTTATCAAAAAAAAAAAAAAAAACGAACGTTTTTATTTGTTTTTTTATTAAACGTTATAAAATTCAATTATTTCTTTAAATTACATATTGTTCTTGGAATCTCAAGAATCAGGTAAGTTCAAATATCCAAATATCCGATAAATAACCCTTTAGCTATGTATTTGCAAACAACAGATCAGTCTGCTATAGTACCTTCGATTTTATATCTTACTTACTTACTTAAAAAAAAATAAATAAATAACTGGCCATTTCAGCCCTTGAAAGGACTTTGACCTAATTTCTTATGATCAATTGAGTTGTGCGTGTTATTAAGTTTGTACACAATTGACCGAGAACCGGACCTACATGTTTAACGCCGACTCCGAACGGCGATGAACGGAATGTTCTTGTTCTCAAAAAGCTTTACATGGCATTTTTGATTACTATCTGAGGTTTGCCATTGTCTGCAGAGAGGTGATGGCCGTACAGAAAAATTATTTTAATTCAAATAATTTACTGTCACTGCTGGGGTTCGAACTTACTTACTTACTTTGAATATAACTTACAAGCAAATTATTTAAATTTTACAGATAAAAACAAGCAATTTTTGCGAATTTCAATTATATGACCCAAGACCGATAGAAGGTTAAGAAAAGTATAAAAATGAAAACAGACATCACTTCTGCTATACAAAAAATAGTTTAAGATTTACTTGAAAAAAAATAGGTGGGTCATGTATGACCCATTGTTCTCACAGGGTTAAGGATAAAAAAAATCAGTAAACAAACGTTAATTATTAATAATATTGTTGCAACATAACGGTTTTAATGTTCACCTACAAAAAAATTCGGGGTGGGTCAATATGAACCAATAGTCGTACAGGGTTAAGGATATCAAAAATCGAAAATCATACATGATTAGAAACTGTTTACCCAATAAAATAATTTTGGCCGCCTAAACCGATGAAATACCCCTATGTGGGACGCCTATAGAGGTTACAATTTGGTACTACACAAAAAAATTTTAAATAAATATGATGTACCGTCATGAACAACCTAATCACTTTTGATTTTACAAACAGACATAATAAGCATATGTTAGTAAAAATTTCAAGAGCTAGACAAAGTACAAAACTTTTAGATTTTCAAACTAACAAACATAATTTATCTGTCTACGGTTTCTGTGGAATTCTTTGTTCAGGAGTTATGCCATTTTAAAGAAACTGTGGAAATCGTTGTATATGGAAGCGAAAAGGCTACTTTTCCCATACAAATTTTTGTAACTTTGGTTCCACAAAGACTATCGGTTTGAAATTTATACGTAAGAAAGATATGCTTAAGTTCAAAATTTCAAATCATTCCGTGCCCTACAACCCGCGTTAAATAGGCCAAACAAAACGCAAACAAATGCAGCACAGTGGCGTTTGTATAACTTTGGTATCCTTTTTAGTTTAGTTGCTATAGCTGCTTAAAGTTTTGTTTAGATGTTGGTTGAAATAAACTGTGCGCCACTGTATATATTACAATAATGTTGATAACAATTAGTATTAACATTTCAAAAATATTTCTGAACAAATTTATTAATTTTTCCAAAAACTTCATTTATTTAGTTAAAAGTAGCTCTAAATTGTTTTTAGGAAAAAAGTGAACCGATTGATTTTAAAAATACGGTGCGAGATAGATTTTATAATAATTGTCTTTACTTATTTCCCGAAATGCCACAAAAAATGTTAAGTTTTAACAAATTTCTTGGAAAATATTTTATTTCAATATTTTACCGCCTCATTGGCATTTCCACCCATTGTAGTTCGTTAAACAGTTCAATATTGAACCTGCCAAATTAGCGCTCAAATAAAATCAAATAAATTTCCCAACTTTTCGTTTTATTTTTTAAAACAAAAATAGATTTTTATTTAAACTCAATGAGATAGAATATTTCAAAAATTCAATGAACTAAATAAGCTGTTTTCGAATACAAACGTACATACAGACATGCCTGAGTACAAATCAAACAATAAAACTAAACGAAAACAAAATTAACGATTAAAACTTAACGAAACCGAATGAAATTGCGACGCAATGTTGCAGCAAAATAATTTAAATCATTATTAAAATTGATAAATTTCATTTTCATTTCAATCGTGCAAAATGCATGCCAGCAACAAAAACAAAATAAAACAACAACAACAACTATAAACAGTACAAAATCAGTGTGTTGCATGCCACAGCAACCAGCAAATAGGTAGTGCAGGCAGCAACTTTACATGTGCTGCTGTTGTTGTTGCTGTCTGGCTATCTGTCTGTCTGTCTATCTGTCTGTCTGTCTGGCCGTGTGTCAGTGCAGCCACCGCAAATGTTTGGATTTCTAATAAGTTCAGCGCTGCTTGCATAAATTTCAATGTCTATTTTTAGTACGTCGTATCTTTTTTCCTATAATTTTGATATCTGTCATAATTTGACATTTTGCATATGCCAATGATATCAACACACACACAGACACACTCTTACACTCACACAAACAGTCACATTTAGATAAGTTTGCCAACAAAAATAAGTGATCACGCATTTTTGAGTTTTCACTGCATGCTTTTAGCTATTTTGCGTACCTTGAGTGGCGAATAATTGAAATATTTAAAATAAACCAAATTATAAGAGATTAATTAATTAAGCATTTAATAACATGCATTAATTTTGGGTGATGTTGAGAAGCTTTTCATAATGTGACACACTTAACTGTCAAATGAGTGGTTCAGGGTTGATGGCTTCGCTAAGCGTAGAGAAGACACTTCGCATAATAAACTTTGGATGTTGATTAAAGGTTAGTAGGCGAAACGAGGTGTTATCCGGCTACACTATTCAGAATTTTTTAGGAAAATCCAACATTAAACTTGATAAAGAAGTTATTTTTATAATATTTGTTGCTAGAGCACTGATCCTGCACGATGAGTAAACACGTAAATTTGCGTTCTACCCAGCAGTTATTTTGAAGTCAATTGAAAAAGTGAACTAGTTCATTTCTAGCGCAGTTCGAAGTAGTTCTGAAACAGTACAAAAGGCGTTTAGTGTAGAACAGTTCACTTTGCTTTTGTTTTCAAAAGTATTGCTGAAAAAAAGAAATGCGTTCTGGATATTTTTTTAAAATTTGAGCACAAAACAAAAATATCAAAAAAAAAAAAGTTTATAGACATTTATAACAATTTTTCTTCTGGATTGAGGATGAAAAAGATCGTACAAATCAGAGCTTTAGAGCCTTTGCTCCAGTACATTAAATTTTTACACTTTTAAAATAGTCACTTTAAGACTAGTTAAAAAAAAAAGAACCACATTCAGGCTACTGCGAAAGCAACCAGTTTAAAAATGTTTCTAATGCCACTGGTCAAATATGGGGAAAAAGGAGTGTTTATGGGGACAATTATTGTTGCCTATGACATCAACCCGGAAAAAGCGTCAGTTCGTTCAATGTTAAAGGGTATTGTAGTGGAACTAGTACTGGTCCTTTTTGGAACTAGTTTAGAACTATTTCAAATTTGGTCCACTTTCCTGCTGGGTATCTACAATTATCAGCAAATAGAGAAAATATACATTAAAAAAAACGAGCGCGCCTTACAGCAGTCGCATATGATATGTGACATCTGACACCTCACTTTGGTAATAAAAAAAAAAAACGAAATGGCCGTTTCAGCGTTTGAAAGGACTTTGACCGAGCTTCTTATGATCAATTGTGTTGTGTTTTTTGCGAAATGTTTGAACACAAATGATCGAGATTTAAACCTACAAGCTTTATGCCGACTCCGAACGGTTTATGTTCTCAAGAAGCTTTTCATGGCATTTTTGACTCTCTGAGGTTTGCCAATGTCTGACTTGGTAATAACCCTGGTTCAAAAAACATTAACAGTGATTGAAGTCATCTGAAAAGTTTTAAAAACATTCCGCAAGTCCCTGTTACGCTGATTTGAATTATTCTCAATTCTTTTTTGGCTTTACCTTTTCAACTTTAAATTTTTCCTCACTTTTTTTCTTCCGGTAATCTCGCATATACTCTGCTCTGGATTTACTCACCGCTGCTATATATTAAATTAGATTTATATATATTTAAAATATTAACCGTGTATGCCAAAAACAGCTGTTTGGTTTTGTTAACTTTTACTTTGGATGTTGGAAAAAAATAAGGTTATTATTTTTCTTTTACATGAAGGCTACACAGGTTTGTGTCTAATCTAAATAGTAGCATGCGCTGTAGTTAAATAAAATTGAAGGGAAATTGTGGCTTCGTTCAGTTTACTATGATTTAAAACAGATATCAATGTGGTTTGTGTTTAAAACACATGTTTGTGGTTTGTGTAGCAGCTATTCGAGCATAAAAGGCTTCAATTAACTGTGTGATAAATTAAATAGCGTGTGCTTCCCCGACTTCCTGTTACGGATATCCGTCGCATTTCACGACATAGCTCCAACATGCTGGAAACCGATCGGTATGATATTACATATCAAAAAGGATTCGATTCATAATAAGTTTAAAACAATAAATGTCAAAGACGTTAACTATATCGTGGACACTACTGTAGGTTTTTATGTAACAGCCTTTCTTTATTCTTCTCAATAACTTTTCCTTTGTTCTCCCAAACTTGTTCTCTTTCGTATCATTTTTATTATATTTCTTCTAATAATTTTTCCACTTCTTGTACAAAATCTTGTTTTAATCCATGTCCAAATTCCCGGCCCTAATACCATTCCTTATATTTTTCCCACTTCCTTTCCAAATCGTTGTCCTAAAAATTGTACTTAATGCGTCAATATTCTTGTTTTATTCCATGTCCTTATCTTTATCCTTCTTTTTAAAAAAAAATAAAATACAATTACTGGTCATTTCAGCCCTTGAAAGGACTTTGACATAGCTTCTTATGATCAATTGTGTTGTGCGTGTTATTAAGTTTGTACACAATTGACCGAGAACTGGACCTACAGGTTTAACGTCAACTCCGAACGGCGATGAACAGAATATTGTTGTTTTGAAGAAGCCTTACATGGCATTTTAATTACTCTCTGAGGTTTGCCATTGTCTGCAGAGAGGTGGTGGCCGTACAGAAAAATCATTTTAATTCAAATAATTTTCTGCCGCTGCTGGGACTCGAACCCGGGACTCCTGGTTCGTTAACATAGAACCCACGCGCTTTAACCAACTACACAGAACCAAAAACGTACTTAATAACAAAGAAAAAGTTCTTTGTCCCAATGTATTATACATTAAAATTGGTCCAAAGTACGAGTTCCTTGATTCAATGAATCTTTGTTCTTACGTTATTTCTTTGATATGTTATGAAGAAAAATGATTAATTAATGACACATACAACTGTTACAATAAGTTAGTCTGTCCTTAGAAATTTTAAAACAATATCAAGATATATTTTAAAAAATCATTTTCTTATTGAGATAAAATTCTCTAATGGTTTTTTAGATATTACAAGACAAGAACTGGAACAAAATTTTAATGAACATGAACAATGAACTGTTCCTTAAAATTAAGAACAACAATTCATTGAACCAAAGAATTCGTTCTTTGGGGCAATGAATAGTTCTTAAAAATCAATGAATTTCGCTTTATGAACGAGATTCTTTGATTTTAAAAACAATATTTGGTTTAGTGTACGCCACGGAGCCACATCCTTCATTTTTACTTGTCCTAATAATTGTCTCACTTCTTTTCAAAACTCTTGTTTTAACTCATATCTAAAATCCTGACCTTATCTTTGTTTCAATCCCTTTCCGAATTTTTGTCCCATTTCTTTTCCCAATAGTTGTCCTAAATCTTGTCCTCAGAGTGTTCAAATCTTTGTTCTATTCCATGCCTCCTTTCTTGTCCTTATCTCCTTCCCAATTTTGTCCTAAGAACTCAAATTGCTTTAAGTGTGTCTCAATATTTGTCCTCATACTTGTCTTTATCCTTGTCAAAGTCCTTTCCCCAAACTTTAAATGAATTGTTGTCATAATCCTCGTCCAATTCCATGCTCTAATCTTTGTCCTACTCGAAGTACAGTATACCTTTATCCTTGTCCTTATTCTTGTCCCCATCCTTTCATTTATTCCGAAACTTGTCTTCCTTCTTCTCCTTTTCCTTGTACTTATTCTAATAATAGTCCTTCTTCCTGTCCAAACTCTTGTTTTAATTCATGCCCAAACTACTGACCTTATCCTTGCTCAAATGCTTTTTTAATCCTTGTCCCACGTCCTTTCTACATCTTTTTTGTAACTTTTGGTCTTATTGTATTCAAATCCTTGTTCTATTCCTTGTCCCATTTCTTAAACTTATACTTTTCCCAATCTTGTCCCATTTATTGTTTTAGGTATGTTTCATTCTTTGTCCTTACTCTTGTTTCAGTCCTTGCCGAAATTATCTTCCCAATTCTTGTCCTAATCCTTGTCGAATCCTATGCTCTATCTATGTTCAAATTTTTGTCCTATTCCTTATCTTATTGCTGGTTCTAATATTTGTCAAAATCCTTGCTCTCATCCCTTGTCTAATCATTGCCCTTGTCCTAATATATACTTGCCCTTATTTTAATTTTAATTTATTTTTATTTTTATTTTTTTATTTTTGCTTTTGCATTTGTAGCATTAAGGTTACTTTAAGGGGTTCCCTTAGATGTCTTATGACGCCATCAATTTTTTTTTTTATTTTTATCTTGTGACGGAAAACCTCAACTTTACCGCGGTTCTATAAAATTTACCGTAGCGGTAATAGTCATGAAGTTACAATTCCATGCAACGTTTTTTATTGTTGTTGCGTTCTTACTGCATAAAGGCAGGTTGCCTCCGTAGTGTCGTGGTCCAACATTTTTTTTTTCGTAATGAAGTCGTAGAACTATTCTTTATTGTTGTAAAATTAAATTTTTTCGTAGCCTTCTACCTAGCGCGTAAAACTCAGTGCAACAATATTGAATTTTTGCGCTACCTGTTGCAAAAGGTTTTTATTGTGGTAAGACCAAGTAAAAATTCTTCATTTTTGTTTTATCATATTTATCGTGACTCATATACACTCCAAGCAATAATTCTATGCATCTCTATTGCATGGTTGATGCATTTTGGATCTTGTAGATGCTTTCTCCGCAGTCTCATGACTGCATCATGATAGAATTATAAAGTAGGGCCGACTCACTTAGTGCTCTCACGCGTCAACGAAGAGTAGAAAATGAAAAAGTTGACTAATTCTCAAAATGACGAAGTTCGCAAAAATGTCAAATGAAATAAAAATAAAAACACGTGTGTTAAGTATGTGTGAATTTGAGTGAAAACATTATAAAAAATTTGTAATAAACGATACAACGTGGTAGAAATTGTAAGTTTGCAAAATAGCCTTTCACAAGTTTAACCTAAAATCAACTGCGAAACATGAACATAAAGAAACTCAAGATGAGCAGCTGATTTTGACAACGAGTCCGCTTTTCTCTGCTTTCTACTTCATTCCTCTCCGAGTCAGCCCTACCTCATAATTCTGCCTTGGACTGCATGAATACCTTGTCTATTTTTGTCATGAGGCTATCGAAGAGAGAGAAATTAAGAAAAAGAAACAACACTTACAATGTCACACAGCTCCAATTTTTTTTTCAAAATAATGTGGAATGCTATTAACAGAAAGGAACAGAGAGGAAGGGAGAGAATGATAAAGAGAGAGTTTGCAAAACTTGAAACAGAGATAGATTCAAACTACAGTCATGGGTATGAGAATGCAAACAATTATTTTGAAATGCAATAATCGCATAATATATTTAATTTTCTTTGTTATTTTTATTTTTCGGCACATCTGTGGCACAGTACCTTTCGAATGATAAACATAAGTCAGAGATAATACCTGAGCTTTACTGTTGTTTTATACAATTTACTGTAGCGCCACTAGTCATTTAGTTATAATTGCATGCAAAATTTTTTCATTGTTGTTGAATGGATCCATAACTTTTCTTATTTTCGTTTTAAGGTCAAAAACCTTTTTCCGCTGTTGTAAAATAAAATTGTTCGCAGCACTTCTACCCAGCGAGTAATAACCTTGCAACAATATTGCGTTTTGTTGCATAAACTGGTACCTGACAACATCATTAACTTTTTTTTTTAATTATGTCGTAAGGCCATGTATAACTCCTTTATTTTTGCTTGATAACATTTACCTTGATATCTATCGCAAAAACTCACCGAGTAATAATTCTATGCAACGCCATTGCATGAGTGATGTATTTTAAATTTTGTAGTGACTCTCTCTGCGGCCTCATGACCTCATGACTTCATGAATTTTTTGTCTATTTCTGCCATTAGATCTAAGAACCAGCCTCTACTGACGTATAATATTTTTTTAATCGATGCACCTGAACATAGAACGCTTTAATTTCATATAAAAAATTTGCAGTATCGTTACTTATGCAACACCCTTTGCGTCCCGATGATGTCCATTTTTTTTTTTTTTCTTTATTTTTTTCATAAGGCCAACGAATTAAGCCTTTCTGTCGTATCATAATTTTTCCCTCATGCCCCTTACTCAGCAAGTAATGCAACGCCGATGCGGTAAAACGTAACGTTGTCGAGTAAAAAAAACAAATACGTGACTAAAAAATCATCTGCATTATTCTTACCACATGATATCTAAAACTAAATTATTATAGTGGGCACCATAAATTTACTTATTTTCAATTAAACGTTATAATAAAGACATTTCCAAAGTTTATTTTTCTTCTTAATGTAGAAAGTGTTTTAGATATTAACTCGCTTTTATTGTTTGAAAACTCAAGAAATATACAAATAAATATTTGAATACTGCGTATATTCCAAAAATATACAACGTCCCCCAAAAATAAAACTCAAATCAATATAAAGTACTCGAATTTACTCAATATTGAAAATCAAAAAGAAAAAAAAAGTAATTCATGCACAAACACACGCAACTCACAAACAGACAGACTACCATATATAGATAGATACACTCGCACGGCTAGAACTCAAAATTCAAAGTATCTAAATAGCTAAAAATATTCAATAATTTACACAACCCCAAAGAACAAAAAAAAAAAAAAAAACAAAAGGCGCACAAAACAAGTCGAAATAAAAACAAATCAAATAGAAATCAGATCAAAGTGCGAACAATTCTCGGCGTAAAACTTGATGGAATGAAAAAAACTACGTGTGTGTGTGTGTTATTTTTTCCCCTGGATAGAAAAGAAATAAAAACTGATATTCAAATAAAATAAAAATAAAAAATAAGTACATAAAGTAAGAGTAAAACAAAGCATAGCATAGCAACAAAAACGCTGAGGAAAAAACAAAAACCAACACAAAATTTATATTCAACGTTTATAGATACAAAATGTAGAATCAACCAATAAAGCTACAATATAATGGAAAAACTTATTTCGAAATAAAATTCAAATATAAAGCATGAAATTACACTTTAGACGGACGAAAAAACGCACCGTTGGACAACATGATTGACGTAGTGATGTACGGAACAACAGAACAAAAATCAACATTTTAAATATATATAAATATTGAGGACTTAAGCTGTGCCGGATAAAAAAAATAATGTCACAACACAGTCATACGCGTAGATATAATATCAAAAACTCCGAATAATAATTTTATTGGATTGTTCAATAAGTCAGTTTAGGATAATTTATTTTTAAAAATCACATCAACATTAATCAATTGTATATTCACCGTTTTGTTCGATCACCCATTTCTGTGGTAGCTTCATTTTTTAGCACAGGTAGAAATCTCCACTTTTCTATGCAAAGAACCACTCAAGGTGCTATTTAAAAGGTCCTCATTATCAAAGGTTTACCATGCAGTGAGATTTGCAGGGAGCGAAACATATAGTAATCCGAGAGCGCAAAGTCTGGAGTGGGGCACCAAGTCTGTGGATGGGGCAAACCATCTATTTTTTGGCGAGCCACCAAACTCGTATGAAGCTTAGCGTTATCGTATTGGACAAATACCCCATCGTATTGACCAGCACAGGACGTCTCTGTTGACTTGCATCGCTCAATTTTTGTATTTACCTGCATTAGATTCCAGAATTTATGGTTCCACTAAGTGAGAGTACCTCGTAGTAGACAGGCCCCTTCCAATCCCACCAGATTGAGAGCATAACCTTCTTCTGATGAACGTTTGCTTTTACTTGGCGCTCAGGTGCTTCATCTTTCTTGAATCAGCTTTTTTCTGTTGACATTGTTATAGGCCCAAAATACACAGTAGTGCTCAGTCTGCGTGTGCAGTCAATCATTCAAAAACACACTGTACTGGTCAGTCTGCGTGAAACCAGTTTTATTTCGTGTACATCTACTGTGTTTGATTGTATTAGTGCGGTAAATGTTGCGAATAAAATATGACGAAATGGCGAAATATGACGAAATTTCACGCACTTCACGTCGGCTGCCTCACATTCCTTGCCTAAAAAACCCGTTTTCACGCAGACTGAGCACTACAGTGTATTTTGGGACATAGACAATCTACTTTTCGTCACCCATAATCATATGCTTGAAAAATGTGTCGCTTTTTCACGTTTCATGAGCTGATAGCAAATGTCAACTCTATTGGCTTCGTGAATTTCTGTCAATTCATGCTTGACACCCAGAGATCTAATTTTTTATGAAACCAGCGGACTCTAAATGACCGTGAATGCTTCTAAAGGAAAAACTAAAAGCGCTCGCAATTTCTCTGACTGTTGAATGCTTTTTGATCTCCACCAGCGCCTTGATTTGATCGTCGTCAACCTCCAAGGGCCTATTATAACGAAGAACATCCATGATTGAAATATTTCGATCTGGGAAACAGGCACACTACTTCTGACATTCCCTTTCTTTTTTCCTTTTTGACGTAGAATACGTCATTCTCGGAGCTTAGTAGGGTGGTTGATAGTGATCAGGTGTCGGTATTGTTATCACTTTTTGAGGCTTTGGTGGGCCTAAAGTACTGATCGCACAATGTTGATGTTAGCGCTTGTTGGTCTGCTTGATTCTCAACGCGACAAAAATTCATGTTGGAACTCTCTAACTTGTATAAATTTTACACAATTACATGAAATATAAAGCCAACATTTGATGTTTTTGTTTGCTTAAACTTGCTACCTATTTATCGACAGTTTCCGGTTTTATCGACAAAACCATAAAATTTGTATGGGAGCCCCTCTAAGGAGTGTCCGGAGGGAATAGAGGTCAAAGGCAAAAATGTTCCTTTTGCAAACGTAATTGGGGTCGGTCATACATATTAACCCTCTCCGGCACTCTCTTAAAGGTCATATGCTCAGGTGTATGGCATAAATATACAAAAACCATAAAATTTGTATGGGAGCCCCCCTAAGGAGTGGTCGGAGGAAATAGGTGTCAAAGGTAAAAATGTCCCTTTTGCAAAAGTAATGGGGGTCGGTGGTACACATTAACCCTTTCCGGCACAAAAACCATAAAATTTATATGGGAACCCCCCTAAAGAGCTGTCGGAGGGAGTAGGTGTCAAAAGCAAAAATATTCCTTTTGCAAAAGTAATGGGGGTCAGTCATACATATTAACCCTCTCCGGCACTCTCTTAAAGGTCATATGCGCAGGTGTATGAAATAAATATTTTGCTAAATATTTTTTAAAAAAGATGTCATCAAAAGCGAATTGACTAATTCTACGTCTTGTGTTACGACCATGGCTGTGGAGTCGGAGTCGGAGTCGAGGAGTTGGAGTCGGAGTCGGTAAGGATTTTGGGGTGAAGGGTTCGGAGTCGGAGTTTTAGAAAATGCTCTGACTCTGACTCCGACTCCATAAAAAAAATCAATACATATTTTTCATGAATATCGCAATAGCACAAAATCTTATAAAAAAATTATTAATTTTTATTATTAATTTAAATTTTAATTTCATTAAAGGGCACTATAGAGGAACAACTAGTAGCAAAACTCTTGATAAACTGGTTGCTGGTTGTTGAAAATAAGTTGTCTGTTGGTATTTATCAATCAGTTGCCAAACATAATGAGTTTCATGAATGATTTCATAGTAGTTTTCTTATAGATAAAATATGTCTGTGAGTTTAATAGATATATTTTATTATTTAATTGAACTTGAATTACTTTCCTCATATTTTAAACTTCCTCATTGAAAAGATACATACATACAAATTACATGCATTAAAAAAATTAAAGTTTTTTAATTTTATGGTCGGAGTCGGAGTCGGAGCCGGAGTCGGAGTCGAAGTCGGTGCTCCAATATTTGAAGGAATCGGAGTCGGAGTCGGAGTTGTGATTTTTCGAACCGACTCCGCAGCCCTGGTTACGACAAAGTCGAAACTACTGTATCTTTTTTTATTATATAATTAACTGAAATCATTAAATTATACATAAACAGCTGAGAACAAATAACTACATATACATCAACATATGTATGTGACCTGGAATGAAAAAAGGGACCTTGTGTATCAAAAATACGATTTTCAGGTCTTGGTAGATTCTTTCGTAGAAAATTATGCCAAATCGACTAGTGGGGGTTCCAAATCCGTAACTTCAAAATTTAACTCAATATTAGCTGTAAACTTGAAAGCAGATGCTACAAAAGTCCTAAATAAAATGTATACACACATTTTTCTGTCCTGTCAACGAAATTTAGGAATAACTTTCGATGATTCTCATAGATTTGATAGGGAAAAACTCTCCAATCACTGAACCATGATCCCGTGAGAAAATATGCGTTTATTAATCATAAAATAAGTCACACTGGGCAATGAATTGATATTAACTTTTTCGGTCGCCAGCTTCTTTTCTCCCACCATTTATCACACAAATCATTCGCGGGTTTCTATGAGGGTGATTTACGTGGCGAATTGGTTCCAAAGATTTCGGAATGAACGGTCCCCGATCGCTTACTTCTCGTCTGGTAGCACTTTCATATATTGTCGGCAAAAAGAAGTCTTTGTGTCACATGATCGAAATTTTTTGACACAATAATTTATAAAGTTCGGCAAGCCATCCGGTAATGGAACAGCATTCTGTTGCGCGAAGTTTTGAATAAACATTCTCAATTGTTCTGTTGTCTCTTGTGTGATAACTTTGAAGAGAGTTGTTGACATCCCAGTGAGAGCATGGGTCCGAGGTACCCAGTCATTTTCGTCAAAATAAATTTTAAGCGTTTCATCCAGACGTCATAAATGAAAAAACACATTTTACTGCAAACCTGAAGACTCTGGAAGTGGTAGTTTATGTCAATCCGACTTTTTCCTAGTGCTCGACTTCCATACTTTTTCCGCAAAGACCTTTCTTTGTAAACAGATTCTATACTTAAATGTTGTCTATGTGCTTCCAAGTAAGACAAAATCACCAAAGCTGTTGATTTCTTATTGGTGAACAAATTTTTTACTCAATTCCATGAAAGTGTTTTAGGATTCGGTAACCAAATGCTCTGGGAACAACTTATGCAGTTCATGGGGCAGCAAGATTGGATACTCTCGACGTACGTATTTTTGTGCGCCATCGTACTGGGACCGTTTGAAGAACTCATAGCTTTTTCCGCCATTACCAGACTCCGGTTCCAAGTTTTTACCAAGTTAGTTACTAAGTTTTATCTAAATCAAGCTATTTGTTTTCGCACACTAGATAACTTTTTTCATTCCACCCAGCAAACCAAACGATATCGTTCCGATATCGAGATGATATCGCAAAGGTGATAATCTCTATCGAGAACGATACACGAGACGATATCGTTATGATGTCGAAAAAGTCATGTTTTCGATAAAAATTGACATATCGTTAACGATATCGAGAACATATTAATTGCGATATCGAAATTTCAATCGAAACGATAACAAAATTTTAATGTCGTTTCGATATCGAGATGATATCGTAAAGGCGATAACTTCTGTCGTTAATGCTTCACGAAGCGATATTGTTATGATATCAAAATATTGTTATCATACAAATCTTGACATTTGTATGTTAAGAAATCGTAACGATCTCGTTAGACTATCGTAAAATTTTCTATCGAGATATGGTTTGCTGGGCATATATGAAATTTCATATATGGCAGATCTTTGACGAGAACAGTGATAAATACCAGAAAAAAGTCCTTTTTTACAATCCAACATGACAAATATTAAATCAGAACTTCATGTGAGTATCGCTCATATATAGACGATAACTATTTTTAACGTACAAGCAAGTACACAAATCAACGATCTATTTTACTCTGAAGTTTCTAGGAACCTAATTTTTGTGAATTGTGTGAATGTTCCTAACTGTGTGAATGTGGAATTCACACACCCCGCATTAAAAAGCTGCATCAACCAGATTGCATTCTTATGCTTCTATTGCGATAATGAATTACAGACGAACAATTCTTCATTCTCTAAAGAAAAGAGAATATACACCCAATGCTCTGTAAGGAATGGGACTTTGAGAAATATCAATCCCATTCTTGTAGGCTTAAAAAATATGATGAATGCACTCATTATCATTTCTTTCAACTCTGAAATACTAGAAATTTTATTTACTACCATGAAATACATCCCCGCTCCGAAACATAAAATACATCCTGCCGATCTTGGTGGGATGCTTTTGTCTTTGTTTTAACATTTTCTGAAATAACAAAGTGCTTATTAACAACAAAAATTCTTAAAAAATGTATAAAAATTTTCGCATTTCTGTAGATATAGACATTTTGTTATTTTTTATTTATATAGTTGACATATGGCTTGAGGTCCGATTATAATAAACGGAATGTAATATTGTCAACTCTCATCGTGCCGGGACTTCTGCCGGGACTTCTACTTCTACAATTAAAATACTTCTACAATTTGTTGTTTATAATACTTTTTCTATATATGATATAGCCAATAGCAACACATCACAGTCAGGCCCAACAGTCACACACACAGACACATACACACACATACACACAAAACAACTTTAGACGCTACAACAACCATACAGATTGCTACTGAGCGGACATTGTAATTTTAAATCTTTGAGGCTGCAGCCATCAGCGGCTGCATTAATTAAAATTTAAATTCGGCTGCAGCCATCGGGGGCTGCATTCACTAAAATTTCAATTTAGTGTGATTCCTTTACGTTTTGCAATTCATGTCTTGAAAACAATTTAATCAGCTTTAAGCCTAAAGTGTTCACAGTCTGAATGCTACAAAAAAAGATTTCAGCTCTTGAAAATTTGTACAAGAGAATGAAAAGCGAAAATCAATTCACAATTTTACAGCTCTCACGTGTGCCTACAATTAAAAAAAATTTAAAAAAAACCACAAAATTCCCAAATTCAGCAAAATGTATGCTAGTAAATGCCCATCAGTTAATGAATGATGGAAATGCTTCCCTTGCTTGTCAGACTCGACGAGCGACGAATGTGCACCGTTTAAATTGAAAACAAGCATTAATTCACTGATGAGCATGCGATAGTTATCGACACGTGTCTTTGTCAAAAAAACCTTGAATACTTGGCATTCCAAGCGATTCAATGCCTTCGGACGGCATCAGAGATTCTTTTGTCCCATTACTCATTTACCCATTAGTTTGGGGATATTTGGGCTTACAAGAAGCTCTATGGTTAAAAAATCTAAATGAAATTTTGACTAGACTTCAACTTTTGGATATTTGTTTGGGCAGCAAAACTAAAATAAAAAAATTAATTTTAAATTTTCATGATCACCTGAGACCATTTGAGTTAAAAAAAAATCAAAAATAATACATCATCTCCGAAATTAATCACAAATTTTTAATTTCGTCGTTCATCAAAATTTTTTCACACATAAATAGTTGTTGTTTTTTTTTAAATATCAATTTATATACCAATCCAAAAACAATATTTTATACTCTTAGATCAATAAATTTCTAAAATATATCATTTTATTTGCCACAAAAGTTCATCAAGACCCTTTAAAACAACATATGAAAGGTCAAGAAGAATAACCCTTCGCAAACAAATGGAAATTCACGAAATTTTTAAAACAAAATTAATTAAAAGAATATACTTTTGGTTCTCTGTTACAGAAGCGCTATTTTTATTGCTTCCCCGTTTCCCAACCCCTGTCATAAATTTTCGAATGCAACCATTTAGCGCAACTTAAAAGCGAAAGCAACGAAATCAAAATTAAATCAAATAAATTAAAATATAGCAAAGAAGCAATAAACAAAGAGCCACAAAAAATAATCGAAATTAAATAAACAACACAACAATTCGCCAGCCATAAGTTACCGTTTATAATCTGTGCAGGACAGGGTAGAAGATTATTTTATTAGCCGTTTCTATTGAGTTGGTGGCGTGAAAATTATTGAATGCTCAAATTCGAAAGCTATCAACATAAGTTAGAGTAAAAAAAAAATAAATACATATGCATACTAGGTACCTATACATACGTATGTACAACAGAACTAATCAAACAAAAGTTCTTGGAATGTAAAATCTGCTTTGATTTATATGCGAACTAGTGTTTTAGGACGGAATACTAAGCAGTACCCTTACATCACTGACGATCACGGTTAAAATTTATGGCGCATAAACACTCACTAAGTTGTCCCCACCTAACGCAGAAAACACACAAAAATTAGAAAAAACTAGTAAGAAATGATCTTCAACTGGGGCGAATTTAAAATACCCCACGGCCGAAGCAAATTATATTCAAAGTCTTAAGCAGCCAATAAAATGTTTTGTATGGGAGGTAGGCGTGGTTTTCGTCCGATTTCGTTGAGTTTTTTACTCAGAGTTCATTGAATATCAAAGCTCATATACATATATACATATATCAGCTCATATATGTATTAATTTTTGTGGAATTCTAAGAGATTTTACGGTTTTGTAAAAGTCACATTGTATGGGAGGAAGGCGTGGTTTTCATCGGATTTGGCTCATTTTCGAACTTGGTCTTCATTTTTTGAATACAAGTTTTTTTTATTTCTTCGAAAGGATAAAGTTAAAATCCGAAATTGTTGAATATTTATTTGAAGTTGCTGACAAGAAACTTCTCACATTTTCTTTCTATTTTAATTGTTGATATCAATTTTTGTGGGCACTTTCATGATCAAAATAATAAAATTAAAGTGCTTTGATAATTAGTGATGTAGAATTGAGTTTGATACCAACATGTTTGTACCAAATATTTGTGTAAGGTTTAAAAATCTACGAAGGGTTTTTGATATTTTATTACATGTTTGTTGCATTTCTGCTGTTATAAGGTGATGGATCAAGAATATCGCTGAAATTATTGAAATTTACCATGTGGCGGGATATTTTTAGTCTATTGCGATATATATTAAACAGAAGTTGGTACTGAAAAGTGTACACGATTAACCATAACTATTTATTTTCTGTAAAAAATTCACAGAGAGCTCAAGAGCTCAAGCGCACAACAAAAAAACAACAGGGTGTCGCCCGTGCGGTTGTGCAAAAAAGCACAATTTTGAGAACACGTGTATTTTGTTTTTGATGAGTTTTTTTTCGTGTACTTTAACTATTTTGCAGAAGAGCTCTACAAAAAGCTCCAAATCGTGAATACCCCTATTGATTTTGGTTGGTAAACTGTGCTGATGAAACAAAACTTTGTTTTTCGCCAAATGTTGGCATTTTTTTTACGACATTAATGCTTTGGAATAAGTTCTCATGATACCCGCCGTTAATTCTTGATCCTGTCTGAAGATAAAGAAAGATAAAATGTATCCTACGCGCATTCCAAACCAAACATACTTTTCGATTTTCTGCCAGATAGCCGAGAACTGGCCATCTTATATAAAACTGAATATCTTCTTTTAGCCCATTGTTTTGACTGTTCATTCATCTTGGATGTAAAGTGATGGACCTTTTTTTCATCCACGACCATGAACCGACGAAAAAACTTGACTTTATTGCTGTGAAAATTCGCTTAACACTCGATTTAAACATTCACTTTTCTTGTTGTTCCATTGGACAATAACCACATATTAGGTAAATAACTCGCTCATTCCAGTCAACGTTCTCCCATTCCATTTTGTGGGTTTTTCCCCATTTTGGCGCATTTGGTTAGCAAATATGTGGAATTAACTCCAGTGCCATATTTAGAATGTTCACATTTGTTTTCGAAAAGGTATGACCAATTTATCTCCACTTTCGAAGTTTTACTTCAGCTGGGAGTAGCTGTTGGTTTGACCCTTGAATTTCTGGGCAAAGTTTTCCTGCATTCAATATGCGATTCGACCAGAAGATCACAAGTATGAGACACATGACTTCTGAGCTTTACGAATATGACTTCGGTGACTTTCCAACTCACGTCATCATAGACCAGAGCCGGCTCCACACTCGAATTAAATATGCACAGACTGAGTGAGTTTAATAGTTGTCTGGACCACTAGATGCTCGAAAAGTGTGGTAGGCTTGACATGCCCTGTTGATGCTCGTTTGCAAATCTAGTTCAACTCACCCTTAGCAGAAGTTGTACGCGTCATCTTCAGTGGCACCTTCCATTATGAGTAATGTAGTACAGTCGTTTCCGATGCACATCAACTTGGTTTTCTTGACCTTGACGTTGATGTTGACTTTGAGCACCATTTTTCCATAAATTACGAAGCGGTTTCATTTGTGATATAGCCCTGTGTGTGAGAGTATGGCGAAGTGTGGCGGAATGCCTGAAACCTTAAGCAGATGACATCGGTGTTCTCAAGACCGAGCAGATAACATTAGAGAACTCGGCGTGTTGATGTCATTAACATAGAAACGGTTGGGTTGAAAACCACCTTGTTCCGGACGGAGATTATCAGGTTGAGGTTGATAGGTGCGTTTCAGGATGATGAATGCAATAGTTTTTTTTTTATTGTCGTCAGCAATGAAATCTCTCTCCAGTTCTTGTATTAATTCAAATCATCCTTTATCGATATAAAGCTCTCCTTCCAACCACTAGAGACAGTACAGTTGTTTCCGGCAATTCTGATTAGCGGTTAAAGAACCTGGTGGGCAAGTGTTAAGGAAGCACCTGCTGCTTTGAAATTCAAGCGCAGTTAAAGAAGTGTTTGAAATTTCTCTACTTTACTGCCTACGACCGTGTGACAAGAACAGATCATTTTCCTTAACTTGTGGATATCCAGTGAAGAAATTCTTTCAGCGACAAAGTTGCTCGTAGTGAGCGTGTTTCCAGTTTGGTCTTCAAGGGTGCTATGTTTTTCATAACATTTTCGTTCCACTTGCTTATGAAAATGTATTTAACTAAACATGGTTTCCAGGTAAGGCGCCTATCTGTGCCTCTCAGATTATTTCATCAAAGAAGACCCTTTTATAAGCTCATTCCATACGCTTTACTTCGTTCTTCGCCTCGTTTTACCTAACCTGCTGTATGATTTGCCCTATACAGAGCCGCTGTTGTTGTTAGTTGTTTTCTTCATAACATACTTGACCTAAAGCTCCGCAATTAGTTTCAATATAACTAAATGAAAAGGTCACATTAAATTTAATTATAACTTTTTTCTTTTGTTTTCAGATCGACTTATTACACCCCGCGTTTGAAGCATCAATCCAAGTGAATTTGTGCCAAAGAACAGTACACGGCACAACAACGTGCTGTTATCGTGCAGCTTTACATTTAAAACATGTTCTCAATTATGAAAACGCAACGTGAGAGCGCCTACAAACCACACCAAAAGCTACTTAACCCAAAAATGTATCACCACTGGTAATCTTGGTAATGCCAGCCATCAAGGCCGATGCCATCCGAGGTGATCTGATGAGAACATTGAGACTGTAGAGGCCAGCGTTGAGAGATCACCGTCAACATCATCGCACTTCTCTCCATCGCATAATTCGCTGATTCGCTGATTCGCTGATTTAAAGTGTTTCCCCAAAAAAATAAAATTAATGCAACGACTTTTACCGATCGACAAGCCATGTCACTTGGATAATGCGAATTTTGTGGTGAATATGGCTCAAACCGACGATGATTTTTGGCAAAAAATTATTATGAGTGATGAGGTTCATTTTTCTTTGATTAAGTCATGAATAAACATGGGCTTATTCGTTGGAATGGATCGTTGGTTCTACGCCAATGTATATCTCAATCAGTTCACGAGCAATCTTTTCATGACCAACGCATGACTGTTTGGGCAAAAATTTGTGCGGAAAGGATCATTGGACCGTTCTATTTCGAAGACGACATTGAAGCCGTAGTCTTAACCGTGAAATTTGTTAATGCCAATTCTGACTTTTAGCGGTATGGATAACTTTTGGTTCCAACAGGACGATGCCACAGCTCACACAGCCCGACCCACGAACGATTTAGCCCCGGTCACCTAATTTCGAAAAATGGTGATTTTGACTGACCTCCACTATCGCCCGACTTAACCACTCCAGACAGAAGTCTTAGGAAGAATCCTGTGGGGTTATTTGAAGCCCAAAGTTTATGTCAACAAGCCACTGACCATGAGAGCCCTGAAAGACAATATTTGACATGAAATAACAGCTATTCAGCCCGAAAAACTACGAAACGTAAGGGAAAGTACGGAAAAACGACCACATTTACGAGCGACCATTTACGCGTAATAATATTCCACAATTGATCAGGACAAATTTACATGGTTCAAAATAAACGCAAAATCATTTCATAGCAAATACTTTGGGTTTTTTTTATTATTGCCAAAACACATCCAGAAGCTTTAAATTGCCCACCCTGTATATCTACGTTAAATCTCGAATCCACAGGTTTTATTGGAGGAATATATTCTCCGAGAATCTATGAACTATGACCAGATTCCTATTTAGATATTGTGGTCTGTTTCGGCCGACAGCAGTGAGCGGACGGTTTCTAAAGATACCAATCTTTAGCTGGTGGATCAGAACCTGGTGATCGGTGAAAATATCCGCTCCACGAGCCATGAGAGATATGAGAAACTCCTTTTTGATCAGTGGATGGTAAACGACTGCCATCGCTTTCGCTGTCTTCGAGTGGACTGTGCCGAATGTGAATGGATTGTTTTGGTGTTGAGGTTTCTTTTCTAAGCTTAGCACTTAAGCACCGATGACAATTTAACACCGCTTTTGGGTACTGCCATTAGACACCGCAAATGGTTGTAGAGTTGTCCTTGTTTTTATCTTCATTGATTTCCGATAAAGCGTAACCACAATTAGATGGTCTGAGATGTATTTGCGCCTTAACAGAGCGTTTTTGTACGTCTTGGCTTTAATATTCCAACTCCTCTGCTAAAGTATTACCCCTTGATTTAATCCAGGACCAAAGGCTTAAACCTGTTTGTACCACTTCATCTCTGTATCACTTAACAATGACCAATTTGTTCCATTTTTACAAATTCCCTGAGACCATTCACTATTGATGGCAGCCAAATACTTAACAAGTAGCATTGAGACATTTAAAACTTTAAATAAATAGTTATCTATGCGTTAGGTTGAGTACTTTTAGGACTACACTAGTATAACTACTCATAGCTGAAGATATTTCTGGAAATAATGTTTCAAGGAGTATACTGACTAGTTAAATATGCTAGTTTTGCAATCTTGTTCAGCGTCTAGTTAAACTTGGCTAAGATGATTGCCAAATAATTTGACAATGGACAAAAAATTAAACCGCCTTCAAGCCACATATGTTCACACTTTTAAACATTGGTTTTGCGCTACATTTTTATTTCATTACTGCGATGTTGTTGTAATTGCTATTGTTGTTGTTGCTGCTGCTGCTCCTGCTGCTATTATTGCAGATTATTATCCTCATCATTGCACGATATCAACATTTCGAGCCAACTGTAAAAATTTGTCATCCATCATGGTACGGCTGGGTGCGCTCCGTGCGTACCCAGTTCATTAGGAGCTCACGGATGTTTTACGCCGCAACAACAACAACAACAACAACTAGAAAAAGTTGTCGTCGCAACGCATGTAAAACGTTCAAGATATCAACTACTTTGCACTTTGCCAGATACTTAGCGAGCAGCTATCTACAAGTCATGCTTTTGTGCAAATTGTAAGCAATTCGCTCGCTGGCGGTCTGTCGAGGCAAGCCGTCTGTCTCTCTTTCTCTCTATCCGTCCATTCAATCGTGCGTCTGTCATCCCAGCTGTCTATCTTCCCATCTGCTTTGCTCTTGCTTCATACATACATGGCGATAAACATACATATTCATATCATGCTTAAAAAAAGCTGTCTGTCCATTAGACTCACTGTCGTGTCGTGTGCCCAACAGTTTTGCGCTGTTTTGTGTGTCGGCCTCTGTGGATCTTCGCACTATGTACAAGTTTGCAATATTTTTAGCCAATTTTTAACGCTTGTTGACAAAACTGTCAACAAAAGAGCAACAGCAACAAAATTAAATGCGGCATGCAACGTGGCGAATTGTTGTTGCAGCCACCGATATAGCTGTTGCGGCTGCTTCTGCCGCTGCTGCTGCTTCTGCTGCTGCTACTACTGATGATGTTGACGACTTGATGAGCTCTGACTCAAGGAAGATTGAGTGAGTGTGAGTAAGACATGGGAAAGGGAAGCGTAATTTTTGCACGTTTTTGTCTAAAAGATTTGTCGCTTTCACTTTTAATAAATAATATTTTTTTTTTCTAATTTTCTATTTAATTTTAACATTAAGATTTTTATTAAATTAAGCTTTAAAAACTTTCATTAATCCAATAACGACTGACCTTTATTTTTCATTTAAAGGTGTTTTTCATTTATGCTGTAATAACACTTTTACCGGCATGTCGTTAAAACGATATCGTTGCATATATCTTTAAATAGAATTGCTTGATCTATAATTTTCATCTAAATGATTTTACCCTAAAACTTACATTGACAGAGTTAACAATTTGGTAATATTTGAATCTGAATATCTTTGACTGCGCACATAAAGGGTCCGCCATCTAACGTTTTTTTTTTCAACTAGTGCTTATTTCGTGAATGGTAACACTTAGCACATGATTTGACAGATAATTAATTTTATCCTTCCGCTGAACGAATATGGTTGTGTATACGCTTGAACAACGCTGGGAAATATTGCGACATTACTTTGAAAATCATTGTAATGTTGCAGAATGTGTGCGAAAATTGCGTACGGATTTTGGAAGAACAGAAGCACCGTCAGCTCCGTATGTTCGTTATCTTGTAAAAAAAGTGAAAGAAACTGGCATCCTCTTCGATAAACCAAAGCGTGAAAAGCCAAAAACAGTGCGTACACCCGAGAATATTGCTGCTGTGGCAGAAAGAGTGCGTGAAGCGGCTCAACATCAATTCACCGTCGTTCTCAACAATTGAACATTTCGGAGGCATCATTGAGACGAATTTTCTATAAAGACCTTGGTATGACACCATACAAAGTCCAATTGGTTCAGGAGTTGAAGCCAACTGACCATCCAATGCGTTTTCGCTTCGCTGAGTGGGCCTGCGATCGACTTACAGAAGATGCCGATTTTGCCAAAAAAATCATCTTTTCAGATGAAGCTCATTTTGATCTTGGCGGGTATGTAAACAAGCAAAATTGTCGCATTTGGGGCACAGGAAACCCGCACGCATACATTGAAAAGCCAATGCCCCCAAAACGAGTCACTGTTTGGTGCGGATTTTGGTCAAGAGGCATAATTGGGCCATTTTTCTTCGAAAATGAGCAAGGAGTGGCCGTTACAGTCAATGGCCATCGTTATCGGGCCATGTTGAACGAATTTTTGTTCACAAAAATTGAAGAGGAGGATATTGGCAACATTTGGTTTCAACAGGACGGCGGTACGTGCCACAGAGCCAAAGCTACACTCGATGTTTTGCGCCCTATTTTTGAAGATCGCATTATCAGCCGCAGAGCTGATGTCGTTTGGCCACCTCGGAGCTGCGATTTGACACCGTTGGACTATTATTTGTGGGGTGCCCTCAAAGAAAAGTGTAACGCCGTCAAGCCAGAGACAATTGACGCTTTAAAGGACAATATTCGTGAAGCCATTGGTGGCAAATACAGCTGCACACAATCGATAATGTGCTAAAAAATTGGACCGATCGTGTAGGCTACTGCATGGCCAGCCGAGGCAGCCATTTGAATGAAATTATTTTCCATTATTAACCGAAAGGATTGTACATTCAAATTAAAAAAGAAATTTGAGAAAATATTCAGTAGCTTTTTTTATAGCATTTTCAAAAAAAAAAAGTTATTTGGCGGACCCTTTATAATTATTGTGATCTTTTCACAGGTTGGTTACTTTATTTTATTAAAGGTGTGTGAAAAAATTCGGCAAAATCGGATTGTTTTTGAAATGTTCTTTTCTTTTAAAAAGCCCTATTTTGGATGAAAATATTATCCCCCCCCCCCTACGTAAATTTTTGAGCAAGAAATGGTTTTAAAATGTAAAAAACCATCCATTGCCAATATTAAGATGGAGATCCTACTTTGGTTTTAAATGAAGTTTAAGAGTTATAAGATGAAATTTATGACTTAAAGGTGAACTTTGATCTTGAATTTCTCTCTTATTTGACCTTATCCGGTAAAACAAAGTATGAGGGCACATTATACAGACCAAACAGTGCAAAAACTGCTGAAATATTTTCGCAGTTTGAGCCATAGAGCAGCTTGAATTGAACAACGATTTTTGGCGAAATATCATCTTTTCTGAAGAGGCGCGTTTTCATCTCTGCGGCTACGTTAACAAACAAAATTGTCGCATCTGGGGCTCGGAAAACCCGGTCATTATTCTCGAGAAGCCGATGTACCTACAGAGAGTGACAGTTTGGTGCGGATTGTGAAGTGGTGGCATCGTTGGACCATTTTTCTTCGAAAATGAAGCTGGGAATACAGTTTCGGTCAACGGTGGGCGTTACAGAGCCATGTTAACCGACTTTTTTTTACTGAAATGGGAAACATGAATTTGGACGACCTCTGGTTCATGCAGGATGGCACGCCATGCCACACAGCCCATGCCACAATCGATCATTTACGCACCAAATTCCCAAATCTTGTTATCAGCCGTCTTGGCGATGTCAATTGGCCGCCACGGAGGTGCGATTTGACCCCTTTGGACTGTTTTTTGTGGGGAACCCTGAAGCACCAATGTTATGCCAATAATCCGGAAATGATTTAAGCACTTAAGGCCAATATCATCCAAGCAATCCGTAAGCTACAGTTCAAAACCATCAACAAGGTCTTGGAAAATTGGAGTGACAGAATGCGCTGCTGCAAAGCCAGCCTAGGCAGTAACTTGAACGACGTTGTGTTCCATTTATTAATGGGAATGTTTGCTCTTTTTAATAAAGCCATAATACTTGAAAAAATTTAATTTTGTTAATTTTATTGCATTAAAAAAAAAAAACTTGTATTTGGCCCACCCTGTGTATAAAAGACCGAAAGACCTACTTCAGGACTTTGTGTTCGTAATTTCACATAGTACTAATAGGGTTAAACATTGATATTGCCCTCAATCCCCACTTTTCCTTGGAGGTCCCGAAACCAAACGCCATTTTTAAAATAAATTGAGAGATTTTATAAAATCATCATAGTTTTCCTTTTAGATTAGAAACAGAAATTAAAAAATAATAACGTTCTTGCTCCTATAGTAATGTCCCAAGTTGAAAAAACATAAGACTTTGACAAGTCGAACTGGACCAAGTTTTTTAATTCTTCAGAAAGTCTGTTTTGATTCCACACTTGTTCCACAATTTTGCAATAGAGATGGTTAAAACAGTAAGAAATGGTGAAAAGCCCTGTCAACTCAATCGCAGTGTACTGCAACAGTGAAATGCGCGTACTCAATTGCGCCTTGGCTTACTTTGAAATGCTATCATTTCCGTATCAATAAGTCGTTATATTTAAATTAGATTTAGATTTGGTGATAAAGTGGATGATTGAGACATCCCCACCCAGGAACTCGGACTTTAGTCTGCTTTACCACACCCCGATAAGTATAAGTAGATCCACCTAATGAACTATCTAGAGCACAATCCTCTTTTGAATTGACCTTTCGACAAGTTAACATCAAAAAAGCTACAATTGTTAATTAATTTACTCATACGCTTTAAATGGAGCAGTTAATATATAATTTGTTCTACTAAATGATAAATAATCGGCTTCTCATGCACATCGTTATGGCGCATTCTAAAAGTTGATCTAGTTGAATGTTTCCATATAAAATTCAATTGGCCTAAGAGTGTTGCCGAAGGATGCAGCACAACGACTTATGATTTCTTTTTTTTTTTTTTTTGTGGGATTTCTTGAAGGAACGAGTTTACGTGACCAAACAACAAAACATTCGGGACTGAAGCAGAAATTGCAAAACTGGAGCCAGAAAGGTTGTGCAACACAATGCAAAATGTCTTAAAAGACTGCCAACAGAAAAGTGGAAGCCATTTAAAGTTTTTCATACTTAGCTTGAAAAAAGGATAAAAATGTATACTTTCGTTAGTATAAAAGCCCACTACGATAGGTAGTAACCATTAAGAGTAAAAAGATTACGATAAACAATTCGTTTCATTTATTCATCCCAAATTATTATATTTGCAAAAATAAGGTTTCTGTCCCTACTTTTATGGTAAAAATTTAAAAAGCACTGTAATAACAAAAAATAATTACAGTTTGAGCTCCTTACTATAAGCTAAAGATCAGCAGGCTTGTGATTTATGTATTAAGATTCAAAACAATTAAAAAAAAGCTTTTAAAATAAAAAAATTATAAGCATTTCAAATCAGTCAGTCCAAGTTGGCTCACCCTGTATTTCCGATCATGTAACAGGTCTCTTCGCGGTCTAATGACATCATAAATTTTTTGTCTATTTGTGTCATGAGGGCTAAGAAACAATCTTTGCTGTCGTATTCTATTTTTCACTGAGGCACCTATGCATATCGAGTAATAATTTCATGTAACAAATTTGCAGTTTCGTTGCTTAAACAGCTCCCTCTGCGTCCAGATAATGACATACATTTTTTTATGTTTTTTTTTTTATAAAATCAAAACTGACTTTTTACTGTCGTACTACAATTTTTATCGTGTCACCTATACTCAACCAGTAACAATTCCTTGCAACGCCGTTGCATTTCGAACAAATTCCCTTTTCATTTTTTTTGGAAACCAACGCAGTAAAACGTAACGTTGTGATGTCAAAAAGAAATAATAATAATGAAAAGGTTAAAGAAGCAAAGCTAGATGAAAAAAGGGGTCACAAGTTCTTAAAATAAGTTAAATATCCGTTCTTTCTAAGTGCATTTGGATTTTAAAAGTTCTTCGAACTGAGAATAAATAAATAACAAATGGGGTCTTCACAGTTCAGACAGCAATTTAATGTTCGTCGTAGACCGTCTTTCATTATAAAAAGACAAACTTAAAAAAAAAAATAAACGACAACATTGACTTCATTATATTTAATTAAATTCATTATCGAATTAAAATTTATGTCAACTTTTCGCATAATTAGTTCACATAGATAAACCGTATAAGTGCTCTTCGACTGCTAACAACTACTTGAAATTCTCAGCACGCTCGTCTTGCTGCTCATAATTTTGTTGTATGTTGATTTATGCGCTTATCAACGAGCACATCAACGCTGTCGATCGTTGCTGGTGGTGATGGTGGTGATGGTGCTGCTTATGTTGTTGTTGCTACCGCCGCCGCCATCATCATCAGCAACACATGCTGATTGCAACACTTGTCTTAGCTTGACTTAACTTTGGCACAAGCGCAGTTTTTTTATTAAAAAAAAAAGAAGAAAAAAATATCCTTAAAGTGCCTTCAACACTTGACTTGGCTACACTTCACACTAGTTCCACTCCATCTCCAACAAAGCCAACCTCCGCTCCACACCTCGTTTACTCATTCGCCACATTTAAGGGGGGCGTTTTGCATGCTGTCGTATTAAGTTAATTAATATGCAAGAGGGGCGTGTCACCAGCAGCAGCAGTAGCTTGGACACTGAATTGATTTAGTTTTTGTTTTACTTTTATAATTTATATTGGTTCATTTTATTTATCAAAGTTGTTGATTTTTCAAATTTATGATCGCACACTTTATATAAATATTTTTTTTTTTTTTCTTCTTGTCACTCCTCACTTCATGCAAATTTATTAATTTGTTAATTCGTTGTTTGTCATATTTTGGTAGCTAAACCGTTTCGTTACGCCGCAAAGATCTTAAAATTTATGGGTTTAGTTTTCTGGTTTTGTTTGTATTTTTTTTTTCAATTTGTTGGTTTGTCGGAATTAATTTTGAGGAACATTTAAAATATTTAATATGCGCAAAGTAGGTTTAAAAATTGTCTCTATGGCGCGCGCTGGTGTTTAGAAATTGTTTATGCGCGAATATTTTGACGCTTGAAATTTATTTATTAGGACTTGACTGATATGCTCTTGCATACATACATGCATACATACATACAAACATATATACATTGCATACACTTAAAGTTTATACATGATGTCTAACAAGTAGTTTTTATAGCAGCAATTTGTGGAGCATTTTATGGTATTTAACGCTTGAATAGAATTAGATCGGGTTTTATCGTAAATATAATACTTTTGCTTTTAATTGAAAACAGTCTTGAGTTAAAGTTCAGTCAAACTTTGATATAATTCGGTATTTTTTGGATAATAATTTATAATAATTATTTTTTTACCTTTAAAACAAGTTGTTAAATATGACACAGTGCAACTCGGGTAATTCATACTCCTCTTTGAGTGTTGTTTCTCTAAGCATATGGTATTTTTTTTTTTTTTTTGTGGAGGCCAAGTTTAGAGCGTTTTAAAAATTCATGAAATATATTCCAATTTAGAAGTAATTTTTGACATTAATGTGTGAATATGACTTCTGGCCAAAGCTACCAACCAATTTTACCACAAAAAAATACCTTTTTCCCGCATTAGAAATTACCACAGAAATTCCCACGATATGTTTTGAATTAAAAAATACCGCAGCATTTAAAAAATACCAAAATAATTCCCACAGTCATTAAAAAATACCACGTAATTCCCACTCATATTAAACAAATTACACTTTTGTAGTCATTAAAAACTACCATAAACTAGTAAGAAATGATCTTCGGCTGGGCCGAAGTTAAAATACCCCCACGTCCGAACCGAAGTATATTCAAAGTCTTAAGCCGTCAATAAAATGTTTATTTGTAAAAACATTTTCGTTATACATAGTTTTAACAGAAAATATTCGCTTTCATTTTTTATAAAATCACTTTGTATGGGAGGTGGGTGTGGTTTTCACTCGATTTAGTTGAATTTTATACAAAAAGTGCATGTTATATATCAATATTTATCAGTTAATATGCAAAATTTCAAGTCCATATATTAATTTTTGTGGAATTCTAAGAGATTTTACCGTTTTGATAAAGGTACTTTGTATGGGAGGCAGGCGTGGTTTTCATCCGATTTGGCTCATTTTCGAACATGACATTTATTTTTTAGGTAAAAGCTTAAATATTTCGTGATGATAGCTTGAAAATTAGGCTGTAATCGTGACGACAGACGGACAGACAGACAGACAGACGGACATGGCTAAATTGACTCGGGAGGTGATGCTGATCAATAATATATATACTTTTCTATACCTGCCACGCCTCCTTGAGGGCGTTACAAACGGAGTGACAAAATTAATATATCCCCATTTACGTTTTTTAAACGTGGGGATATAAAAAGACCACAAATTCAAACAAAACTATTGAATAAACAGTTCTTAGTATTTTATCGATAAGTATTATATAACATACTAGCTTTTTCCCGGTGCACTTTGCTGCACCTTCTAGATCTAGATTAGTACCGGAAAATGTTGCCTTCAAATGTTGCCTTCAGCATTATTATTTCTTAACCATCTCGTACTCCAAACATAGGTGTCGTTCATAAATTACGTGACCCATTTTCAATTTTCTTTAACCCCTCTCCGGAACTCTTCGTAGTGCATTTCAAAAACACTCCTCTCCACCCCCAAGAAAAGAAAAAGTATGCCCTTACTACACTTGCCACACACACTACACGAAGATGTAAGGATGAAAATGGTTTGAAATGTTGGGTTGTATTAATTTCAATTTTTTCGAGTTTTTTTTTTTTATTTTTGGTCACATTACTATATCTGAGACCCCCTTCCCCCATTCGTTACTTATCGTAGTACATTTTAAAACCTCTCTCTCTACTAAATACTAAATTGGTAACGTAATTTATGAATGTCCCCATAGTTACTGCTCAAATTTGAGCTCAATCGGCTCAGTAGTTTTGGAGTCTATAGCAGCGTCTCTATTGGAAATTTTTTGAATTTTTCATTTCCCAGTAGCAGGATATTACCAAGTAGTAACTTCATTCTTAATTCTATGTTCTTTGTCTTTTACTTCCATAGCTTTTCTGTGTCATAAATTTGGTTTATATGGGTGGAGACAAACCCCCTTGTCCAATGCATGTCAACTTTTCTAATCGAAGGACATCACCAAATGGTATCTACATTCTGAGTTGCAATGTTCTGTGACTTTTACTTCTATAGCTATTCTGTATCGTAAATTTGGCTTATATGGGTGGAGCCACGCCCCGTTTTCGAATGCCCGTGCCAGTTTTTCAGTAGAAACCCCTTCATTGATATACGACATTTAGTTCCAAAGCAATTCGATATCATAAATTTGGCCTGTGTGGCCAAACTCCCTCTTGTCTAATGTTCGCTCAAATATATAGAAACTGCCTTTTGGGCCCATAGCATCTACATATCAAGTTTCACTATCAAAACATGTACAACTCAGGAATAAAATTGATTTCTAAAAAGTGGGCGTATATATAGTTATACCACGCCCAGTTTTAGTATAGTTGCCGACAGTAACCATACGAACTTATTTACCAAATTTTAGTCTAATACGAGGGGTATGGAAAATTTTTACTTTGCCTATATTTTTCGCACAAATGCAAACTACAGTGAGACTTACCAAAGTATTCCAATATTCCATTTATTTCCAATTTCCCTTGCAAATACAAGGTGGCGCAAAAGTAATCCTCCTATCAGAAAATGCTATAAATTTTGCGATTGGTCCCTAATGTCAGTTCTGTTTTGACATTTGTGTAGTAAACACATGCGAAATACACGTTAATAAACAATGTTACGCTACACTGCTCCAGAACAGCGGAATTAATCATCACCAAGAGGAAGATGATTTTTCATCAAAAATAATCATGAGTGATGAGGCCCATTTCCATCTTAGCGGGTACGGAAATAAGCAAAATTTACGCTTCTGGGGCACTGAAAATCCGCGTGTAACCCACGAAGAGCCATTACACCCGCTCAAAGTCACTGTATGGTGTGCTGTTTTCGCTGGAAGAGTCATCGGACCTTTTTTCTTCGAAGACGTCGTGGGCCAAACGGTTACTGTGAATGGTGAGCGCTACAGAGCAATGATCAACGAGTTCTTTTTGCCGCAACTTGATAAATTGGGATTGGAAAACATGTGGTTCCAACAGGACGGTGCAACGGCACACACTGCACGTGCCACAACCGATATGCTGAAGGATGCATTTCTCAGGCGCCTAATCTCCCGATTTGGCGATTTGCACTGGCCAGCAAGATCGCCTGATTTGACCGCTCCAGACTTCTTTTTGTGGGGCTTTTTGAAGTCGCGGGTTTATGTCAACAAGCCTCAGACTCTTGCAGCTCTTAAAGACAATATCCGTCAAGAATGTGAGGACCTATCGCCGGAAGTTTTGGCCGAAGTGATGGAAAATGCCATAAAAAGGGCTCAAATGACAATCAACTGTGGCGGCGGCCATTTACATGACATCATATTCTCGACTTGATGTAAAAAAAATTAAAAGACCAAATAAAAATAATCCACAAGAAGAATCAAAGTTTTTAATTTTTTTTTTAAATTACAGCCAGAAAACATAAGAAGGTTATTTTTGCGCCACCTTGTACTTCCCCATATACACCATATGTGCGCACCTGTATTTGTTCACACCTGTATTGTTGTATAAGTTCACTAAAATGCCTATAATTCATTAACTAATACACATATAAAGACCGTTTATACATAAAAACCTTCTTATTGACGTCACCTTTCATGGGAAATGAATCCAGAAACAAAATCGGTTCACGCATTACATAGACCATCAATTTCATACACAATGCAACTTATTTTTATATACATAGATAGATAGATAGATAAAGAAAACATATCAAGAAAAAGAAAACAAAACATTAAAAAATTTCACTTAAGGGGGTCTATGTACCCTATAGACCCATATATAAAATGTCATGTTTCTGAATTTTTTTAAGGAAACCAAAGGGATATTTTTAAATGAGGGTTTTAATCTATATTTATAAAAATCATTTTCTATTTGTTTGACTACAATACAAATCTGAATCCTAACTTAGGTTATAGCATACTAAGTTTTGACCACGTCTCTTCCGTCCCTTTACAAGTAACGCAAATCTAACTACTAGCGTATTTTTTTCAAGCGAAAATGATCGACTTATTAATTTTAAGGAAATCCTGTTATTTTGACATCAAAAACATTTACATATCTTTAAAATTGCAGAAACTTCTGGTACAACGTCTTTTTTTAAAAACAGCGTTTCCTTAGAATAACAAAAAACTATCAGAAATTCGTATATTTTGCTTGCGATGCAAATAACTCCGTTGTTTTTGAATATATTTCATTCAAATTTTTTTTGTTGATAAACTCAATTCAAGCACTTAATAAAAACAATTTAAAAGGTACCGTTATCTTAGCGGATATATTTTTAATATTTCTTTCAAAAAAGGTCTAAAGAATTGACTCTTTACTCAAAAAATGACACAAAAGTTGTTTTTGTTGTTAAAATAATAAAAACTCAATTTGCATTTTTTACAACCTTTTACAGAGCGTTTAATAGCAAAAATTTTTAAAATTTTACAAAAAAATGTATTATCTGTTTCTGTCATCAAAAACCAGGACCCTATCCCCAGTGATTTTGTGAAGAAATTAATTTTTTTCAAAAGTTTTTTTTATTCTTTTTATAGAATATTTAAGCTCAAAGAATAATTTTTGTGAAAAAATTATACCAATATCTCTTTCCGATCAAAAGTTATCGCAATAAATATATTTTCTCGGCCCCTCTTCATCTCTTTACTATTAATCAATACAAAAAACATGGACCTTTAATATGAGCAATTGTAATAAATTCTGAGATTTCTCTTCATCTACTTTAATGGATGGAAAAATTAATTTTTGCATATTTCCATACACTTTATGGCAAAAAATTAATTTATTCTGGCATTTGACAGTCAAAATTCGCTAAATTACAAACGAATAAAAATTTCCTGATTCTCAATTTTTAAAACCGTATTTTTTGCAAACGGAAGAGATTTTTATCTTCAGCATTTTTGGTAAAGTTGATTCTTTCCATATTTCCTAAAATAAAAAAAAAATAAAAATTTTAAAAAAAATTGTTCGCTCATTGCGGGAATCGATCCTAATATTACGTTCACACTTAAGCCAAATGAGCAAATTTAAATATCTCATTAAGAAGTGTTCACACTTATAGATCTCATTTTGTTTGATGGTTGTTTTTGTTGTATTTTCATATTTTGTTTTTGTTTTGGCTGAAATGAGCAAATTAGCGTAGGTGTGAACGTACTATAAGACCTCATGGCTTCAAAACTCACGATTGAGCCGACTAAGCTATCGAAACTGGGATGGGCATTGTAGAAGGGGGTGTGACTCCGCTAATACATTAAAAATTTGTAATATCGAATAGCTTTGTAAGTAAAAGTATAATTACTTTCATACAAACTCAAAATGGAGTTACTATTTGCTGATGTCCTGGTATTGGGAAACTTTGACGGGCAGTGGTGTAAAAGAAAAGTTTTGAATATAATTATTATGTTTCGATATAGTTGCTGAGTGCAACCACGCGCACCGGGAAAAAGCTAGTACCTAATATTTATAAAAATATACGCATTCAAGAGTATGTTTAGTTTTTTTATTAAGACCATGGTGTAATAACAATAAGGTGTTAGTGAATTTGACACTTCTCTCTCAAAATGATAAATTTTTTCGCCCCGCTCCTGTCAAAAACAGCTGATGGTGAATTGGAATGAAAATAAATCAGCTAACGTGCAGTCGGTCGAAGCTCAATGCCATGTCCACTTCTTTTGATGGATATTATCAGTTGAGGTATTGAACATTCTTTCATGGCATTCGATATTTTCTTGAAGCAGTCGATGTGAATGCAAAACAATTTGCATGCTGGCCAAAGCTGGCACCTTCCATCATGTTGGTGGCACCTTCCAGCGGACGTTTTCGATAAAATGACAAAACCATTAATTGGCGAACTTGGCAAATGGGCGAAGACAACTGCAATAACTTTTTGTCAACACAACACGACACAATTAATTGAATTAATTATTTATTTAAACTTTATTCGCACAATAACCTATAAAAACTATAACACATCATCATCTAGCAACTCAAACAAATAACACAATTTGACAACTATCAACGGCTCCTCTCTTTCACTCACAATTTTTTGACAGAAAGAAAGCTATTCTTGGTGTTGTCAAAAATTCACTAACACCTTATTATTATTACACCATGATTTAGACAAATTTAATATTAAGTTAAATGCAGAGTATTTATAGAGCGCTGTGAAAAAAAGGTGAAATGCGGTGACGAAGATTGCTCCTTCTAAATTCATCTGAAACAAAAAAAAAAATACTATTAAACTAGATACTTAAAACTCGTACTTGCCATAGCCGATTTTGAATATATTGATTTTTCATAAAATTGCGGACTTCCGAACGTAAAGTAAAAATTTTCGACCAAAAATTTGACACTATTTTGCCCATAACAAATGAATGAAGCTACGAAAAAAAAAATTCTATGACAAGTACGAGATTATTATGAATAAAATAAACTTGCAATAAAATCAAAGCGATCGGTTCACTGAGTTTCGAGAAATCTTGGTCACCGACTTTGAAAACATAGTTTCGAGAAAAACGAGTTTGAAAATAAGGGCCAGCACTGCGCACTCTCGAAGGCGGTTCACTCACTAGGCTATAACTTTGTTATTTTTTGAGATATCGACTTGAAATCTTAACCAAATATTCTTGAGACTTAAAACTTTAAGCAAATGCAAAAAACTTTTTTGAAAAAAAAAACAAAATTCTGGGTATATAATCTCCCTTAATACAAGTGGGAATATTTATAGCACAACAGATATACTCCATATAAAATCATGTAAAAAATTAATATAGGTCCAAGTGAGCTACCTGTGGGGTCTTTCGGAATTCTATCATTTTTAATACCAAGTTTTGTAAAGATCGGACAAATTTTGTATTTACCTGTCATCAGTGGCGGATCTGCATGCGGACTCTACACAAGGCCTCAAGTGCACATGATACATATAATATTATGGTTGAAGTACAGAGAGGCCTCGATTATCCGTAATGGTCGGGACCGGAAGCATTCTGGATAATCGATTTTCCCGGTTAATTGAGTAACAAATTTTAGTAGTTTTTTTTTATATATTTTTTTTTAATTAATAAAGGAATATTGTTCTACATAGTTTTACAGTAACAAATTCAAGCATTTAATGTACATGTTTAAATAATATAAGAAAAAAAAAAGTATTTTGCCAGAAAAAAGCAAGCATAAGAATTTATTGTTAAGTAATTTTTTAAAAAAAATCATGCAATGAAAGAAATCGAAAAAACAATTGTGCTTATAATCCCGGATACTAGAGGTAATCACGGTTAAACGATGCAAAAAAAAAAATTTAAATCGAAGCAAAAAAAAAAATTGTCTTTTTCTTTCACGGATGATTGATGTTGCCGGTTAATCGAATCACGGAAAATCGAGGCCTCACTGTATTAAAATGCAATCATTTCACATAGGTCCGTAATATTGTCAAGAATACTGAATCGCGAGATCTCTAATGCTCGTTCCAGCGAATTTATATTTTGTTTCCATTCATACATTTAAAAATAAAAACAGTCTTTTTACAAATTCAGCCCTTAGTTTTCTATATTTTATTCGTATTTTCATTTTTATATTTAAATTTTGTGTTATAATTCTTCTTTGACCCATCGGCTCTTACGTGTTATGAACGAAATTTAATTCTTTCGATAAAAGAACAGACTTCATTGATAACACTTAATAGCCTGCGAACTCACATTTAACATAATATAACGTGACAAACTAATTTAACGATTCATGTAATAAATTTAACGCATATAACATTAAAGAAGTTTTCAAGTAATAAAATGGGGTCCAAAACTAGCTTTTTAACATGCTTTAATTAAATCGACCCCTTTGCGCGAAATTATCGTATGTGCCAAAAACCAAATTTTACAGGAGAGCTTTTTTCTACTTTTCTGAGCTTTAGCTTGCAATATCAAAACCAAAATATACACTCAATTTTTGGAGAACCTATAGGGATTTCAGCTATAATATTTTACAGGGTGATGTGTTGTAGGATGTAGAACAAATTTGCATCAAAACGTCAATTTCGAAAAAAAATGTCACATACAAAAATTTCGCACAAAGGGGTCGAAATGTTCTGTGTTTGTTTACATTAGTCAAAATATCAAAAAAAAAAATAAGCGCATGAATGTAACGTAATAGAAATTTAAAGTAATATAAATATAAAAGAATGTAACGTGATAGAAATGTAACGTAACTAAATCCCGGACCTTATAAAAATTAAAGATGTATATTGGAAAGTGGAAAGTCTATTTATATATTCTATACAACTTCCAGTTTCAAATTTCTCTGAACTAAGGAGTTAGATAAATGCATGATAAATTTCACATTTAATTATGACCAGAAAAAAATTATTGGTGAATAGATTAATTTCTTTTATTTATCATATAGCTTACAATAAAACTAATGGTTCAAGTTAGGAAGTTACTCTATCTAATTTCTATGTGATTCCAATTGAAGAGTATACGCTTCACTTGTCGTCAACCATCCACTAAATCATACGTAAACACAGTGTTGGTCAAATAATTAGCACGCCCAGTCTATATTTTAAAAGGACTTGTAACCTATATTTTAAAAGGACTTGTATTCCGTTATGATACTTTGTTATATTCCAAGTTTGCTATTACAGAGAAATAAAAAAATTCTTGTCATAAAAACATGGATAACAGTTTGAAAGTTATTTTTAATATTTTTTTCATATCTATGTAAAGAGTTGAACTTTTTTGTAGCCACAAAATTAGCACATTTTGAAATAAAACCTTTCAGTTGATTTGTACGGTATCTTACTATTAATATTTTGTAGGGTATCCTTTTTGGCGAATGACTGCTTCTAATCTGCGAGGCAAGCTTTCAACTAAAGTTTGGCATCGGCGCTGAGGAATGGAATTCCAACTGTCTTGTAAGTCACTCCAAAGTTCATTCAAATTGTGCGGTTTTTCAATTTAACCGCTTTCTCAACATCGATCCAAAAATTCTCAATAGGATTGATATCAGGACTTTGTGCAGGCTACGGCAAAACATTAATATGTTGATCACTAAGAAGCTTCTTCACAAGCAGTGAAGTGTGTTTAGGATCGTTGTCATGCATGAAAGCCCATCTTAAAGGTAAATTTTCATCAGCAAGCGGTTCCATGTGGTGCTCTAAAATCCCTTTGTACAAATATTGCTCCATTTTTGTGTAGATATTGGCAATTGGTCCTATGCCGTTCCATGAAAACGCAGCCCACACCATAACATTCCCACCTCCGTGTTTTATTGTGTTCATTGTGTATCTCGGATTAAGCTGCTGTTTTGGTGGACGCCATACATGTCGCTTTCCGCCAGACCCAAATCGGTTAAATTTTGACTTATTGCTCCAAAATATGTTTCTCTAAAAAGTAAAAGGTTTGTTTCCAAAGGTTTTAATGAACTTTAATCTAGTTTTAATATTTTTCTTTGAAACTGATGACTTATGCTGAGCGACATAACCTATCAATCGAGCCTCATTAAGCCTTCCACGGATCCTGCTTCTACGGTCCTGCTGCTTACAGCAATTTGGTGATGCTGATTGACATTTTTTTGTATACCTGCGGATGTAATAAAGGGTTTTTTCGCTTCCATCGATATTAGTCTGTCTTCAGCGGCACTTGTTTTTCATGGAGGGGCTTTTATTTTAATAGATCCAGTATTTTTGTATATTTTAAAATGTTGAATTGCATTCTATACAATTTTTCTGGGGCGTCCTATATCGTTTGTAATTTCGTTTATAGTTTTCCCATTATTTTTCATATTTATTATAACTTTTCTTAGCTCTGGACTACATGACGATTTTCGGCACATCTAATAAAATTTCTTAGTCAAATATTTTTTCAGCATAAACAATAAAAACTAAACAAACCGTATTTTAATAAAAAATTATTTAATTTTGCTAAAAATCAATCAAATAGAATACTATCCAGCAACATCTGCTAATTCCATGACTAGTAAATTTTTTTAATGTGAAAAGAACATTCACATGATTTCTAACGGTTGTTTTCCATGAAATGCAAAAAGTTCACAAAGTTTAAGAAATAACAACAAATTTGCGTTGTGTTAAATCTAGTGATATTAATATTGTGACAGAGTAACCGGATGCAAATTGCTATAATTCTTTGTCCTACACTGCATTTCATATCAACACCAATCATATCTACATCACAACAAAGAAATTGGTTCCAACAAAACTTCACTGAAAAAGACTCTGCAAAATGCGAGGTATGTCTCGTATTGCGTGACAGAATTTCATATATCGTACAGCTACATATGCTAGTTTACACAAGCATACATAAAAACACTTTGTTCTTTTAATTCCATTAAAAATATTTGTGTTGTTGTTCCTTCTACTGCAATTGTTGCATATTTAGGTATTGCTGCTCGAATTAACCTGCGGCATTTATTAATTTTTAAACAATCAGAATTCTTGTGGCAACATTTTTGCATGCAAGCGTTATCGCCTGCCATGCGATTCTTTAAATTTTCATTTTTAATTGAACTGTTATTTAAAAAACAAAAAACAAAAATATGTAATTACTACAAAAAGCTGATCTTTTTTTTGTGTAGCAAGGACTTCATTAGCAATTAATTGCATTTAAAATTTTGTTTTTAAATAAAAACTGCCAACATGAAGCACATTTATTCAATGCTTGCCTTGGGCGCAGTTTAGCGCATCGCAAACGGCTGCGTCTGTCTTGCCACACTTTTTAATTGTCGGCCGTTGTTAGACGCACAAATTATGATTTCTTCTTTCGGCTCATTGCACTGCATGTTCTGGTTTTTTAAAAGCAATTCAAAGCATTTACGTATACGTCATTCGAAGGCATTTTTTTATACAGGAGCGGAACACATTTGAAGATTAAGATTAAGATTAAGATTAAGATTAAGATTAATATTAAGATTTAGATTAAAATTAAGATAAATATTAAGATTAAGATTAAGATTAAGATTAAGATCAAGATTGAGATTGAGATTGAGATGGAGATTGAGATCGAGGTTGAGATTGAGATTGAGATTGAGATTGAGATTGAGATTGAGATTGAGATTGAGATTAAGATTGAGATTGAGATTGAGATTGAGATTGAGATTGAGATTGAGATTGAGATTGAGATTGAGATTGAGATTGAGGTTGAGATTGAGATTGAGATTGAGATTGAGATTGAGATTGAGATTGAGATTGAGATTGAGATTGAGATTGAGATTGAGATTGAGATTAAGATTGAGATTGAGATTGAGATTGAGACTGAGATTGAGATTGAGATTGAGATTGAGATTGAGATTGAGATTGAGATTGAGATTGAGATTGAGATTGAGATTGAGATTGAGATTGAGATTGAGATTGAGATTGAGATTGAGATTGAGATTGAGATTGAGATTGAGATTGAGATTGAGGTTGAGATTGAGATTGAGATTGAGATTCTGATTCAGATTCTCATTCTGATTCAGATTAAGATTGAGATTGAGATTGAGATTGAGATTAAGATTGAGATTGAGATTGAGATTGAGGTTGAGATTGAGATTGAGATTGAGATTGAGATTGAGATTGAGATTGAGATTGAGATTGAGATTGAGATTGAGATTGAGATTGAGATTGAGATTGAGATTGAGATTGAGATTGAGATTGAGATTGAGATTGAGATTGAGATTGAGATTGAGATTGAGATTGAGATTGAGATTGAGATTGAGGTTGAGATTGAGATTGAGATTGAGATTGAGATTGAGATTGAGATTCTGATTCAGATTATCATCCTGATTCAGATTAAGATTGAGATTGAGATTGAGATTGAGATTGAGATTGAGATTGAGATTGAGATTGAGATTGAGATTGAGATTGAGATTGAGATTGAGATTGAGATTGAGATTGAGATTGAGATTGAGATTGAGATTGAGATTGAGATTGAGGTTGAGATTGAGATTGAGATTCTGATTCAGATTCTCATTCTGATTCAGATTAAGATTGAGATTGAGATTGAGATTGAGATTGAGATTAAGATTGAGATTGAGATTGAGATTGAGGTTGAGATTGAGATTGAGATTGAGATTGAGATTGAGATTGAGATTGAGATTGAGATTGAGATTGAGATTGAGATTGAGATTGAGATTGAGATTGAGATTGAGATTGAGATTGAGATTGAGATTGAGATTGAGATTGAGGTTGAGATTGAGATTGAGATTGAGATTGAGATTGAGATTGAGATTGAGATTGAGATTCTGATTCAGATTCTCATCCTGATTCAGATTAAGATTGAGATTGAGATTGAGATTGAGATTGAGATTGAGATTGAGATTGAGATTAAGATTGAGATTGAGATTGAGGTTGAGATTGAGATTGAGGTTGAGATTGAGATTGAGATTGAGATTGAGATTGAGATTGAGATTGAGATTGAGATTGAGATTGAGATTGAGATTGAGATTGAGATTATGATTGAGATTAAGATTGAGATTGAGATTGAGGTTGAGATTGAGATTGAGACTGAGATTGAGATTGAGATTGAGATTGAGATTGAGATTGAGACTGAGATTGAGATTGAGATGGAGATTGAGATTGAGATTGAGATTGAGATTGAGATTGAGATTGAGATTGAGATTGCGATTGAGATTGAGATTGAGATTGAGATTGAGATTGAGATTAAACTTGAGATTGCGATTGAAATTTAAATTTAAATTGAAATCGAGATTGAGATTGAGACTGAAACTGAGTTTAAGATTGAGATAGAGTTTGAGATTAAAATTTAAAGATAAGATAAAAATATGCAGTGCATAGCCCACTTTTGACGAGAGTTCCACCCCTGCTCCAGTGATTTCTTAAATGTAATTTCTTTAAACCTATTTTTAGCATTCACTCCCAAGCGCCCGCCTTTGACTTCCCTAGCATGCTGCTTATTATCACTTTATCTGTCTCGAAACATCTATTTCTCTCTCCCTCAGCTTCACATGCTATTCACAGAATTTAAATATCGAAATAATTCACAAATTGAATTATTTTTAAATACGAACGCATACAAAAATAATTCAAAAATGTATACAAGCAACATGTTTGCACAATTAACTCAATGAAGCAAGAGTGAAAGAGGAAAAGGACATAAATAAATGAAATAAATTGCCTGCGCGAGTTCTTTAAATGCTGCCAAAGTTGCACAAATTTGCAGGCATGAAATGTTTTAATGATATTTTTGGGATACTTTTTAAATAACTGTGACTTGTTTGCTTGACTCTGTGCATGTACAAGCATAAGTGTGTGTGTGTGTGTGTATGCGCGAGTGTATTTTTGAAATATATAATAGACCCTAATTTGTTAATGCGACAAGGCAATTCAACAAAATTCCAAACCAAGTCGATGCCACAAAAATAAATTTTGTATTTATATGAGTTTTGCTTGCCGACGTTTATTGTTTCGGTTTATTTTTTGATGATTTTTTTTTTCTTATTTGCTGTCTCTGTCTAATGTTTCGTAAAACGTCTTATCTGTAAGATGCTCACTGAGTAGATACCTTCAATTAAAAGTCAGACATGGAAGTTTGAGTCAGTCTGGATTTCATTAAATACTTTATTTTAACAATTTTTATAATGGAACAAATACTTGAATTTAACTCCAAAATAGAATTGTTATCCTATACAAGCAGATTCATCATATCGTCCCCTTCATGCCAAAAACGCCAATGTGAATTTTTGTGTTTTTTGGGAAATTGAGTTTAAAGATTCGAATGGCTCAGAAAAATCGAAACATCCACATTTTCCACAATTTCTTTTTGGAAATGGATGGCACATGTATTTGTAATACACAGTTAAAATTTGGTTCCCCTTACTCTACAAAAACATTGAAAAAAAAACTTTTTGTGCAATCATGTAACAATTATTGCTAGAAAATTGTATTAAAATAAATCTTAAAATTGTGAAAAAAGCTCTATCTAAAAATTTTTTTCATACGTACACAGCAAATTATGTTCTTCGTCAACAGAAAAAACAATCACAGTCCTATCTCATCGGTAGCGGTTACAAGCTCATTTTTAGTGAAAAATGTGCACATTGGCGTTTTTGGCATAAAGGAAATTAACGATTCTGAAAATTTTGTACATGTGACTCTGTAAAAACTTTGGTAATGAAGGCAATAGCAAAAGTCCGTCTGTACTTTATTTTTCAAAGCATTGTTAATGTCTTTAACCTATAATTTCAGAAATTGACCTTCTGACCTGGTGAATAAATAAATTTCAATAAATTCTGAAATTGACTCCCTGTTAAGCAAAGAGCAATTTAGTGATTTAAAATACTTTCTCAAAAATCATTTGCATTTTTGTAAAAGCACTAATTTATTAACATAAATTAGAGATTTAACCGTCGATTAATGAATTTAATAAAATTTTCCATTTTGTTTTCTTTTTTAATCTCAAAAATAGCATTTTTCTAGTAATGTTTACAGTTTTTTCCATATAACTTCCAGGACAGAAGGTCAATTTCTAAAATTATTGGCTCAAGACATTTACAATGCTTTGACAAATAAATTGCAGAAAGATTTTTGCAATTGCCTTCATTACCAAAGTTTTTATAGAGTCGCATGCACAAAACATTCAGAATCGTTAATTTCCTTTATGCCAAAAAAACCAATGTGCACATTTTTTCACTAAAAGTGAGCTTGTAACCGCTACTGAGGAGATAGATCAATGATTTTTATAACTATTTTTGAATAAAGGTGAGGACAATGTATTCTGATAAAAAAAATGGCAAGAAGTGTCCATTTCGATTTTTGTGATTTTTTGTCAAGAAAGCTCCATGTCGATTTTAGGGAGTTTTTAAATCCTAAAAATGTATCATTCTTGAGAGAAAAGTTAACTCTTAGCTGGTACAAAGTACAAAGACCACTGATTTTCTTCACTTTTGATGGAAACAAATAATTCTGAACGTATCCTCAAAAGGAAAATAAAAAAAAAGTTGTTTGTTAATATTGGAAATATTTAAAATGAAAAAAATGTGCACATTGGCGTTTTTGGCATGAAAAAAATATCAGAAAATCACATAGATGGTCTTAGCATGGAATTTTACAATTTTTTCTAGACGGAATTGGATTTTCTTGGTTTGGAGGAATATTCTTTGCAATGAAATACATTAGATGCTATTAAAAACTCAAAACCCATGTATTTTCACATTGGCGTTTTTGGCATAGAGGGGACGATATATCAAAAATATCAGATAAAAAACATTTATTTTGTTTTATTTTCTGATTTTATTTGATTTTATTTCTTAAAAAAAAAAAAGATATTGCAAACCCCGCCTTACCCTACTCCTCCTCTTTTCTAGGTTTGATTTCATTTGATTTTCTTAGAATTTCCAATAATATCTGATTGATTGCCGCCAATTAATAAATACCGCTCAAATTATCATAACTCAACGCAAGCCAGTTAAACAAGCTATTAAAAGCTTGTTCAAGCTTAAAAAACTTTCCAACATAGGTTTCACCAAACCATGTCTTTATCTATACCATCATCTACTATCCATGCTTTCTAGGTTAGAACAAAATTGTTCATCGAAGAATTTCAGAATCACACACCAAATGAGGGCCAAAAAAAAACTAAAGCGTTTCAATCATAGATCAATGACCATCAGAAAGAAAAATCAAATTTAAATACTTCAAGATCGATGACCCATAAGAAGAAACTAAAAAAAAAAAGCAAACAAAAACAGACTAACTGTAATCACATAGAAGCCAACAATTTAATGAAACTAGCCAAATTGTTCCAAAAAACAAAAAATCAGCAGTAAAAACAATAAAGACAACAACAGCATAAAATTAACAAAGCGTAGAAACACGGTTGCGAAAAAAAAGAAGATTTGGTAACCAATGTGCCAAAAACTTCTTTGTTCTGTAACTCACTCTTTATATTCTTTATATTCTTCTTATGCTGTTTCCATGATTTTGTTTGGGTTTGCTTTATTTAATTGATTTCAAGTTGTCATGTTTTTGCTGTTGAAGAATTACGGTCGGACCATTTTTTTTTTTTTTGCACAAATTTGGATGTTATTCTATTTTGTCTGCATAAAAGCTGTCAGGTTAAGTGTATAACTCAGAGAATTTTTTTTTTTCTTGTGTTTTAACACCCTTTTGCGATTCTCGAATTAAAATTTCGTTTGAATTAATTTGAATTCTTGAGAGTTTTTTTTTTATTAGCCCCAAGCTTCACTTTGAGCTAATTTTTACGTATTGATAGGTCAATCATAACTTGAAGATAATCGAATATGATTTCGAAAATTATATTCAGATGACTATTATTATTGCTTTGTGAATTATCAGCAAATATTTTATTAAAGCCTCAGGGGTGAACACAGGTAGGGGTTTTGGGGGTTAAATTCCCCCCCCCCCAAATGAACGAATAAAAAGAAAATTAAATTAAAGTAAAACAATTATAAATTATAAAGCATTATTTATTTAAGTTGAAATGTTTTAAGCCATTTTTTATGGTGTTATTTATTGTTTTTATTAAACAAAGCTCTGTATACGCATAAGAGCCCTCTATAAGTTTGCTTTTTCGCCTACTCGAATATATTTGCATGTTGTAGAATAAAAAGCTTACTCTTATCCAGTGGCGTTCCTAGGCTTGGTGACACCCGGGGCGGATACTTATGGTATCACCCCTATAAAAAATTTCTATATGCAAAATGAAACCAATTCGATGAGCTTAAGTGTATTTATTATTATCTTTATATTTGACGAAAAAAAAAAACACCACATGACAAACAATAAGAATTTGTAAAAAACAGAACAAAAATATTACATTTTCAGGTGTCTACATATTTAGATATGTAGGCATAAGGTAAAAAAGAAAACTTATTAACTTCGCAGTCTTAAAAACTGACGGAACAAAAACATTACATTTACAGGTACATATTTGTATATGTAGGTATAAGGTTAAACAAAGAAATCTTATTAATGGCGTCGTCTTAAAAACTAACTTTTCTTACTTTAAGAGCTCCAAAATTTGAAATGACCTTATCGAAATCAATATTGGGTCAATTGAAAAAAAACGTACACAAAGAGGTTTTCATATTTTGTTTTTAATGATTTTAAATTTTCCCATTAGAGTAGTCAAATTAAGTGAAAGTTAATGGAGAATTTGAAGTTGTTTTTAGGCCCTGCAAAAAATAATTTTTTTCTATGGTTTTTATACGATTTTTGTATTGAACGTCACACAGCAGGTATACGGGAAAAATCACTAAAATTTTAAAAATGTTTTAAATTAAAGCTTACTGTGATGTTTATTAAGTTATTTAATCAGTTAAATTAAATTTTGCAAAAATCGCCATTTCAATTACAGAAATGATAACTTTTTACCAAAAATCCTTACATATTTTAAAATTTTAACGGGAAAAAATTTAAATTTTTCTCCAAAAAGACATCAACATAGAGGTTATTTTCAAAGTAGTAGACTTGCAGCAACAAAGAATAAAAAAACTGTTAAATAATAAACAATTTCAGAAAAAATAACAGAGTGACGTTCAATACATTTTGTGACGTTCAATACATTTTGTTGCGCTTAACCAAATAATTTAAATCAAATTGAGAGTTTAACAAAAAACAGGTTTATTCTTTTACATAAAAAAAAGTAAATATAAAGTATTTACTAAATTTTTTCTTTATTTTTTTACAAAAAATTAAAAAATTCAATAGCTAGTGTAATTTGTATTAAAAATTTATTAAGACTTCACGTTTTACAATATAACTTCTAAACCCGTTAAACCACATCTTCATTTGATATCATTGGAAAGGTATAACCTAACGTAAAAACGTAAAAAAATGAAAATTATAAGTAAAAAAAAATTATAGCTCGTGTTGCTGGCATGGTATTGAACTTAAACAAATTAAGAATGAGTCAACTTATTGCAATATTTTCAAAAATTTTGTACTTTTCCTCAAAATAGTTGAAATAACTTTTCCAATGATACTATATTACCGGTAATCGGTCTTAAGTTGATTGAGCTACGTTGTCTCCAAATAGTCTCCTACTTTGGCCACGAACAATTATTCTAAAAATTTATAACTTCAAATTTGGTTTTGAAAGCAATAAACCAGCAAAATAAAAATATTTGAGAGAAATCGGAGATGGTCAGTGCAACTGATCACTTCAATGTGAAATGGGCGATATCAGTTAGTAAAAACAAAAAGCAAAAATGAGGTCAAAGTCATACATAGGTTACCATTATTTTGCCTTCGTTTATATTATTAATTTCGTTCCTTATCTAGCTTTCTTTTTTCCCGATATCTTCGTGCTCTTTCAGCAGGCGTTAACTTTGCTTTTTTACTCTTAAATATACAAAAACGAAATACAAAATTAATACTTCAGCCGGTGGTGTGACATATCTTAAAAGTGACGTTCAATACATTTGCCACATTTTAGTTTTTTTTTTCTTAGGAATTTTATTTTGCAAATATACAAAAACAAAGAAATTAATCAAAACCTATGAAACAATGATTTTTAACTTTGATTTTTTGATTTACTATTTTTGCTTTAATAAAACTCCGCGTGACGTTCAATACATTTTTACACGTAGTTATCATGATGAACCGAGAAAACACAAAAAAAATTTCTTTAATATTATATAATCGACTTCATTTTTAGAATTTCGTGAGAACTAATCTCTGCACTTTCTTAATATAACTTTCTTGTCATCTATACCACACCTAACTTAAAACTTACGAAGCTTAAAAAATGTGACATTTAATACAATGCGTGGGGACTAAATGCAAATCGAAAGCCAAATTCGCGATGACAATGTTCTGAGAATAATAACAAAATAAAACATAAGAAATAAATGGTATTATTAAAAAACAGTTATGATTTGTTAAATTTTTACATTGTTTTCAACTTTTTTTCACGTTTTTCATCAAAAAGTGTAACTGGGGACAATTGTTTTTATATTAAGCAAATACGAGAAAGCAATATAATATTCTTCAAAACAAATATGCAAACAGTTCTAGGATTCTGAAAAATATATTTTGTCAATAAATATTCTTCAGTGATCACTTTCTCATGTTTTATTTGTTTTTTTCTTTTTGGTTTTACCTAAAAACAGAGTTAAAAGAGCGGGGACAAAAAAAGAGGATTTTGTATGCAATTGACCCTATTACTTGCAAGCTCGTTTTCAATGGATAAAATAGCAAGATCGGCAAGCCTTGCCTGTCCCATGGAAGACCTTAAATAAGTCTTAATTAATTTTAGCTTTGAAAAACTCCATTCGCATGAAGCTACTGATACACAAATTGTTAGAAATAATTTCAATGCGACAAAATGGAACACACATTTTTTAACGTAATGTATTTGTACCTTTTTCTTTCTGTTTGAGAAATAAAAAAAAAAACGAAATGGTGTCACCCCTAAGATGGTGGTACCCGGGGCGGACAGCCCCCCCCCCCCCCCCCCGTCCCCCCCTAGGAACGCCACTGCTCTTATCGCTTCTCTAAAGTTCTCATATGTGAACGTACTCTATCTTGGTATTATGCGCAAGTAGGAAACGAAGAGAGTATACTGCTGTACTTATACTAGCAAGAAGCGGATAAAGTAATAAAAAATAACGCAAATACTATATTCATACCAGTGTTGCCAAAAAACTGTGATTCAAAATCGTCATTTTCAGATTTAAAATACGTCATTTCAGTAAAAAAAAACTCAGATAAATATTGAAGCTGAAAATAGCGCTCCATTTGTTTTATTTGGCTACAAGCTGCATGCCCGTTGAATACATTAAAAAAATATCACGCCACTAACAAATACTTGCGATGACAATAAAGTCGATAACATTATCACTTATGTAGGCAGTGTTGCATGTATACTATGCAAGGAGTGTTCCTTATCATTTTTTGATAAAATTAAAACTATTGTGTCTATTAAATATGTCAAATATGTCTCAAAATACATCAATCGTCATTAGAGCTTAAAATACGTCAAAATGATGTTTTTAACGCCATAATGGCAACGCTGATTCATACACTGAATATTTTGCGCATATTTCTTTATGCGCAAACATCTCTTGTTATGCGAGAATTTTAATATGGGATGCAAGCAATATTCCATCATATATGTATATGTATGTTTTGGCAATGTTTTAAATAATGTAGACAGTTATGCATTTTGTGAAAAATTTCGTCTTTTTATTGAAAAGAATTACCTAAGATCGAAAAACTTAAAATTAAAATTTAATAACTATTTTATTAATAATAAAATTAAAGTTACCATTCATTAAAAGGTAAAAAAAAAAATTATTATGCTATTTTTTATGCCTTTTATTTCATCAATATCCAATTTGATTTAAAAATATATTTTTTATTTAAATTTAATTTAAAATCGCAATGATTTTGCTTTTAACATCAACTCATCAATCACCAACTCATATTAAACACATTTCGCTAACATTTATTCAGTGCACCATAGTGCATTGCTGAATATTAGCATTCTTTATCAAGTACAGTGATGTTAACATAATTTGTTGAAATTACTGTGTTGGGCACGAAAAATTACTGTTTTTGGTTCAAAATTACTGTGAATTGGAACAAAGATTACTGTGGAATTACTGTATAACTAAAACGAATAAAAAATCAATAAAAACGCAAATTTGTATACAATTGTTTTATTATATCGGCTGTATTCATGAAAAAATTGTAAAGTTCTTATAAAGCCTTCATAAGAAAAGAATTAAAAAACATTATTCATAAACGTTAATAGCGTTAAGCATATCTTAAAAATGCTTCATAAATAAGATAATTTTAAAAATTGTTGAAAACTTAAATAAATAAAAAATACCCTTCGAATTGTATTTTTGTTCTCATCTGAGCAAAAATTTTTTCAAAAATCTATATATATAAAAAGAAGTGTACGTTTGGTTGAAATCGCATCACTTCAGAACGGCTGGACCGATTTGGATAATTTTTTTTTTAAAATGTTCGTTTTAGTCCAAGTTAGGTTTTTAAGGAAAGAAAAATTGACCACGCCCACTTTTTCGCCCACTTTTTTTGATTTATCTAAAATCGGAAAACGGCTGGACCGATTTGGATAATTTTTTTTTTCAAATGTTCGTAGTAATCCAATTTAAGTTTTGTCGGAAAGAAAAATTGACCACGCCCACTTTTGCGCCCACTTTTTTGATATATATATCAAAACTTATCAACAATACAGGTGTGAAAAAATACAGGTGCGCACACATGGTGTATTTGGGAAAATATTTGCAAGGGTAATTGGAAATAAATGGAATATTGGAATAATTTGGCAAGTCTCACTTTAGTTTGCATTTGCGCGAAAAATATACGCATAGTAAAAATTTTCCATACCCCTTTTTTCCATACCCCTTTACCACCCACAAATCAATAAAAATGCTATATTTAAAATTTTTTTGGTCGTAATAGATAAAATTTGGTAAATAAGTTCGTATGGTAACTGTCGGCAACTTTACTTAAACTGGGCGTGGTCTAACTATATATACGCCCACTTTTTAGAAATCATTATTATTCCTGAGTTGTATGTACATATTTTGATAGTGAAACTTGATATATACTATATATTTGAGCGAACATAAGACAAGGGGTAATTGGGTCACACAGGCCAAATTTATGATATCGAATTGCTTTGGAACTAAATGAACTATGTAACTATGCAATAGACTCCTAAACTACTCATTTGTTAAGCATGAAAACTTGTGTATAGAAGTTTTTTGGTACGGTGCGTGTTTGTGGGCTATCAATTTTTATCGACCTTGAACACCAGAGGGCGCTGTAGTACAAATTTTTTACAAAATCGCATATTTTTAGTTGTTACATATGTAAATATTTACAAAATATAAAATATTTCTTAAATTTAGAAAATTAAAAAAAAATTTCCGTTATTTTGACATCAAAAACATGAACATATCTTGAACACTCAAAAATGAGAAAAATACAATCAGAAATTTAATTTTGTGACTTTCGATTCAAATATCTCCGCTGCTTTTTTATTTGTTAAATTGTTAAATTGTTAAATTTTGTTAAATTTTGTTTTGCCTTAAAGCTTCATCAAAATACTATGAAAACCTTATTGCAAAAATACCGTTAGTTGAGCATATATATTTTAAATATTTTTTTCAAAAAAGGTCTGAAACTGTGGAGTTTTCCTCAAAAAAGGCTCAACATTTGTTTTTATTGTAAAAATAATTTAAATTCAAATTCGCAAATTTTCAACTGTTTTCAAATGTTATTTCAATTTTACGCAAAAATTAAAAACCGTTTTTATGATTAAAAAAATAAGGCCACCCCCTTGATTTTTTCGAACAAAATTTTTTTTCCAATACTGTGTTTTTATAGTTTTGAAAAATTATCTTAGTATCTCTTACCAATCAAAAATTATAGCTAATAATGTTTATCCAAAATATATATACAAAAAGCAAAACGTTGTCTGTGTGATGGCTGGAAACTTCAAAATTACTGAGCCGATAGATCTGAAATTTCGGCAGTAAATTTTTTTCAAGTACGAGATGGTTTAAATTTCTGTCACACCCCCTTTTACCGCCCACAAATCAATAAAAATGCTATATTTCCTACGGTTTTCGTCGATTTGGCTACATTTTGGTAATTTAGTTTGTATTCTCTGAAAACTGGGATGGGCATTATATAAAGGGGTGTGGCTCCGCCCATATGAATTGACTTTTATAATCAGACCTCGTTTTTTATTTTTGATTTTGCATTTACATACCTATATCACATTCAAAGATGTACTAGATGAAGATAAACATTAAAAAGAATCAAAAATTTGATTCCGCCGTTCGAGCTCTCAAAAGTAAGAGTTCCTCTAGAATAAGAACGATTTCTGCATACCTTTTTTTTAATTGGAGAAAATTCATCGGAGCCTTTTTTATTCTCCTGAAGGGTCGTTTTGGTAAAAAAGAACATGTTTTTTGCTTGGAACTTTTTATTTCTCACAGAACGCATTCCCAAATCTGCTAAAAAGATAAATATCTTACACATACCGACATTTTGGCATGAAACATTACTCTTAATCACCTCCATAAATCGCATTTTTTGTTACTTTAAAACGCATTTTTTAAAGCCGCTGTAACAGCCAAATTTTTCATTTAATTTACTTGAAATTGATCTTGTGGGAAAGGTATTGAGTTCTATTTTCTTTTTATATATAGGTTTGATCAAAGCTGTGTGCGAAAAATTACAGAACGTTAGCATTCCAATTAAGAAATCTGCTAAAACGATAAATACAAATATTTCAGAATAAAACAATTTTTAAAATTATGTATTGACCTCCTATTGGCCTACCGAAATTTTTTCTATCTTTAGAAACACATTTTGTTTAAGTTATTGCAAAAAAGGTCTTTATTTTATTTATAATTGAATTTTGGCTTGATTCAAAATTTGTGTATTTTCACGAGATTGTCAAGCTGCATGTATATGTCCCAACCGATTTTTATGCATAACCGACATTGTCAATCCTTTTACAATCGTTTTCGCTAATATTTTGTACTTTTTTGTTATAAAAAATGTGCAATTAAGTTATGCCATAATGTTGGTACGTGTAAGATATTTATCTTTTTAGCAGATTTGGGTATGCGTTTTGTAAAAATAAAAAGTTACCAGCAAAAACCACGTTTTTTTTTTACCAAAAAAGAACTTTAGGAGAATCAAAAAGGCTGCGATAAATTTTCTCTGGTTTGAAAAAAACAAGTATGCAGAAATCGTTCGTTCTTATGAGTTCTTCTTACTTTTGAGATCGATCCCGAATGGCTGACCTTTTTTCTCATACAAAGCGATTCGGCCAAATGAACATTAACATTGACATTGATTGGTTAACATAAAAATATTATGCGTATTGATACTGTACACTTAATAAATATTATATTGTTTAATTGAAAACGCGCCAAAATATCTAATGAAAATTTAAAAAGAACCGTCTCTTTCGATTTTGGCGATAGAATTCTCATATGTGTGCAGTTAATTGCACCAATTGTGCGCGCAAATTTGGATGTGCTGAAAAATTCTCTCGAAACTCTCAGGAATTTACCTTGCGTTGTTTGCATTTTGACGAATTGTTGCCTAAATATAACAGGTGCCATACCCATTCTATATTATACAATGTGCACTGATGAAACACACACTCAACTGAAATCCGCAACTGCGACCTAAACTGATCCAATATCACCGTAGTGAAGGAAAATAAAAAATTGAGTGATTAGCTGTAATTCACGTGAGCTATTAGCTCACATAAGCTAATTTACTCAATTTACGCCTTTCGTCACAATGTAGCTTGTCTTTGATCAGCTCCAAAATCATCCAGGTGGTTTCTTTTGTCAATCGAAGACGATCCACATCATCCCATTTGTTTACAAAAGTCAAAAACTTTTGTATTCAATTGTAGCCTACGATTTCTTACGAATGAAACAAAAAGCTCAAGTTATACCAAACATCCCAAGTTAAATCAAATAACTGGAGCCAATTTCGAAAGTTATTGAAATCACAAGTTGACGAAAGTTATAAAACTCAAGTTATATCAAATTTTCAATTTCAAAAGTTATAACAGAAATATTCTACTGAATAAAACAAATTTTTTTTTTCAGTTTCCAACTCTCAAGTTATAAAAGTGAATAAAACGGCCCTTAGTATCTTTTACAAATCAAAAGTTATAGACAATAAACTTTATCCAAAATATATATACAAAAAGCAAAAAGCTGTCTGTGTGATGGCTGGAAACTTCAAAATTACTGAGCCCATAGAGCTGAAATTTTGGCAGTACATTTTTTTCAGGTACGAGATGGTTTAAATTTCTGTCACACCCGCTTTTACCGCCCAAAAATCAATAAAAATGCTATATTTCCTACGGTTTTCGTCGATTTGGCAAAATTTTGGTAATTAAGTCTGTATGCTGACTGTCGGTAACTGTACTAAAACTGTGTAATGTCCATTTACTAGAAAACTGGGATGGGCATTATGTAAGGGGGTGTGGCTCCACCCATACAATTAAAATTTGTATTATCGAATAGCTTTAAAAGTAAAAGTAGCAATACTTACATACAAACTCAAAATGGAGTTACTATTTGGTGATCTCCTGCTACTGGGAAACTGTAACGGGCAGTGGAAAATAACAGTGGTGTCAAACTATGAGTCTAAGAAAAGTTTTGAATACACCTATTATGTTCCCATATAGTTGCAGGGTGCAGCAATGCGCGCCAGGAAAAGGCTAGTATACATATAAAATTAATTCAAAATATATCAAAAACAAGCAAAAAGTCAAAAAATGTTTGTTTATTTTTAAAAATGGCTGAAACATGCTATAAACTCCTCACAAAGCATTTCCGAAATTATTTGGTCTCATTTGAACACAAAAATTGTCTAAAATTATTAATATAATTCAAAATATAACATTTGCAAAATATGTAAAAAAAAAAATTAAAAAAATATGACAAGAAAATTTGTCACAATATTTAAAAATATTTACGAAAAACACAATAAAATTACAATTTTTCTATGCTATATCACGAAATTGTGACACATAAATATAATAATATATAATATAAAATATATAATATATAATATAAATATATATATAATATAAATATAAATATATATAAATATAAATATAATCATTAAATTTATCTAATACATAAACCATTATTTACACTCATTCCACTTCAAATCGAATATTCTATTTTAAGTTCAAAAGCCGCTGCATAACATGTTTATGAATAAGAAAATTTTAAAAGACATTAAAAAGCTTTTTAACTATTGAAAATTTTAAAGCTATTTTAAAATATTTTTATGAATAAGGCTTATAATATACAAACGTAACAAATATATATTGATACTTAATACATTTAAGAAAATTAACAATTTTAGATATTATTCATCTAAATGACCGTACATAGATATTCCTAAAAGCGCTAAATGGTTTCTTTGGAATTGTACGTTTGTTAGTACTAGCCATGAGTACACTATAATCTGCAAAGTTATCAAGGCATCGTTCCATTTTGCACTAAATTCCAGGGATGGTAAAATTATGAGAAGAACAGAGATGTAACAAATGTTACTTTAGCAAATTTTTTCTAAAAAAACTTTATATTTTTGTCTGGCCATTGAAATTACTTGATATTTCAAAAAATTACTGTCGTACTGTATGTACAGTCAAATTACTGTAGAAAACAGTAATTACTGTGCCGTTAACATCAGTGATCAAGTATTCGATTAAGAAACAAAAACAACACAGCTCACAACACAACTCACAATCAGATCAGCGTAAGAGGTGTGTTGTGAGAGAACAGAGAATGAATCAGCAGTTATTTTCATGCGCTGATTTTCTCTTTACTACACGATCTTTTGTCTACATTTATTCGCTTGCAGTGTACTCCTACACTAAAAAAAAAAAAAACATTAACTTAGAATTGAACATAATTGGCCTTTTTTTCATATATTTTTCAAAACGTTAAAACACATTTGCACTTACTTTGACGAAATTTGTTGCAAGCAATTTTTTAAACACAAAATTCTTCTATTTCGTCTATTTTGAGCTACCCGACTAACACCCCGGTACCTGGCTATTAGTCGATTTTGAAATTTGTTTTCTACAAAACTTGAGAATCTTAACGAACAATTAAGATACAGTTTAATTAGTGATGGTTATTAAGTAAAAAAAAAACAAAAAAATTTCAGCCTCGTCGAAAACCAGTTCTGGAACACAAGTATGATTTTCCATTATAACATTTTTCTAATTTTACTTTATTTAAATCTACGGATAAGTTCTCGAATTCACATCACAACAACTGAAAGCTAAAGCAAGGAAAGCAAAAATAAGTAGCATTTTCACCATTATTGTCTTCTTAAAAGGGTGGCAAATTAGAAAGCAGATTAATAAAATTTTCTTATTCGTTTTAACTGGTTTCTTCTTAAACTTTGGAGAGTGAAAAAAAAAAATTTTTCTATTAAAGATAAGTGTTAATAAGATTTCTACATAATTTAATTCATTCAATAAGAAATCTTATTAAGAATGTTTGATAGTAGTTGTTTATTTTTAATAAGATTTTCTCTATGGAATCAAAACGATTTCTCTATGGAAAATTCTTATCATTTGGTAGTATTAACAAGAAAACCTTATGAAACAGCTCAATTTGGAGATCTTATTGATTTTATGTGATGGTTTTTGGCTCTGTGCAATCATATAGGTCTATTTTACTGTCGGTCAGCTACATACTATATTCTTGATGAGCATCGCTACTCGAGTAGATCTAGCCATGTCCGTCTTTATGTCTGTATTTGATGAGGATTACAGCATAGATTTTGGGGCCATCGTTAGAATTTCGATATACTATAAGCTTATATTTAAAATATAAAGATCATGTTGCAAATTAACGATCTCGTTTTTTTTATTGAGGACATATTAAATTCAATGGCAAAATAAAAGAATAATTGACTTTGTACTCTAAATATTATATAATGAATTAAAACAATTTTAATAAGTATATAAATAAAAATATAAAACACCCCCCAAAATTTTTTTCTTGGTTCGCCCCTGTAAAGCCTCAACTGATAGAAGCAATAAATGGAGTTTTTGGAATTTAAAAAGAAAACATTTTTTTGAAAAATGAAAAACTGCAGAGAGTAAATAATAATAAAAAAAACAATAAAATCAGTATACAATGTAAGGAATAAATGGAACATCATAATAATAACAATAATAAGACCGATGATTTCAAGAGACCTTATAAAAAAGTCAAGTGAAAGCAGGAAAAATTAGACAATAGAAAAATGTTAATCAATGTCAATGTCAATTCAATGTGGATAATTGAAATTTTTTTGGTAATTGATTCTAAAGCCGTATTGAGTTGACAAAAAACCGACGTTCTGACAATAGCGTAGAGTATTTAAGTGGTCATTAGGGCATTATTGCGATTGGATCGAGTAAATTTTAGTTTTGTATACAGCTGAAATGGTTTTTTAGTAAACATCACTTTATTCATCGGCATTAACCCTTTCAGACCCGACGCTTATCTACTGAACATTTTTTTATGATTTTTGGAATATATGGTCGTTATATGGAATGAAAATATTCTCAATGTTTAGGTTGCGCAATTTACATATCCTTCAAGGATTTTCAGGACACGCACAATTGATGCAACTATATCTGAAACCCATTTTTTTAGCAACAAATGATTCAAATTTATTTGAAACATCAAAATTTATTATTTTTTTAGTTCAAATGCGTTAACTTCACTAGTTTTACACTGAAATTTTACACTTTATATTTTTTGTAAATGAAGACACAAATTACCTCTGCGGCTCATTTTGACAAAACTAAAAAGTTTATCAAGAATTCCACGCGTGTTCAAATAACGGTAAAGCGAATCGCGGAACAGTGTGAGAAACAAAATAAAACAATAACAAGCACAATCGATTCATTTCGTTCTTTATAACATTCGTTAAATAAAAGTGGAAATATTAAAGATAGAAACCACCCGCACAAACGATGCATCACGGTCGGAAAGGGTTAATAGAGTTCGGAAATTCAATATGTTACTAAGAGACAATGATCAGACTATTATCACCGACAGTACAGGGTTGCCCATATTCGACGGACCCATCTGGCAGCGCCATAACTTTTGACAGAGATGTCAGATCGCTTAATGACATACCGCGTTGGAAGCGTCAGTCCAAGCAGATTTTTACCATGGAACAATACACGCCACGCGAGCGCTCTGAAATAGTTGAAATTTACATTCAACAGAAGAAGTCAATTGTGAAAACTCAACGTGCTTTTAAAAACTTAAAAAATGTGAGAAGTGCGCCTTCTAAGAACACCATTAAGCGTTTATACGAAAAATTTTCGACTGGTGAGGCTCTTTCTAATCCGAAGAGGCCAAATAAAAGTCGACCAAGGCGATCGGCCGAGAATATCGCTGCCGTACGAGCCAGTGTTGAGAGGTCCCCAAGAACATCCCAAAAACGCTGTTCTCAGCAGTTTGGCATGGCTCGGTCCACTTTACAACGGATTATTCGCGTTGATTTGCATTTGTTCCCGTACAAAATTCAATTGACGCAAAGATTGTTGCCTGCGGACAAGCCTCGTCGATTGGAATGGGCCCAAAGAGTCATCGAAATGGCCGAAGATGACGAGCAATTTTGGAACAAAATTATCATGTCCGATGAAGCCCATTTCACATTGAATGGGACCGTAAATAAGCAAAATTGCCGTATTTACGCCACTGAAAATCCTCAGGAGATTCAAGAAGTGCCTCTTCATGACGAAAAAGTCACAGTTTGGTGCGGCGTTAGTGCGAAAACGGTCATTGGGCCGTTTTTCTTCCAAAATGAAAATGGCCATGCTGTTACCATCAACCAGGAGCGTTATCGCGACATGATGACCAATTTTGTGATGCCAATTATTCGTCGAAAGCGTATGAGGCAGTTCTGGTTTCAACAAGATGGCGCTCCACCGCACACAAGTCGCATAACAATCGATTTTCTGAAGAATTTGTTTCCGGGCCGTTTGATGTCGAAAAGTGGTGATTTGGACTGGCCACCGCGTTCGCCCGATTTGACGCCGCCTGACTTCTTCTTGTGGGGATATTTGAAGTCAAAGGTTTACGTTAACAAGCCAAGGACCGTAGAAGAGCTCAAGGACAACATTCGTGAAGAAATAGCCGCTATTCCGGCCGAAATGTTGGCGAAAACGATGGAAAATGCTGCAAAAAGGGTGCAATACGCCATCAACGCCAGAGGCGGCCATTTGAGAGATGTCATATTCAAAAATTGATGTAAACAAATCTACTTGGAACAAATTAAATGATTAAGATTGCCAACCGCCAAATTTTTATTTTTTTCTTTGATTTTTTTAACAAAAACATGGGTCCGTCGAATATGGGCAACCCTGTATTATTGATATGTACGCTCCAGGGTACATGTACATGTATCAAAAATTTTTTTGTACATTACTAGACACTGGGATTTAGTTGAAGACATTTTTCAGTGCCCAGAATTACTGGGCACTATTACAATTTAATTAGAATTTAAAGCAGATATACAATGACTTCATATCACAGACGGTAAATATTTGAACATCATCTGCACACATGTGGATTCCACATCCTGTTAGTGCCGCTGGAAGATTATTAATATAGATTGAAAAGAGTAGTCGTACTAGGACGGATCCTTAGGGAACATCGCTTGAGATCAATGGGAATGTGTAATTTGAGTCACCAGAGAAAATTACTTGCAATCTCCCATTCTTTCTAAGTTTTGATATCGGAATATTGTGATCGAAACAGTCAAAGGCTTTGGAATGGTCTAAAAGGGTAAGAAGAGTGACTTTATTTTTGTCTAATGCAGATCGAATTTCTTCTGTAACTTCTTTTAATGCTGTTACACAACCAAGATAGTCAAAAACCTTACTGTCTGTCGGAAAGAAGTGAGTGTTTTGCTACAAATTTCGAGATTTGAGAATAAATTCGCCGAAATTCGGTGCTATTCTTTGGAATCGGAATAATTTTCACTCTCTTCCAGCTACACAGAAAAATAGATTTAGTAAAAACAGTATTGAAAATGTTAGTTATTTGAGGTAGAACTTTAGCCAGCAAGGCTTTGACAAAAATTGGACAGACTCCATCAACACCAACTGCATTTGAATTTACAGAGAGGAAACTTTGAAAGAATTCTTCTTGATCCACTGCAGAGAATGAAAAAGAGATGCTATTGGTAGTATGATTGTAATATTCATAATTATTACCACAGGAATATTTATAAATTTTTTGTTTTCCCTTTCCCGAGATCACGTATTTCTTTCCATTTATTTTTACTGCTCGTAGCAGATGTGAACTTATCTGAATCGATTTTATTTTGGCTTTTTTAACCATTCGTGTTACGCTTTTCTTTAAAGAACAATACCTTGTAAAAGATTCTGGAATTATGAATAACTTCCAATGATTATAGGCCACATTTCTTTACGATATAACATTTTTTGTTCGGGCATTGAACCAAGGTCTTCCCTCATCTAAGAAAGAAAAAGATTAGAAAATGTAGTCAATGTTTCTAAAATCATAAAACTTAAATTGTTGAATAGAAGTTTTAACAGAACAATCATAATTTAAAAAAATGAGGTAATGTTTGGTGTTCTAAAAATAATATATATGTAAATTAAGATAAATGCCAAACAATTTACTTTTTCTGCTACTTTAAGATACTACTTTAAGTTACGTAAATATCATCAATGTCCATTAGACCGTACCACCTCCTATGCAAAACAAAAAAAAGTTTGCCGTATACCAGCGAATATGACGTATTTTTGCAAGACAATCACGAAAAAAATTTTCTTTTTTTTTTTGACCGAACGTAGGGGTCGCGCATTGACATATAACTTCATATGTCTGGTGCTTACAGTCGGATTTTAAAGTTTGGTATATCAATGTTTTTGTCTTAAGGAGACCAATATAACCTCTATAGAGGTCATTGACCTCAGGTGTACCGTTCAAGTACTTACCCTCCAGATCTCAGTTTCTACCATCCTAATGTGCCACCCTAATATTAAAAAAAAAAGCTCTTAAAATATCATTAATCTTTTGCTCAGAAAGTATATCGATATTTCAAGCAGAAGTATTTTTAAAAAATTTTTGAAAATCTTTTGCCGAACGTAGGGCTCCCTTTTTTCATTTTCATCATATCTTCGGAAGTAAAAGTCTGATCATATTGAATGACATATCGATGTTTTTGTCTGAAAGAGACCAATTATTTTTTCTCCAAAATAAAAAAAAAATATAAACCTACAAGTCCTTGCAAGGTCTTAAATTGATTTTGAGGAATTTTAAAGTTCGTAAAAGAATAAAAAATCTGTAACGCCAATGCTAAAAGAGGTATCAACACTATTTTTGTTGTGATTTATTAAATATAGTACAATGTATTATTATTTTATTTTTTCACTTTTGCTTTTAACTTTCGCTTATTCGCTTTCCACAGCCACATTGAAAATAGTCAAGCAATTTCCAAACACTGGCTTCGTTTTACTCGTGAAACAACAGTTGAAAATTGCGTCCGTCTTATATTTATTTCAAACGCGAGTTTTATCATTTCAATAAAAATCGACCAAAAAAATATTTTAAAAAAATGTCTTTTATTGCGTGTGACTTAAATAATACCAAATTACCAACGGAGTTTGGTAAAAATGTTTGTTATACACTTTTTATTGTAACTGCGGCATAACAGTGATAAAAGTCGAAAGTTGGATGTTTTTAAACAAGAAGCTGTTAGAAATGTAATCGTTTTGTGGCAACGCGACGGCATACCAATTATAACCCTAGCGCCGGTTCGGAAACGTATTGATGTACTTGTGAATATCTATCCAAAAATCGATTGAGATATAAGGTGAATGTTTGGAATAAATTGTTTAAAATTTCGCTTTGCAAGTGGGACATTGAAAGCAACAATCCGTGTAGTTGCAACACCTCAAATAAAATTCCAGACGCAGCAAAAATTGTCTTTATAGATCAGTGCGGTCCCCGATCAATGGCATTAGATGATGTCTATGAAACAGTGTCGATGAGAACTGCCACTGTAGAAGTAAGGTCAGTTGCTGCAAAAGCTGAAGAGGAGTTATCTTCCTAAACAGCAGAAAAAATTACGCAATTCTTGGATGGGCTTATCATTATAAAAAATAAAAATTCAGAGAGCGTGTCAAACTTCGAAAAGAGGCTATGATTTGCTAACATGTATTTCGTTTGATGGGAAAAAATAGCCAACTTTAAAAAGAGTCACTGAGGCAAATGTGACGCGTAACGTTGTTGTTAATGAAGAAAATATCACCATTGTGAAAGAGCCAAATTCAAAATTCATCGGCTATGATACGCCCGCTGACAGCACTGCAGTAGATGTCCAGAGGAGCATCGTGGAATATGCTTGAAGCATGCATGCCTCCTATGTGTTTCGGCCTATTGAGCGAACTTCGTGCATTCGATCGTGTACGTGTTTCGATTCTCGAATAAAGGTTTCGAGTCTCACCAAGCGTGGTACTACGTGAACATCACTGACTTAAATCAACTTTCTGCGATCAGTACTTTAAGCACACCAAAAGATCAACGTGTGACATAAACGTCGTTTGCTGGTAGCAGTCAACCACCCTACAAAACAAAAGTAGCTAGGGTAAAACACCCAGTCCTGAGCCCTCAGCCTATTCTGAGCCCCCCACTCATTAAACTGTCTCTAGCTAAGAATTGTGTGGATGTAAGTTAAAACAGTAAATTTATAATTATTCGTCAAAATTCGTTCAGTTCGTTCAGCTATCATGCTGAGTATGAAATATTAAGTTCAAACTGTGATTTGCAGTCAAGTGATTTGCTAAGCAATATCGACAAGGAGTTATCACACTTTAAACCTTCAGGTATGGACATTTTGTTATGATTTCTATAATAAGCTTTGGTTATAACAAAAGTTAAATATTATTTATTGTTTATTTCTTAAATATTTCATTAAAAATATTCTCTGCCAAAGCAAAAATATGGGGGCTTATATCTGGATAACTAAATTCGGTGTTTCCAGTAATGAGCCATGGGGGCTCACAATTGGAATATTGCAGAAAAATAAAATATCCAAATGTGAGCCCGTGGAGCTCGAAGTAGGAAAACAGAAATTTTTATAAACATTCTTATTAACCCGTTAAGCCTGATTCTTTTATTAGATATTCAAAAACATTCACAAGAAGAAAATTGAAACTCTTGATATTTGTTTGCAATTAATGCCAGATTCTGCACTTTAACTTGTATGCATTACACCCCGATTCCATGCATTAGCCCCCATTGTTTGGCGGATGTTGGTCAGATTGACTCCACTCACTATTTAATTAACTATTTATTTTATACAAATTAATGACATTAAGTCCGGAGTGTCAATTCACGAAGTTTCAAGGAAATATGAAATTCTGCGCCCAATACTCCAAAGCCGGATTCATTCATAACCGTTCCAATAAGGCTCTGCCTGGTCCTTTGCCGTGTTTAACATGCATCGAAGGGGGAAAAATAATCTGATAACTTTGAAAGAGGTTTCCCAAGAAGAAAACACAAAGTTCAAAGACTTGTTAAAGAATTTTTAGATGCATACACACGTGAAAATACAGTAGAGACTCACAAAAGTTGAGACTCGCAAAAGTTAAAATATACGGAAAAGGTAACTAGGCTACTATCACCACAGAAAACTCTAAAAAATTAACTTTTGTGTCAACTTTTCTGAGTTCTTGTTTTATCACCCTTTTGCTTGTTTTTACAAATGGAGAATAAGCTGTACAAATTGACCGACGTAAAAGAGACTGTCCAATTATTAGCTCTAAAAGCGAAGGTGAAAGATATCTTTACAAAAATCTACCCAAATAAAAAAGCGAATGATTTAATGACAAGTCACGGTTGGTTACCCAACACTGGTTTCAAATCAAATATTGTTTCCTGTAATTCTTTACGTAAATGGTCATACAACGCATTTAACTTACAGTTTATCCAAGCTCTGAGAAATATTGCAAATTTTTCTGATCAGCTTATACCCAAATGCAACAAAAATTTTACAGCCAGCCGATGTGGCTATTTTCAGACCACTTAAAATGGGGTGGTTAAAGGAACTGCAATGTTGGAGAATGCATAACATGGACCAACAGTTTACAAAGCATCATTTTGCAAAATTATTAAAAAACATTATTGGTACCTGCATAAAAAATGAGACCATAACAAATGGTTTTCGTACCTGAGACCTGTATCCTTTTAATCCCAACACAATCGATTACAGTAAATGCCTTGGAAAGTCAGGTTTGGATCTAACTTTATATGATAGTTAGGTTTATGATTTATATAAAAAATTATTTTTTATTTGTATTTAGTTAATGTTTTGAATATAATTTTTTCATAAAATAATTAAAATAATAAAGTTCTTATTGTAAAAACCAGATGGCTCATAACTGGGAAAAAGGTGGCTCAAGATTGGAAATCGGGGGCTCATATCTGGGATTCGGTTCATTTTATAATAAATCATTATTTTTAAATAAATCAAATTATTATTCTTGAATGTACGCGTATTTTAACACTAAAACGCTGCCAAACATGCTAAAAATAACAAAGTTATCATTCTTCTAAGAAAAAAATTCTCTTAAGGGGGCTCAGGACTGGGTGTTTTACCCTACTGAAGCATTTTATGCATTAATTTTCATACAAAAATTTCATACAAGATTTTTCTTCTAAGATTTTGCCATTTAGTGACTTTATTAAAAAAGTAACATAATCAAAAGTTTGTTATTCTTTCCATCCGCCATATAACTGATATTTTCGCATATATTTCATCTTTCTACGATAAATATTAAAGACAAAATGCGCTGTAAGACGTAATTCTACGTCAAAAAACTTACCATCAAAGAATGCCTTCAGACACTGATAAGGCCTCCCAGTAAACAGCTGTAATAAAAATTCTACAGAACTTGCCGAAAAAGCGAATAAATCAAAAGTCTTCCAATTTAATTCACTTCTTCTCATTATTTATGAGTATCTTTTGCGAATTAGCTTTAAATGTGAGTCGTCTTATACGTCCATCCATTCATCCCACCATTCCATCAGTCTATCTGTCGGTTATAGTGTAAATAAGATAAATTGTTTCCTTGGCTAGAAAATCGACATAAATCTATTTTATTGTGAGCTTATTTTCATATGAGAAAAATTCATAACATTTTTCTTCTAGCATCGACACAGGGTGATACTTACCCATATATATATATATATTTATAAACAATAATAGACAGATTTACTCTGTTATTTAGACAGCTTCGTGTAAATGTAAGACATCATAAATATTCCGTAAGAGAAAATCTTTGATACTCTTTGATGAGCTCTTATTCCTTATGTTGTTATTATAAATTATTAAGAAAATGCCAATACCCTTGACATTTTAATTTTTGTTTTTATTAAAAATGTCTGCATTATTATTTTGTGTTAAAATTTTGGCAATCAATAAAAAACTTGACTCTAGTCATTTTTATTTTAAATTTTTATGGGTTCAAAGACCCCGAGTTGGAATATTTTATGTTTAATTCACGCAAAATTCTATTTTGAGTGAAGGCAATAAAATTGTGATTCTGCTGCTGATTAACTTATTCGCACAATATTTTTTGCAAAATTTAATAATGTAGTTCTTAGAAATAAATTTTTTGGTTTATTTAAAAAAGATTATAAAATAGCTTTCAGAGTTCTTGATACAGATATGATATGAAAATTACTTGGCACAGAGTCAAACTCGCCACTTCAAGGTAAAATAGTTTGAATAGCCCACAGTTGATCTTCAAATCTTTTGGTATATTTGTCGATTATAGGCGGCCAAGCTGGAATGAAAAGTCAAGTCATCGTTCACTTCCATTTACTTCTTATTTTACATCCTATGTGTTTTTTTTTTTATTTTTACTTGATCTTCTGAATTTGATGCATTTTTGCAAAGTTTTTTCATGTAATTAAATGTTATCACTACTTCAACTCCCACAAGATGTAACATGAGCTTAATAAAAATTTTATAGCAAACTTTTGGGAAGCCAATAAAAAAATATGCGGTTCTGACATCGAATATTTCCAGAACAGCTTTGAAATAAAACAATTATGTACTGCTAAGAGAGGTCAACTGCAACATAATAACAACAACAGTAGACGTTAAGGAACTTGCAGTCAGATGTCGAAATAATGTTGAAGTAATAAATAAATCTTAAGACCTCGTTCGTTCGGCTGTCTTGAAAGGTAGTATTAATTATTATCTACTTTGTAGTAGTCTCCGATAGCAGCAAAAAGGTTGCTTCTTTAATGAACATCAAAAGCCGTCAGTAGGCTGTTACGTTAGAAGCTTGTTAAGCTGTCTGACCCTAACAAAAAATTAATTAATATTCGACATTTCAAGCAGATATTGCATCCGCCTGCAGTAGTTAAGTTATATAAAGTTTTATGTGGGTCACTCCTAACGATTCTAATTGAAAACGGAACTGGTGTTTTTTTATATATTAAACGCATTTAAGCTTTAGATAGGCTTCAATGTTGAAACTATAGAGTATTTTATTTTAAGTGGTGTAGAACATATAATTACAGTCAAACTTGTATTTGTGCGATTTTTTCTCATTAAATTTTTTTATGCGAATTTTTTGACGTAGAATACGTCATTCTTGGAGGTAAGTAGGGTGGTTGATAGTGATCAGGTGTCGGTATTTAGGTCACAATTTGAGCCTTTGGTGGGCCTAAAGTACTGATCGTACAATGTTGATGTTAGCACTTGTTGGTCCGCTTGATCCTCAATGCGACAAAAATTCATGTTAGAACTTTCTAACTTATATAAATTTTACACAATTACATGAAATATAAAGCCAACATTTGATGTTTTTGTTTGTTTAAACTTGCTTCCAATTTATCGACAGTTTCCGGTTTTATCGACAAAACCATAAAATTTGTATGGGAGCCCCCCTAAGGAGTGGTCGGAGAGAATAGAAGTCAAAGGCAAAAATGTTTCTTTTCCAAAAGTAATGGGGGTCGGTCATACATATTAACCTTCTCCGGCACTCTCCTGAAAGGCATATGCTCAGGTGTATGGAATAAATAAACAAAAACCATACAATTTGTATGGGAACCCCCTAAAGAGTGGTCGGAGGGAATAGGTGTAAAGGGAAAAAATGCTCCTTTTGCAAAAATAATGGGGGTCAGTGATACATATTAACCCTTTCCGGCACAAAAACCATAAAATTTGTATGGGAGCCCCACTAAGGAGTGGTCGGAGGCAAAAGGTCTGAAAGGCAAAAATGTTGCTTTTAGAAAAGTAATGGGGGTCGGTCAGACATATTAACCCTCTCCGGCACTCTCTTGAAGGTCATATGCTTAGGTGTATGGAATAAATATACAAAAACCATAAAATTTGTATGGGAGCCCCCCTAAGGAGTGGTCGGAGGAAATAGGTGTCAAAGGCAAAATTATTCTTTTTGCAAAAGTAAGGGGGGTCAGGCATACCTATGAACCCTTTCCGGCACTCTCTTAAAGGTCATATGCTCAGGTGTATGGAATAAATATACAAAAACCATAATATTTGTAAGGGAGCCCACTAAGGAGTGGTCGGAGGGAATAGGTGTCAAAGGCAAAAATGTTCCTTTTGCAAAAGTAATGGGGACCGGTCATACATATTAACCCTCTCCGGCACTCTTTTAAAGGTCATATGCTCAGGTGTATGGAATAAATATTTTGCTAAATAGTTTTTAAAAACGATGTCATCAAAAGCGAATTGAATAATTCTACGTCTTGTGTTACGACATAGTCGAAACTACTGTATCTTTTTTATGGCGTTCTTTTGTTTTTTTTTTTTTTTTTTTTTTTTTTTTTGTGCGGTATATGAATAGCTAGACTGTTCAACATGTAAGTTTGTCGCGAGGTTAGGTCAATCTCAACAGTGTTGGCATCTCTTTTTTCTATTAGTCTGTATGTGCTTACGTATGTACATTACGGCGCCTCACTTTCTATGGAGGAAAAAAAAGTTGTCCGGGTCAGCCCCTCAAACTAAACTTTGGTCTATGTTATGATGATTCCCCAAATATTTTGGCTCTAACGATAGCCGTCAGCTAGCTGGAATGGTTCGAAAAAACCTCTAAAAATCGCGTTATGCTTGGAAAACTGTTTTGCCATGATATTTTTAGTACAAAAAATTGTCACAAATAGTGTAATTCAAAGAGTTATACTGCCGTCATAAGGAAGAGTGCGGCATCTACATATTTCAATATTCTGAGATAAACGACTTACAATAATTTATCAAAAATTCACTGGCTAGGGTTTCAATGGTTATTAATATTTGGTTCTTCAGGCTAGTTATATCAAGTTTGATTTCAATATTAATGATATTTTAAAGAATTTTGTTAAAAATTCAAAAACTGTGGAACAAACGCTGTAGTTGCCGCTTTTTGATTGTTTGTTCTATACATTTAAATTATCACAATCAGTTCAAAAAGCCGTATCTACATCAACTGTACGTTTAACATAACCTATTTCCTTCTGCTTAGTCCGATTTTTTATTTTTCGATTCCGAGGTGTACCGTTTTGAAATTTGTTGTCCTTTGATGACGTCAGGGTAAAGCAAAACTCCATCTTCTGTAGAGATTTGAACAACGTTGACATTTTTGATTCCTCTTTTGTTGGCTGTTATTCCGTGGTTGGCAGCAAAATTGAAAACCTGTTGCATTGTTTTGGACTGAAGAACTTCTTCTGTTTATGTAGATACTGCGTTTTTTGCTTGAATGATTACTTTAAATTTTGTATATATGACATTTCAGCTTAAAATAGTAAGCAATTGAGCAAAAAATTCGCAATTTTTATTTTATTTTCTTGAAGATAGAAGAAGGATGATTAAGAAAAAACAATAAAACTGATTTTGGTTTTCATGGTAGATGTCGCTCTTCCACTCTTCCTTATGACGGCAGTATAGAGTTCTGCATCAAAAATTTTGGGAAATTTGCCCTAACACAAAAGATATTTACTTTTTTGCAGTTATCTTTATATATTTGCAATTTTCATTAAAAACAAAATTGATGCAAAATTTTTGATGCAGTACTATGAAATTCTTTGATTTACACTATTTGTGATAAAATTTGTACTAAAAATATCATGGCAAAACAATTTTTTAAGCATAACGCGATTTTTAGAGGTTTTTTCGAACCATTCTAGTTAGCTGACGGCTATCGTTAGAGCCAAAATATTTGGGGAATCATCATAACATAGACCAAAGTTTATTTTGAGGGAAGGACCCGGACAACTTTTTTTTCCTCCATAGAAAGTGAGGTGCCTTTATATATATATATATTAGATTGGATATCTGCGATATAACTTTTGAATGCGCCCAAGGGTTTATATAAAGGGTGTTTTTTTTAGGGGTTTGTTTTTCGAATAGAGATAAGACTGGCATTTTGTGGTCAAATCTGGCAACTCTAATGTCATTTATGTTCAGTTTGGTTTGCCATTTCATCATGAACAGGTTGACAAAAGAACAACGCTTGCAAATCGTGCAAATTTATTTCGAAAATAATGGTTCAGTTCGCGAAGTTTACCGCAAGCTCCGTCCATTTTATGGTCGACATAATCGTCCATCAGAGCAATTAATTCGGTTAACCATGGGTCGTTTCCGCACTACGTTTACTCTATGTGATAATTCGCATCCGCAGAGACGTCAAACAGTGCGCACCGAAGAAACAATTGCCGCTGTAGAGCAAAATGTTGAAGAGGACCCGAATGAATCGATTCGCCACCGTGCACAGCAATTGGAGCTTTGTCCATCAACTTTATGGAAGATTTTGCGCAAAGATCTTGGCTTGCGACCTTACAAGATCCAGCTTGTGCAAGAATTAAAGCCGCGAGACCATGCAATGCGTCGTGATTTTGGTGTATGGGCCGAAAATGAGATTGATCTCGATGCTGATTTTCATCGCAAAATTTTGTTCAGTGATGAGGCTCATTTTTGGTTGAATGGCTACGTCAACAATCAAAATTGCCGCATTTGGAGTGAAGAGAATCCACATTAGATCCTTGAGACGCCATTACATCCACAAAAACTGACTGTTTGGTGTACTCTATGGGCTGGTGGAGTCATTGGGCCATACTTCTTCCGAAATAATGCTGGAGAGTCAGTTACCGTTAATGGAGACCGATAAAGAGCCATGATAACCGACTATTTTGTTCCCGAATTGGATGGCATGAATGTGGATGAGTTGTGGTTCCAACAAGACGGCGCTACATGCCACACAGCGCACGTCACAATCGATTTATTGAAGGAAACATTCGATGAGCGCATAATTTCGCGGAATGGACCTGTCAATTGGCCACCAAGATCGTGTGATTTGACACCATTGGATTATTTTCTTTGGGTATATGTGAAGTCGCTCGTCTACGCCAACAAACCAGAAACGTTAGGGGACTTGGAGGCCAACATTCGTGGCGTTATTGCCGACATACGGCCCCATATGCTCGAAAAAGTGGTTGAAAATTGGACCTGTAGAATTGGCTTTATTCGAGCCAGCCGCGGCGGCCACATGCCCGAAATCATATTTAAACATTAATGGCATAAAATTATCCTTCCAATAAAGCCAAATTGATGGACATTAAAACGATTTTCTTGTGTTTTATTTCAATTCGAAGTTCTATACCTCTAAAAAAAACACCCTTTATTTCATGCCAGACTTTTTTTTTTCTTTTTCTGACAACCAAAGTTTAGTTTGAAAATGACTTTCTAATTTTTTGATGCAAACCTCTTCATTAACGCATAAATGATAACTTGTCAAGAGTTCCCTATGATACCATGTATGCACTAGAAGATATTCAGGATCAAAGATCACCGAAATCGGTCATTTGCTTATATCTCCGCTCCTCGTTGTAAGACAGTACATATGCTCATAACAAAATTGTAGATCAGATAATTCTCTACAAAAATGCCCTTAACTGTTTTAACATAAAACAAAGTGTTTCCAAGCTATGCGACTAGATAAGTTTGAATAACGCAAAGTAGAAATTTCATATTAACTTTGTGCAAAGCGGAGATATTAAGCAAATTACCGATTCGGTGATCTTTGAACCAGAATATCTTCTAGCGCATACATGACAAGTTGTTATTAATGAGTAAATGAAGAGGTTTGCATCCAAAAAATTAGCTCTTAATTTTTTTTGGATTTCAGAAAAAAAATTCTGACAATGAAATATTTTTTTTTTTTTTTTTTTTTTTTTAGACTAAACCAACGCTCAGGGGATGCCCCCTATAAATGCGAAAGCATTGTGTTGATTCGGAAGAAGGGTGATAGTTAGTTGGAGGGTGGAAAGATGGAGTAGTGTCGGTGAAGATTAGTTTTAAATTTACATAGCTCAAAATTGCCGGGGAACACGCTCGCAGGGAGATTGTTCCACAATTTTATTGTACGGCCGAAGAACGAATTATCTCTGTAATGCCAGGTTCTATTGGGCATCAAGGCAATGTTATAGGGATGGGCTTGGTACGCTGCCCGAGTGGACCTGGGAAACACACGAGCTGATGGCGTCAGGTAGTACCTGTACAAAAGGCTTAAGCAACCAACATTGCGTCGATGCCCAAGAGAGTTGAGAGAAGATGAAATGTTTTCATCTCCTATCAGATATATCGCACGTCGTTGAATTCGGTCCAGAAGCTCCAAATAAGATCTTGAAGCTCCTGCCCAAATGTGCGAATTGTACTCCATTTTCGGCCTAATATATGAGGTATAGATCACGCGTAGGTCAGTTGGAGTGAAGTATTTTTTTGACCGTTTAAAAAACCTAGGCACTTGGCCGCTTCTTTCGACACATCAAAAATGTGATCGTTCCAGCGAAGATCAGATCTGATTGATATGCCCAGAACGTCAAGAGCATCTGACTCCGCGAGATCCGAACCGTTCATATTGAGGGATGCTAAGAGGCAATTCACTCGTTTGTGAGTTAACAGACAGCACTGGGTCTTGCTAGCATTAAACTCAACTCTATTAGCAAGCCCCCACTCGAAGATTTTTTGCAAGTCATTAAGCAGTGTGTCATTCATATTAAGCCTCTTTCTATAAATCTCCAAAGAGCTCGGGCGTTTTTTGAAAGAATATGAATGACAAATGCTGCTGTCATCCAGATTATCAATGACAGAAGGTCGTTGATAAAAACCAGAAACAAAGTTGGCGATAGGACTGAACCCTGCGGCACTCCAGCTACGATGGCATGTTCACTGGACGAAATGCCGTCGACCACGACACGAATCAACCTGTCCTTAAGAAAGCATGTGATCCATCGAGCAAAGTTACTACCAACGCCATATTCAATTAGTTTTGACACGAGTGCTTTATGCCACACTCGGTCAAACGCCTTAGAAATATCCAGAGCAACAACCCTGCTTTCACCAAAGAAGTGAACACATTGGTTCCATTTCTCCGTGAGGAACGCCATTAGGTCCCAGTAGAGCGAGCCCTTCGGAAGCCATATTGACGGTCGCTCAGCAATTCGTTGCGCTCCAGATAGTTCATAAGGTGGAAGTTTATTACACTCTCCATGACTTTGGAAAGCGTAGAGCATATCGCTATGGGTCGGTAGTTTTCAGGGTTCGTGGCATCGCCCTTCTTAGGTACCGGCTGAACATTGGCAACCTTCCAACAAGATGGAAACACTCCTGTCCTGTATGAGATGTTGAAAAGGTTACGCAATGGTCAACTGCAAAAAAAACATACACAAAGAGGTTTTCATGTGTTGTTTTTAAAGTTTTTTAAATTTTTCCGTTAGACTGGTCAAATTAAGTGAAAATTAATGGAGAATTTGAAGTTGTTTTTAGGCCCTGCAAAAACTAATTATTTCTTTGGTCTTTATACGACTTTTGTATTGAACGTCACATAGCAGATATGCGAGAAAAATCACTAAAAATTTAAAAATATTGCAAGTTAAAGCTTACTGTGATGTTTGTAACGTTATTTCATCAGTTAAATCAGCTTTTGAAAAAATCACCATTTCAATTACAGAAATAATATATTTTTACCAAAAATACCTACTTATTTTACAATTTTAACGGGAAAAACTTGAAATTATTCACCAAAAAACATCAACGTAGAGGTTATTTTCAAAGTAATAGACTTGCAGCAATGAATAATAGAAAAGTGTTTAATAATAAGCAATTTTAGAAAAAACAACAGGGTGACGTTCAATACATTTTGTGATGTTCAATACATTTTGGTGCGCTTAACCAAATAATATAAATCAAATTGGGAGTTTAACAAAAAACAGGTTTCTTCTTTTGAATAAAAACAAAAAAAAAGTAAATATAAAGTATATAATTCAGCTATACATAAAATTATCATCCAATTTTTTTCTTTATTTTTTTACAAAAAATTAAAAATTTAATAGCTTGTTTAATTTGTGTTGAAAGTTCATTAAGACTTCACGTTTTACAATATAACTTCTGAACCCTTTAAAACCACATCTTCATTTTATATCATTGGAAAGGTATAACCTAACGTAAAAACGTAAAAAAATGAAAATTATAAAAAAATTATAGCACGTGTTGCTGGCATGGTATCAAACTTAAACAAATGAAGAATGAGTCAACTTATTGCAATATTTTAAAAAATTTTGAACTTTTCCTCAAAATAGATGAAATAACTTTTCCAATGATACTATATTACCGGTAATCGGTCTTATGTTGATTGAGCTACGTTGTCTCAAAATAGACCCTATTTTGGCTGCGAGAATACACGAATACCAATACACGAAAAATATTTGAGTGAAATCGGAGATGATCAGCGCAACTGATCACTTGAATGTGAAAAAATGTAACAATAAAAATCAGGTCAAAGTCAAACATAGGTATCATTCTTTTTGCTTTCGTTTATATTCTTCATTTCGTTCCTTATCTAGCTTTATTTTTTCCCGATATCTTCGTGCTCTTTCAGCAGGCGTTAATTTTGCTATTTTACTCTTAAATATACAAAAACGAAATACAAAATAAATACTTCAGCCGGTGGTGTGACATATCTAAAAAGGGACGTTCAATACATTTGCCACTTTTTAGTTTTTTTCTTAGGAATTTTATTTTGCAAATATACTAAAACAAGGAAATTAATCAAAACCAATGAAACAATGATTTTAAGCTTGTATTTTTTTTACTTACTATTTTTGCTTTAATAAAACTCTGCGTGACGTTCAATACATTTTTATCATATTTTTATCAACTATCATAATGAACTGAGAGAACACACAAAAATGTACTTTAATATTATTTAATCGTCTTAATTTTTAGAATTTCATGAGAACTAATCCCTGCCCTTCTTTAATATAACTTACTTGTCATCTATACCACTCCTAAATTAAAACTAACGAAATGTAAAAAAAAAATGTGATACAATACAATGCTTGGGGATTAAATGTAAATCGAAAGCCAAATTCGCGATGACGATGTTTTGAGAATAACAACAAAATAAAACATAAGCAATAAATGCTATCATTACAAAACAGTTATTATTTGTTAAATTTTTGCATTGTTTTCAACTTTTTTTTCACGTTTTTCATCAAAAAGTGTAACTGGGGACACATGTTTTTGTATGAAGCGAGTACGAGAGACCAATATAACATTCTTCAAAACAAATATGCAAACAATTTTAGGATTCTGAAAAATATATTTTATCAATAAATATTCTTCAGTGATCACTTTCTCATTTTTTATTTGTTTTTTTATTTTTGTTTTTACCTAAAAACAGAGTTAAAAGAGCGGGGACAAAAAAAAAGAGCGTTTTGTTTGCAATTGACCCACATACATATTAGGGTGGGTCAAATTGTTCGGGTGAGAAAAAAGGCGTATAGCAAAAACGGAATTTACGCAAAATTCTAAGAAAACTTTCCCAAGAAACAAGGGGTTTAAAATTAAAACCTAGCTCCCGCCGAGAGACATAAAAATTTCGGTTTGAGGCATTTTAAAAAACTACATAAATTTGATGGATAACAATATCATTGACGCAAACATCATATATTATTAGTTCGAGACTGTTTTGAACAAAATTTTATTAGCTTTAAGAATCTGTTTCCATATTGCTAAAATTTTTGTTTTTAACCCGTGTTTTATTAAAGGTTTGATTTAAAGAAATGCCGAAAAGTAATGAAGAACCCATTTTATCCCTTAAAAAGAAAATAAAATTTTTGTTGTAGGCTCTACCATATTTTGAACCGATTTCATTGGGGAATATGCCTTCACCAATGGACATTTCACCAGGAAGCCGAGCGATGTATTCAGTTGCTAACGCATGTCTCACGATGCGTAATTACAAAGAATCGAGACGATGTTATGGCAGTGACTCTATAAAGTCGTACCCGAACACCTCGAATGGACTGTAAAAAAGACTTAAAAAACTGTGCTTTTTGAGCTTTTAGTTTCACAAACAAATCTATTTCTTTCTTATTTTTGTTGTTTAAATTTACAAAAATAAAAAATAAACTTTAAAAAATTTGTGCTTTTCCTGATTGTTCAATGACATTTCAAACTAAAGTTTTTGGATAAATTTAAAAAAAGGTTTCTAAAATTTTGCCTGAAAAGATGAAGCAGAAATAAGCCAAACATTAATGAAAAATGTGATGTTTCCTTCATATAACAACATTTCTAGATAAAACAACGCTGTTTTAAAAATCTTACAAATGCGAAGTTTTATGTCGCTCGGCGGGAGCTAGGTTTTAATTTTAGACCCATAGTTTCTTGGGGAAGTTTTCTTAGAATTCTTCGTAGATTAGGTTTTTGCTATACGCCTTTTGACAAAAATAATTGACCCACCCTGATATATATACTAGATGATATACCCGGTTTTAGTCGGACGAAAAATGTAAAATTTTGATATTAATTTGATAAGATTTTTTTTGTTTTTTTTTATTAATTTTGTAATTTTGTTTGCATAAAAAGTAATGGTGTAGTAAAAGAATCATGACAATTTCTCAATTCGTTTCTGAGTTATACTCTCAAATACCCCTTTAAACACTGCCACATCAACAACAGCGCCACCTACGGGGTCAAACTTTAGACCTAAACCATCTACAGAGCCAGCGGCACACACATACCAAATTTCATCAAAATCGGTTCAGCCATTTAGGAGGAGTTCAGTGACAAAGCCATATACAGAAGAATTTTATATATGTGACCCGGTCTACGAAAAGGGACCTTCGGTGTAAAAACAAGTTTTCGAGAAAACAGCTGTTTGTAAACGTTTAATTGTCGCACACTGAATGGCGTCTTTTCATTTATTTCAGCTTATCCTCTATTCTTACAGAGCTGTATTTCTTAGTCTATTAAGCTGGAATAAGGTATAATGCAGAATTGCAAAGTGTTTACTCACAAATAGCTAAGCGGAAGGTAGAAGAATGCAGAAAAGGTAAAGAAGTTACAAGGCATCAGATTCAGTTCTCTTTCCTCGGCATACCAATTTGTCGTTCACTTTACGAGTTGGAAACTTCTGCTTTGCGCCATTAGAAAGAGCACACATTAGTCTATCCGAATCGCCAAAAAAGTGAAAAATGATATTTTCACACCGAAGGTCCCTTTTCGTAGACCGGGTCACATATAAAGATATATATGTATATTTAAAAATAAAGTTCGATAAAATAAATCAAAATAAACTAACATAAAATTAAATTATACACATTGCATATACATATACAATTATACAAACTAAGAGAAATTAAATAAAATATTAAAAAATTCATGAAAATATAAAAGAAGAAAAATATAAAATATTGAAATGATATAATAGGTTTGTTTCCGTACCTTACACTGTGTAAGATTTGTGTAAAACGTGTGCTAGAGAGTAAAAACGAAATGTGAGAATAGTTGCAAAAGTACGAAAACAGCTTCTAGTAAGTTTCGAGCACAAAACAGCTGATTTTGACTGCAGACGGCAGCACAAAATTTAAAACACTTTCACTCAAATTATTAAAAGCCATTTTTAATGCAAAACTGAACAATTACTTAATTTTTATTTATTATTATTTATTTATTGTACGTAAATTTCTTTTTTGGCACACAATTTGTGCATTTATTTATCGCAAAACATAAACAATTATGAAATGTAATTTGACATTTGCTTCTTCTTATTGATGCTTATTCTTCTTGATGCTTGTTCTTACTTTACTCGAAGTCTCGAGTTCTAGCACTCTCTGTGCACTTTGTGTGCTCGAGAGAGCGATTTTATGCTTGTTCTTCTTCTTCCATTTTAAGCACAGAAAGTACGGAAACAGAAAATAGCGTCCCACAAGTTACACAGTGTGCGTACGGAAACAGACCTAATGAAACGAAATAAAATAATATAAAATTATATATAATTAAACGGGATACTATTAAATAGAATAAAATAAAATAAAAGCATATAAATAAATCAAAATAAAATAGAATAGGACATAATAGAATAAAATTAAAATTAAAAACAAAATAATTATTTCAATTTCTATGTTTATTTTTATTTTTATTTTTATCTATTTCTATTTTATGATCTAATTGTATTGTCCTTGTTATTAAATGTGATGTTTCACAAGAAAAGGGACCTTATCTTCTCAAACCAAATTTTTCAGGAGAAATAGAATTTTGGGTAAATTTTATCTGTTTTCAGGTTAAGGTTGGTAACACTGCCTAGACTTCTGAGCATTCTGAGCATTTTACAATCGGTTTAAGTCGATTATTAAATCAGAAACAAAAAAAAAAAAAATTTTCCCCAACCCCTACTTCTTTGAAGAAAGAAAACCTTATCTTCCAACATGTATTTTAAATGGGTAAGTTAAGGTCCCATTTAATTGCCAAACTTTGAACATAAATACCTCAAAACTTGAGATTTGCATGCTAGAACTTCAAAATGCCATAAATAAGCTATTTTTTAAAAGTTTTGGTGATTTAGGTGTTTTCTTTTTTTTAAGAAATGTAGAATAACTAACTTTGATTCCGGGAAGACAAGAACACTTTTTCTAAAAAACATTGTATTCAAATATTTTATTGTATTTTATTTGATTTATTTTGTGTTATTTTATTTTATTTAATTTTATTTTATTTTATTTATTTATATATTATTTTATTTTTTCTGAATTGGTAATATTATCTTTATATTATTTTGATAAGGTTTTTCTTGTGGGAGTCGCTGAGGGAGAACGCCTACACATTTAAATACAGTTGAAGTGCCGAAACAAATGAAATGTCATGTAGATGTGCCAACTATCGAAAAATTTTCATATTTTCAAAACTGTGGTTAAAATGGCTTAATTTCTCTAAAAAGCTATCCAAATGATAAATTGACGAAATTTTTTCATAGTATATATCAATAGAATATTGAGTAGAATAATCTGTTGTTTAGAAATTATTTTTTTAATATTTTATGCACAATTTTTTCACTTAGTATAGAAAAGCTACTTTTTTTTAAATAAAATATTTTGAAGTAGTAAATTTGAAAACACAAAAAAAAAATGTCAAATGAGAAAAAAATAAAAAATATGAAGATGCTGAACGATTTTGATCCAACAAGTGAAATATTTTGACCAAGGTTAAAAAATGGACATCTCCCACAAAATTTCGAGTTTCGGTGAAACAAATAGTAGCAAGCTTACTTACCACAGTTCAATAAAATGGCCCTAATATGGTTCGACCCGATTGTCGAACCAAGACAAAGCCTAAGGCGAATTTTCGAACTAGGGTTAAACCAAACAATATAACGTTTAAATTTATTGATTTAATTCATTAAAAAGGCCCGGTCAAAATTAGAAAAATTCCAAACATCCCATTTTGACTAGGATTAGTCCTGCATAGTTCATGGATTTTGAAAATTTTTTGGGACAAACAAATAAAATGACATTAAAAAAGCTGTAGAAAGTAAACCAGGCAAGACTGTAGTATATCTCTAAAAGAAGATATAAAATGATATCTCTTAAGTTCGCTGTTTAAGAACTTTTACTAAAATACCTTTTCATTAATCTAATTAAAAGAACAGAAGTCGATTTTCACGGGGACTGCTCTAGTTTTCTTTTTATTTTATTTTATTTCGTATTATTTTATTTTATTTCATAATATTTTATTTACTCTTATTTCTAACGAACTTATTTTTTAATTTATTTAATTTTGAAATACTTTATTTTATTTTGATTTACTAATATTGATTTATTTAATTTTATTTTATTATGTTTTATTATTTACTTTATATTAATTTTTAATTTAATTTAATCTATTTAATTTTATTATGTTTATTAGATTTCTCTTTCTCCTTTTGTTCTATTTTATTTTATCTTATTTTATTGGATTTGATTTAATTGAATTTAATCTTAGCTTACTTTATTAAATTTAGTTATATTTTATTTTATTTAACTTGATTTTAATTGCTCTATCGGCTTTTAATCTATTTTATTTAATTTTTTTTTTAATCTTATTTAATTTATTTAATTGATGAATTAATACTTTTGGCTTTATTTAATATGATATAATTTTGCTTTATTTTATTATCCTTATTAAGTGAACTATCGGTGAATTATCGATTAATTCATCGAGATGATAAAACAGTAAAAATTAAATGCATAGAAGTTAAATAAGCAGGTTAAGATCTCTTCAAAATAAATAAGTATGTGATCATAGCATAACAAAGGGCTCTGACCGTGATTTTTAGTCAAGAAAAATCGTTCGTGTGAGGTTTGAGTGAAATTAATTATTTTATAGCAATAAATTGTAACTTCGGAAAAAATTTAAAAATAAAAATATTTAATAAAAGAAAAATTAGGTCATCAAAATCGAAAAATTACATTTTCTTTACTTTTTTGCTTCCAAGAGGTGATGTTTTCTGCGCTGTTGTTATTGTTGTCACTCCGATGTCACAAGGAAACCACACCAATAACAACAACAACAACGAAAATTGTCGACAAAACAGCACAGCGAGATATCATGCTGCTAGCTGCCAAAACGAACAATAATATTTCTTAAACACAGATAGTCTTATGAAAATTTGTCAAGAATTTGTAAATTTGTTTAAAGACAACATTATTAATTATATCTTCTTTAACATAGCTCGCAGCAACACACCACCGCTAACCCCCTCCCCCACAGAGGCTCACGCAAGCAAATTCCACTCCAGCTGATATAACTTAATTTAATATAATTTGCTTTTGGTTCGGGGCAACATTTAAATTTTGACAACTCGAATACTTTGTTGGCACATAATTTTAAGCCTATTGATGTTGACGTTTCGGCATTAAGTATGTCAAAAAATCAGTTCTTCTTATTGTTGGTATTTAAGAATTTTTCATGGCTGTGGTTTTTGAATCGGTGAATTTGTGATTTTATGAATTTGAGTCATAAAGAATTAAAGAATTGATTGGAATTTTGATAAAATTATGTTTTTCGTTAAAAAAAAAAAAGAAAAAAAAAAAAAAATAAAAATTTAAATTAAAAGTTGTTCTGTAAAGGCACTGCAGTTAATAGCTATGACAATAAAGTACATGTTTACACACTTCACATAATAATTGCAATTACTTATGAAGGTCATGCCGTAGCAATAAAAACGTATGAATAAACATATGGAAAGTTCCAATTAGTCGTTGTCAGGTTGACATTACGTACGACAAATGCTGATAAACATAAGCAAGAATAATATTAACAAGATGCTGCTCACAGAAATGTTAAGACTGGTGAGATCTAGATAGTAACAGCTCTATTCTGTTTGATAACATTACAAGGAACTGTAAAGAAGCTGTTGTTATCATTCTTGTTATGTAAAGTAAATTTTCGTATTCTGACAAATCATTAACATTTTGAAAACTCTAAAAAGCTGTTAAAGTTCACCACGCATGGTGAAAATGTAAATGCCTTAGATATAAAGCGTCAGCTGTTTTTATATTGCTCTTTTCTTGCTTATTTTGATTGCTTATGTTTATTTTTCTAAAAGTAAGATGGAAAACGTTAAGAAATATATAATTTACTAATTGTTGTCAATTGTTTTAAGTTTAAATATCAATTATTTCTTCAATACCCAAACAATTTTCGAGTGTTTTGCAGTCTTTAAAATTTATTTTATCTTTAATCTTCTTGCTTAAAAGAAGTAAGAATTCATCCAATTTTTCATATTTTATTTTATTTGCACAGCATTTGTTTGGCTTAACACCGAATTATCTTTCGTTGCTAAGAAGTTTTCTGCCATTAACAAAATAGTTAAGAAATGAGCTTTTAAATTATCACCAGAATACGAAACCTTAACAATTTCTGAATATTAACTATTTTGTAAATGTGGTGAGCTTAGTTAAGGCTGCCAGAATACGGCGCACAGTGCATTTTTTTCAATTTTAGGATGACATTTGCAATTATCTCAAAAATTATAAAAGCTAGAGTCACGAAACCAATACTTGTACCAATACTTTTGTATCAAATAAAGTAATTTGACCAAAAATTATAATTATAGGTCAACTGCCACGCCTTCTTCCCATACAAGGCATCTTTATATGGGAAGTATGCATGTATAATGCAGATAAAAAGACATCTCCGGTACAAACATATATTATACTCTTGATCAACTTCACCTCCTGTGTCGATTTAGCCGTGTCCATCTGTGCTAAAATTACGATTACAGACAAACAAAGAAATCAAAGCGAATGAAACTTGGTGTGTGTATTAATATTATCAATACGCTGTTTACTATTGAAAATAAGCATGATCGGTCAATGGCCACGCCTACCTCCCATATAAAATTCATGTATATAATGGTTTAAAATGGCATAACTTTCGATTCGTACAGCGCATTTCATTGATATTTGGTAGGTAGCTTCATATCATCATTACAAATGTCACTACCAACTGGGCGTGATCCGCCTACTTTTACATAAACCTCCCAAAATGATTATGTATCTTTAAAATAAAATAGATGAAAAAAATTTCATTTTAATAACAAAACAATATATAATATATGGTTAGAAATGATCTTCCACTGGACCGAAGTTAAAATACCCCCAGGGCCGAACCAAAGTATATTCAAAGTCTTAAGCAGCCAATGAAATGTTTATTTGTAAAAACATTTCCGTCATAGTTTTAAAGGAAAATATTCGCTTTTTTTTTTTGCCTAAGTCACTTTGTTTGCTAAGTAGGCGTGGTTTCATGTGCATATTAAACATTAAAGCTAATTTGCAAAATTTCAAGTCCATATATTAAATTTTGTGGAATTTAAAGAGATTTTACCTCTTTGATAAAGTCACTTTATATGGGAGGTAGGCGTGGTTTTTATCCGATTTGGTTGAATTTCATCTGGAGAGTGTATATTAAATATCAAAACTCATATGCAAAATTTCAAGTCCTTATATTAATTTTTGTGGAATTCGAAGAGATTTTACCGTTTTGATAAAGTCACTTTGTATGGGAGGTAATATGGTTTTCATCTGATTTGGCTCATTTTTGAACTTGATTTTTATTTTTTATATACAAGCTTAAATATCAAATTTCGTGATGATAGCTTGAAAATTACGGCTGTAATCGTCGTGAAAACAAGGGCAAAATTTAATTTTTAAGACTTTTTTCAAATGAAGTGGTTTTTCTTAGTGGCAGCTAGAAGCAGTTGGTTTTTACAGAAACAGAAGGAAGAAGTACTATATTTTATGATAGTTATAGCCTTTGACTTTAATCATGCTATATTTGCTTGATATTTTCTACTTAATTTTACTTAAAGTTTCATTTCTTGAAAAAGTTGCAGTCATGTTTCTACGATTTTTCTAATTTTATTTATTAACATTTTTTATTGTATTTTATAATAAATTAAATGCCGATTAAGAAATAAAATAATCAAAGAAACAAAATCTTGAAATATACTTTTTGCTCGAAGTTATTGTTGTTTAAAAATTACTCTCTTTTGTTGGGTTTTATTGAGCTTATTTTTGTTAAAAATGTTTCAACTTTGACGAATTTTATAAAAAAAACAATACAATATATCAAGTTTCCAATTCATTATACCACACATAATACCACATTCATAATATATCACGAATTCCACGAAAAAGTCAACCTCATAGGTCAAAAATCAAACTGTAAAGAGAGAAGAGAAACTATATACAATATATTCTATCGAATTCGGACAACACGTTTTAAGTTGAATTTTTCAAGATAACGGTAGTTTTTCTGTGTTTTTTTTACTTTCGCGTGGTGAATAAATTGAGCGAAAATTTTGCAGTTTTATTTTGATATTTGCTGTGAGGGCGTGTGCTGTTTATTACAACAATAAAAAAAAAAATATTTGCTTCAAATTTTTTAATATTTTCCTAATAATCATACATATATATGAATAAATAATTATCAACGACATACCGTGGTAAGAGCAGTTAAATAAATTTAGAAAATATGTAGCAGGTGCGTGACAATATTGATATATGTTTCAATGCAGACTCTAATATAAGAAATTTTTTGCTGTTATGTGTGGATATTGAGATGGCAAACCAGATTGAAAAACATTTTTTTTACTATTTCCATTGAAAAAAATTCCACGCGTTTCGCACATGTTACACTTTTTTCTATACAACAATGTAGTTTTTATACACTACGGGGTCGTTTATAAATAACGTTACCAATTTAGGGGGGAGGAGGGGCTTTAAAATGTATTACGATCAGTAATGATATGGGGGGACTCATATATAGCAGTGACCAAAAATAAAACAACTCGAAAAAATTGAAATTAATACAACCTTCATTTAAAAAATTTCCATCCTTACATCAGCATTAGACGGTCAAACGTCTAAATTGACGGTTAACTATTGACAAGTGTCAATATGAATTCTCATAAGTGAGCTGTATTTAATTTAACCCTTAAATGCCCAGTGTATCTTTTTGGATACAACCGAGAAAATAAGCTATTTATTTGAAAATATTGCAAAAATTAAAATGCTGGATATTTAGTTTCACTCAGAAAATTTCAAATATAAAACAAAAATGTAATTATTGGCATTACTTTGTTGGCTTGGGAAATATTGACCGTAAAATTAAAAAGTTTTTTCATTTTTACCTTCATTTAGTACCTTCATTTAGCAAACAAATTTAGAGTAATCATAAAAAGAATCGTTTTCCACGTTTTTGCCTTGAACTCCTACAACCAAGCTGATTGATGGTATACGTCAGAATGCCCACTGTATACAACCATGTTTTCTTTAAACAAAAATTTTTTCCAAAAAAAATAAAAACGGGGTATGTTTAGGGGATCATTCATCATAGAACAACATAATTTTAATGATATCGGTGTTGTTGGGCATTTAAGGGTTAAAATAAATCGGAATATAAATTATTATTCAAATAAATCCATTTTAAGGAATCATATTCACAAAAACACTGAACTTGGTGATGTACGGGTGCAGCCTTTACGGGTACTCTCTCAAAGACCAGGCGAATTTCTTTGCATAAGAAATGAGAATACACCTGAATAGGTCCACATGGAATCTGTTGAAGAATTTGAAAAGTCCCCAAAGTTCCAGCTCCTTCAATTCCAGTGATTGAGAGCATCGACTTTTGGATCGAATAGAATAGAATAGTTTTTATCGATTAAAATAATTGATTTTCAAATTTTTTTCTTAAATGTATCTAGTCATGACATAAAAGAGATTAAAAAAAAAGAAAATAAGAAATTTTTAATCCTTTTGTTTTGTATTTCAGTTTTTAGTAAATATGGTCGAAGGTAACAGTAATATGAACGTACGGTGTAATTGTGCGTGACGAATGTAACATGTGCGTGACGGTGTTTAAAGTTGAAAAAATTGTTTTATAATTTTTTTTTTTTAAATAATTTAACTACTAATATAATCTAGGATAACCTCTTATTGCTGTTAAAAAATATGAAAATTCTATCTGAAGTCAATTCGCAGAAATTTCAGATAGAAGCTGACATCAAATTTTTAAGGGGAAAATTTTGTAGCACGTGCGTACGCTACATTTTGCTTAATATCACCGAAATTCATAAGTGGATTCATAAAACCTTTACACATTTTAAATAGACCGTAAAATTAATTAATAAAAATTGCAAACCAGTTTTCGCAAAAATTTCTTCTTAAGTAAATCAGTTGCAATTATTCGCAAGCTGTAACAGTGCGTGACATGGAATTCATGATATGTTTTATAATCTGACGAATGAAATTATTTTTTAAAAAATTTAAAAAAAAAATCCCAAATTTCAACCTAAAATCGAAAAAGTAAAAATATGTAACAATAGTTTTTTTATGCATGTTTTGACATTAATGTTGAAATGTCAAAACATGATTGCTTACCCTTGTTTATATTTATTAAAAATATTCTCCCAGTGATATTTTTATAGTTCTTAAAAACATATTTTTTATAATTATTTTTAGGTCTTTATCTAATAGAATTTAGTAGAATTAAAGAAAAGCCATAACTAATTTTGATGAAATGGTACCAGATACTCTTAGTACCTATCTACTCTAATTAATCTCCCTTATTTTACGTCCCTTATATATTTAGTCAACAATTTATGATAATATTCGAATCTAAAATTACTATAACTGTGCCTTAACCCTTTGAAGCTACTCGAGTGCTCTTAACTGACAAATTATTTTAATTTTCAATAGTTTTTGAATTTCTGTAAAGTAGTCAGAAAGCAAAAATAAAAAATAAAAAAATGCCAAACAAATAATAACAGTTGTTTACAGTGACAACAACAACGCGAATAGATTATGAGCTTTGAGTGCAACAACAATTGCAATAACAAAAACCACAACAATAATATGCCAAAAGCGCACGGATAGATTAAAACACATAAATGCTATTGCTGCCACAGCACAGTAGGACGGCCATTTAAATTCTTTGGTCATAAACATAACTTAGAAATAAATGACATGCTTGATGCCATATTAGTGATACTTGAAGTAGTTCCTTTATAACTTTGCGGAATGTCTGGTGCATTCTTTTTGAAGCCATTCAAAGATGAAATTACCTTTTATTTTTGTTATGACTTTTTTCATAATTTGTTTATTTGTAATTTCAGTAAAATTTTAATAATATGAAATAAGAAACATAAATACATACATTAAAAGTAATGAGTATATCAGCAAGAGATGTAGGGTTGCATAGGCGTATTATTTAACAGCCGGTCACCTGGCAATAATCGAATGTTGGCATTTGTCCTTTATGAACGCACTTTATTTACGATAAAAGGCTAAAGAGTGAAAAAAAACTGAATTCTTTTAATTAAATTACGAAAATTTGGGTAAAAACACAGTTACGAAGTGAAAAATTCGAACAAATTTTCCTCGTAATCATGTGACTTCTGAGACGTGTGTGTGCAAGAAAATCAAAAAATTCCAAGAGACTGGCTCAGTGCAAGGTGTAAAGACACCGAAACGACTTCGTCCTGAACGTCGGACTGAAAATATTGGCGTAGAAGAGGAAACTATTTAAAACGACCCAAACACCTCAATTCGTCATCGTGCTCAAGAACTTGACCTCTCTTCGTCCACACTGTGGTGAATATTGAAAAAAGATTTGAAACTGCATGCGTATAAAGTACAATTTACTCAAGAACTGCAACCGATGAACCACCCACAGCTCCGTACGTTCTCTGTTTTGATGTTGGAATACATGAATGTTGACGCTGATTTTTGCAAAAAAAACGTGTTTTGTAGAATTGTAGCGCATTTAGGACTCCGTAAACCCGCGAGTTATTAAGGTTATGCGAATGCACCCACAACGAGTAACTGTTTGATCTAGATTGTGAGCCGGAGGTGTCATAGGGCCGTACTTAATTGAAAATAACAATATGGACAATATGGAGAGAAATAATATTCTTATACAGGGTGGGCCATAAGTCACCATGATGTTTAAAAATTTAATAACTTCTTCGTTTATATCCCTGCTAGACAGCGCTAACAAGTTTACGAACACAATAGCCGCGTTTTATTTGTTCTGGTTTAACCTGATGAACGAATAGATCGCATTAGTTAAACTTTTTTAAGTTTTTCTCTTGACCACTTGGGATACTGGAGCTTGGGGCATTGACCGCTTGGGGCAATAAAATTACGACACTTTTGCATCCATTTTTTTATTTATTGCAAAGAAATAAGCACAGCTGTTTCCTTTGACAGCAAAGGGTGACTATAAATCAATGGAAACACAAATAAACAACGACATCTATAGAGCAGTAGCGGAACGAAAAAAAGTTTACCAAGATGATCCAGCTACTGAGCAGGTATCATATTTTTGGTTAGTGTTCTGCATGTAATTTAGAACATTTTTGGTTAAACCAGTACGAATAAGACACGACTAATGAAACAATATTTTGTGTACACTAACATGTCATGTAACGGTGTCATGTTATGTGAAACAAGGAAAATTATATGTACTTGTATATCTTGCTCTTTTATCATCAAAATATAATCGAAAAAATTTTAAAACAGTCAAAATAAAGTGAGCGGTGCAAATAAGTTTCCGAAAAAATTAAATTAAATGATGTAAAATAACAAAATATTAGTGAAATAACATAGCAAATAAGTGGTGTGAAAAAGCTGTGCTGTTTTTATTTTGTTGTTTTGAGTTTAATTACACGGTGTAACAAAATGAAAAAAAATCAAAAAACTTGCCTCGAGACATAGAAGAGGTAGTAGGCCTGGTTGAACATAAGATAACTGCATACTTAGTTTTTTGAATATACCCTCAAAATCGGGATTTGTGGTCAAAAAACCGATTTTAGGTAGGTGGATGTATAGTTTGTTATGTAACTCCGTTATATCTAGCTCAATTTTAAAAATTTAAACATTGATAAAAAGAAGAAAAATATACCTTTAATTTAATATAAAAAAAAAAATAAAAAATAAATAACTGGCCATTTCAGCCCTTGAAAGGACTTTGACCTAGCTTCTTATGATCAATTGTGTTGTGCGTGTTATTAAGTTTGTACACAATTGACCGAGAAAGGGACCTACATGTTTAACGCCGACTCCGAACGGCGATGAACGTAATGTTCTTATTCTCAAGAAGCTTTTACATGGCATTTGATTACTCTCTGAGGTTTGCCATTGTCTGCAGAGAGGTGGCGGCCATACAGAAAAATTATTTTAATTCAAATAAATTTCTGTCGCTGCTGGGGTTCGAACCTGGGTCTCCAGGTTCTTTGACATAGCGGCCACGCACTTTAACCAACTACGCCACGGACGCCACTTTAATATAATATACAGACCGTTTTTTTAACGAAAAGAATTGACAAAGTTACAGGTAAAACCATTTGAAAAATTCTCATTTTTTTTAATTTTTTCAACTTCAACAACGTTTTGTTAACAAATTTTGTTTTGTGGCACTATTAGTTTTAGCAGGATTCTGAAAGCCTGTTAAATTTTGCGTTCAACAAGCTATCATTAACTTCAAGTGGCTGAAATACAAAAGCACTATCGAATTTTTAGTATTCGTAATAAAATACAAAAAAAAAAATTTTTTTTAAACATTTTTATTGACCTTTTTTGTTTATATATATTATCATAAAGCTAGTGTATTGTCCGGATGTGACGGAACTGTTTGCAGTTTTCAACCACAAACACGCTCCGAATGAATGGCGTTTGTTTATAGAGGGATCTTGCAAGAGTATGATTTATTTAAAAACTTTTTGTGTGATTCTTGATATGTTAAATTCTGATATATATATATAAGTATCCTTGCACTATTTTCGAATGGGATAGTCGTGCGACTAATAAATGCAAAAGCAAAAGAAATGGCCACTGCGTGCTTCATTTTAAGTTGGAAAAAAAATGTTTTGAATACTCCATTGGTGCGACCTGAAAATGTAATCCTACCGCCTCTTCATTTAAAATTAGGTTATATGAAACAGTTTGTCAAGAAAATAAACACTAACAGCGATGCGTTTCGTCATCTGATTGCAGCGTTTCCTAGGTTAAGTGAGGCCAAAATCAAAGAAAGTATCCTGCACGTTCAAATCTTTTATGAAAGTTTTTTATTTATTTCAGTTATTCTAAGGTTTATTTGTGGACCCACAAATTCAGAAAATTTTCTTGGACACTGATTTCGTTTCTAAATTGAATCCAGTTGAAAAAAAGAGCTTGGAATAGTTTTATTTCGTTATGCATTTGTTTCCTCGGCAACAAAAAGAGTCGAAATTACTTAGATGTTGTAAATGAATTTTTAAGTGCCTACGAAGAAATGGGCTGCAATATGTCAATCTAAATACATTTTTTGCACTTATATTAATAGCCTTGGACAGTTTAGTGATGAACAAGGAGAAAGGCTCCACCAGGAGATGGAAGCTATAGAAACCGGCTTTCAGGGAAAAAATTCCATAAACATGCTGGCAGACTACTGCTGGTCCCTAAAACTTGAAACCGATGATAATATATATAAAAGAAAAAGGTCAAATAAACATTTTTAGAAAAAAAAAAAGAAAATAAAATTTTTTGTATTTTATTACGAATACTAAAAATTCGATAGTGCATTTCTATTTCAGCCAATTGAAGTAAATGATAGCTTGTTGAACGCAAAATTTAACAGGCTTTCAGAATCCTGCTAAAACTAACAGTGCCACAAAACAAAATTTGTTAACAAAACGTTGTTAAAGTTGAAAAAATTAAAAAAAAATGAGAATTTTTCAAATGGTTTTACCTGTAACTTTGTCAATTCTTTTTGTTAAAAAAACGGTCTATATATTATATTAAGGGTATATTTTTCTTCTTTTTACCAATGTTTAAATTTTTAAAATTGAGCTAGATATAACGGAGTTACATAACAAACTATACATGCACCTACCTAAAATCGGTTTTTTTACCACAAATCCCGATTTTGAGGGTATATTCAAAAAACTAAGTATGCAGTTATCTTATGTTTAATCAGACCTACAACCTCTTCTATGTCTAGAGCCGAGTATATTTTCACTGTTACACCGTGTTATTTTCCTTTTTTTAGCTAAAATTAATATGTTATGTGTCGAATATATTTTAATTTGTTCATGCATTATTTTTACTTTAATATTGAAAAAATTGTAAAATTATATTTACATATGTATTTTCAAACATTTATAAGGAAAATACCGAAATAAAATAATAAAAAATAGTAATAAAAAAAAGTTTGTGTTCTTGTTTGTGCCCGGGATTGAACCCAATTTTCAGAGTAAGTATGGTTTGCAGGTATTTGCTCTAACCACTATGCTATGGTAGGGGAGCAGCGCGATGAGTTAACTTTTTTGATAAATAACTAGCTGTGTTTGTTATTAGAGTGAGCAGTTTAACTATACTTTTTTGGTTGAGTTAAACATGGGTGACAGACAGAGATGCCAGATCACACAGATAGGCAAAATCTTGTTATATTTTTCACGACGCACAGTGGGGTATTTTATGCCAAAAGTGACGATTAATTGACAGGGGCCACTTATCGAGACAAAAATTGTACTTTGGGGATTTTTGGGGTCGCTGATCACGAATCTGAAGTCAAAAATCTGAAATTCAAAGTGGCGGCTTCAAAATGGCGATGAACAAGCTAACTTGCTAACAAGCTCCCATTCGTGGTAATTTCTAATTGCCCTTGGGAATTTTTTTTGTTGAGGATTCCCATTGTTTTTTTTTAATTCAGCGTGGCAGTTTTTAATTAGCGTGGGAATTCAGTGTGGTAGTTTTTTAATTTCCGTGGGATTTGGGAATTTTTTTCCTTAAATAATTTTTTTTCACATTTATTAAGCGAAAAGTTCAAATGAAATCATTGCCATTATACGCATCAAACGCTCTGTTTACACAACGATTTTATGTCGCAAGCTACGTATGTAAAATCCCTTAAATTTTTGTTGCATATGGGATTGATTGTGGTATTTTTTAATGCATATGGGATTTTTTTTTGGATTTTTAAATGCACATGGCATTTTAGGTTGTATTTATAAAAAGTGTGGTATTTTCGTGGTAATTTTTAATGATTGTGGGATTTTTTAATGGTGGTGGAAATTTTTTTGTTTACTTTTGCCGTGGTAATTTTGGTGGTATTTAAGTTATGGTACTGTGGGAAAAAGGTAATTTCCATGGGAATTGTTCCGAATTTCAACTGACAACCTTGTCGCTATATTAAATAAAACATTTTTAGTTTTTCCTTTTTGACGTAACGTTTTACCGCGCAGGTTTCCAAACAAGAGGAAAAATGCATTTTTTTCAAAATTCATCGACGTTGCATTGAATTGTTACTCGTTGAGTTTAAGAGCTATGATTAAAAAAAGTGTACGATCGTAAAGGGTAATTTTTTGACTTTATTATAAAAATAAAAATAAAATGCAAAATGTCATCGTGACGAGGTGGGAGCTGTTTAAGCAACGCAACTGAAAATTTGTTTCATGGAATTATTACTCGCTGAGTATTAGTGCTAGGATTAAAAATATGATATACCTATAAAGGCCTGTTCTAAGCCCTTACAAAAAAATTAAACAAAAAATTTCAGACGCCATGGGCACACAAAGAGAGCCGTTCAAAGATCGACAATGCAACATTCAGTGGCAGTGGCGCTGCGTTGAATTTTACTCGGTGAGCATATAAGCCACGGTAAATGTTTAAAAAGTAAAATAAAGGATTTATAGTTGGCCTTACGACAAAAATAAAAAAAAAAAAAATCTGACGTCACCAGGAATTATTACTCACTCAGGAGACATGCTATGGTAAATTTTATTTCACGACAGCATATATGTGTTGTTAGGACTCACATTTAAAATACAAAAAAAAACTCTTATCGTCCTGATTTCAGGGTGGCATAATGCTGTAAAAATGCTACAACCATGAAAAAACGTTGCATGGAATTTTAACTCTGTGACTACTGGCGTAACGGTAAATTTTAATGGACGGAAATGAAGGTGAGGTCTTCGAGCAAATGATAAAAGAAAAAAAAAATTGGCAGCGTCATGAGACCTCTCAGGGAACAACCAAATGTGACGCATATGCATCCTTTTGACTGGATTAATTACATTCAGCTAAGGCAAAGCAGAACCCATGGAGAAGCAAACAAAGAAGCAAAAACAAAAGCAAAAGCAACAACACCAACAACAGCAAAAAACAAAACATCAACATCAACATCAACATCAACATCAACATCAACATCAGCATCAACATCAACATCAACATCAACATCAACATCAACATCAACATCAACATCAACATCAACATCAACATCAACATCAACATCAACATCAACATCAACATCAACATCAACATCAACATCAACATCAACATCAACATCAACATCAACATCAACATCAACATCAACATCAACATCAACATCAACATCAACATCAACATCAACATCAACATCAACATCAACATCAACATCAACATCAACATCAACATCAACATCAACATAAACATCAACATCAACATCAACATCAACATCAACATCAACATCAACATCAACATCAACATCAACATCAACATCAACATCAACATCAACATCAACATCAACATCAACATCAACATCAACATCAACATCAACATCAACATCAACATCAACATCAACATCAACATCAACATCAACATCAACATCAACATCAACATCAACATCAACATCAACATCAACATCAACATCAACATCAACATCAACATCAACATCAACATCAACATCAACATCAACATCAACATCAACATCAACATCAACATCAACATCAACATCAACATCAACATCAACATCAACATCAACATCAACATCAACATCAACATCAACATCAACATCAACATCAACATCAACATCAACATCAACATCAACATCAACGTCAACATCAACATCAACATCAACATCAACATCAACATCAACATCAACATCAACATCAACATCAACATCAACATCAACATCAACATCAACATCAACATCAACATCTACATCAACATCAACATCAACATCAACATCAACATCAACATCAACATCAACATCAACATCAACATCAACATCAACATCTACATCAACATCAACATCAACATCAACATCTACATCAACATCAACATCAACATCAACATCAACATCAACATCAACATCAAAATCAAAATCAACATCAACATTAACGTCAACATCAACATCAACATCAACATCAACATCAACATCAACATCAACATCAACAACAATAACAATAGCAATAGCAACAACTATAACAACACCAACACGGACTATGACATGAATAAGCATATGGACTTATACAAAAATTAAGACCCACCTTTCCAAACTAGGAAGTGATTCGGTATATTTGATTAAGTCAAGAATTTGGGCATGGATTCAAACAAGAGTTTTGACATGAAATGGGAGCATAAGGAAACACCGTCATGTCAAAACCTACGGGTGTGTCCACGACACCCCATGGTTATACTCAATTTTATTAAATTATTGTATTATGTTTAGTTTTATGTATCAGCTGGCCCACCGTGCACAGTTGTCAGTGGAATTGTGAACAGCAAATATAAAACAGCCATGCAAAAAAAAAAAAGAACTTAAATAAAAATACAAAAGGAAGTAAACGGTTAAATTATCTTTATGCAAATGGCCTTAATGCATTTTTTTTTCAAAAGTCTTTTAAAAGAACTGATTTTAAAAAAATGTTAATTTGATTAAAAACATTAATTGAAGCTTCAAGAACCCATTCTGTCAATAATTATGACGAAGTAAAAACTGTATAATTATCAATTTATATTTATGTTAAGTAAGGAATGAAAACGTGGAAAGCTAAATAAGTCCAGGAGCACTATTTAAGTGAGTATCTATTGTATATTTATCAGATGTACAAAAAAGTTTTAAAGGATTTTTTGAGATGGCATCCCTAGTATGAAATCGATAAGGCAAAATCCCTTACAGAGTGGGCCTTATGTGATTGCTCATAGTCTTTTATGACTCCTTTTATAATTTTTTTTTTTTTTTTTTAAATATATGAAAACTATAAGTATCAGTTTTTCAGTTCATTCTTCATACGTGCAGTTGTAGCATTTCGTAGCTTCAATCTGGGAAGCCCCAATTTGAACAAATAAATATTTTCAATACACAAAGTCAACAGTTAATTTAGACTTTATCACATTTTATCAGTGCTCGTATGTAAACAACAAATTATTTCTATACTCGTACATACATATATAGCGGTAATTGTTTTTGTAACGTTTTCATTTAAGGTTGTAGAAATCTATTTGTATCGTTATTTTTTTTTATAGAAAATTAGATAACAAAATGTAAACAGTGAAAAAAAAACAATCAAAACAAATAAATCGCAGAGGTTTTTTAACGCTCACTGAATGAGGTAAATAGAATTAGATAATCATGGAAAAATATTGCAAAATATAAATGGTAAAGTCATTCGAAAATTCGACAGGAATATGGCTACATGACAAGAAATAATTTAACATACTAAATAAATACTAAATAAAATAGTTGATTTTTCAATAATATTAGAACAATGTTTAAATTAGAGTGTGGCCATTTTTAAATGGAGTCAATTGTCAGATTTGCCAGTCAGAACACATGTTACTAATGTACACCATATATTTATAACTCTAAGTTTATTGAGGGATTAAGTTTTTCAATCCGTTTGTAACGCCCATAAGGAGGCGTGGTAGTTTGACAACAGTATGTATATCATTCTTGATCAGTATCATCATACGAGTCGATTTAGCGAAGTCAGTCTGCCTTCGTCACGAGTATAGCCGTTATTTAGAAGCCATTGTTATGAAATTTAATTTTTTTTTTTAGATAAGGAATATAAAGTTCATAAAAAAGCTCAACCGGGTGAAAGCACGCCTATCTCCCATACAAAGTAATGATAACAAAATATCAAAATCTCTTAAATCACACAACCTTATAATTTAAAAACCCTAAAATTTTCGTTACAAGCTTCGATTTCAAATACACACTCTGAAAATTGTCAAAAAAATTGCACAATTACATATCAAATTTGTCGAAATTGAATGAAAACCACGCTTATCTCATATGCAAAGTGACGTTATCAAAATTTTTCAATCTCTACACATTTCGGAAAAAATAAATCTAAGCACTTGAAATTTCCCATATAAGCTTTGATTGTCAATACGGACTCAAATTTTGAAATTTATCAAAATTGGATTTAAATCATGCCTACTTCCCCTACAAAGTGACGTCATCAATATGGTAAAATCTCTAAAAAATACACAAAAATTTATTACTCAAGCACATGAAATTTTGCACATAGGCTTTGATTTCAAATGCAAATTATTAAGTATGTATAAAATACAATAAATCATGATATTAAGCAAAACCAGATTGAAACCACGCCTACCTCCCATTCGAAGTGCCTTCATTAATATGAAAAAATCTCTAAAATATATTTCTTTTAAATAAAAACGAGAATGAATCACTTAAACGCAAGAAATTTTGTACAAAAGCTTTGATATCTAATACTTTTTGTTTGAATTTGTCAAAATTTAACATCAACATCTACTTCCCATACAAAATTACGTCATCAAAATAGCAAAATCTTCATAAATTTGACAAAAATTAATGTACTCATAAGATATTTCACACAGAAGCTTTGATAATTAAAAAGTACAGGGATGTTAAAATTTTAATAAATTTATTCAAAACCACAAATATGCATCCCCTTTACAAACTGATGTCATCAAAATAATAAAACCTTCGTAATTTATATATATATTACATTTATTCTATTGTTCTTATATATTACACACGAGTGTGGGGGTATTTTAACTTCGGCCATGCCAATTAAAGATGTTTATTTAAAAAGTTTCATTTTTCGATAAGGATGAAACTCTCATACGGTGGTCAGATCTGGCAAACTATGTATATTATGATTTGTGCTCAGTCTGGTTAGCCATTTTTCAATGTATAGACTAACTCCAGAACAGCGCTTGCAAATTGTGAGTAATTATTTCAAAAATTAAGGTTAATTTGGGGAATGTTACCGTGTGTTTAAGATACACGATGTGTCAGATAATATCGCAGGCAGGCTCTAGAAAACATAATTGAAACACGATTTTTGTTTATTTTTTGTGTTTTTGTTCAAAATACTCTGCTCCCTATTCAATACACTTGTTACAGCGATTCAATAGTGATTCAAATGCCTGCTCTAGCTCATTTTGTAGGATCGCCTCCACCGGCCGTGTCATAGCTGTCATTAAATTGGTAAAAATTATGATTTTTTAAGTAGAGCAGTTCTTTTTGAGTGGCATAAACGGTTTTTGGGAGCAGAGAAATCTGGAGGATGACAAAAACACAAGAAGGTCAATTTCAGTTCGGATGCCTGAAATGATTCAAAAAGTAGATGGTTTTGTTCCATCATTCCCACAATGCTTTAGTGAGAATGATGGAAGAGGCCTTAAACAACATCAAATAACTAGACTATTCGAATAATTCTTCACGAGGATTTTGGCAAAACAAAGACCTGTACAAAATTTGTCCTACACACATTGAATTATTCGTCAATTTTTGGCTAAATATCAAGTGTGTGTTAAATCATCCGCAGTATGCACCTGATTTGGCACCGTGTGACATTCCGAACATCCAAGCAGCTACGACACGGACACTGGAGGCAATACCGCAAAATTAGCTAGAGCAGGCCTTTTAATGAGTATTGAATCGCTGTAACAAGTGTTTTAAATCGGAAGGAGAATATTTTGAATAAAAAAACCGAAAAATAAACAGAAATCGTGTCTTAATTATGTTTTCTAGAGCCTGCCTGGGATATTATTTGACACACTGTGATAATCGTTCATGCGAGCGACTTATTGGATTAACCATGGATAGATTTCGCACAACGCATATTCTCAATGGTAAAACGCATCCTTACAGACGTCGTACAAAAATCCGCTTCTGTGGTTTAACGTAGTCACGTAGTTGGCAAGGAGTAGAGGTTCATGGACTTGCCAAATGAGTTTTTAGGTTGTTATCGCCACATACTCTTTGGGCAAAAATTACCAGAATCCCCAAAAATAAGTTTTTTGTGGATTCTGATAAGGACAAATGTTTTTATTTTCAAATTGGGACTACTGTAAATGACATCTGTACAAATTACACATCAAAATATTCATTCCTTCTTCATTTCAGTTTCCATCTCTTCTATCGATTCAAAACGGTGTCCACGTTGCGGTCTCTTGAGTTTAGCGAATAGCCAGAAGTCACATGGTGCTAGATCAGGCGAATACGATAGTTGCGGAACGATATGGGTCGAGTTTTTAGCGAAATTATCACGAATGACGAGTACAGTCTAAGATGGTGCATTATCGTGATGCAAAAACCACGAATTTACTCTCCACAAATCCAGTATATGTTGACACACAGCATTATGCAAACGACGCATAACACCCATGTAGTATTCTTTGATGACAGTTTGGCCGGCTAAAAGGACTTCATAATGCACCACACCACGATAATCGAAGAAAACCATCAACATGACCTTGTTTTTTACTTACTTCTACGTGGTTTTTTCGGTCTCGGCTCGTATTTACCCGATTGATCGGCTGTTCCGGGTCATAAGCATAGATCCAAGTCTCATCTCCAATTATGATGCGTTTCATGTTGTCTTAATAGTCGGAAACAATTGTTTTACACTCATCTACGCGGCGCTGTTTTCCCCATGAAATTGAGCGTTTTTGGCACAACAAGGTCAGTAGGGTTTTGGACGGTCAATCGACGATTTTGGATCACCATCTCTTTGATTTTTTTGACGTGTAGCTCATCCAGTGGCGGATGTAGGATTCGCCAAAGGGGGGCTGAAACTATACTTTTGTATGCCAAAGGGGGGGCTGAAACGTCTTTTTGGATTTTTTTCATTTTTTTTTTACATACAAAAAATTCTGCAAGGGGGGGGCTAAAGCCCTTTCAGCCCGTATGTAGATCCGCCACTGAGCTCATCAGGTCGTCCTAGCCGTGCCTCATCTTCAACGCTTTCTTTTTTCTCTTCTTTGAACATTTTGTACCACTCATAAGCTCTTGCTTTCGATAGAGCTCGTGCAGCGAAGGCCTTCTGCAACATTTCCAACGTTTCGGCAGCAGAAATTTCATTCCGCACACAAAATTTAATGGAACTACATTTGTCCGTATCGGAATCCTCAAAAATAAATTTTTTTCGGTAGTTTTGCCCACAGTATTATAACTCCCTTTAAACTGTTATTAGGATATAACTCCCTCCCTGTTATCAGGATGTTAGTTATTCAATGTTATCCAAACTTCCTTCAAACCAAATGAATAACTACACCAACAGCAGCGAACTATTCGCCAGTATTCTTTGCATATTTACTCTTGACTTTGTCATTTTTTCACTAAATATTTCTGTAATAGGCAAAGTAAATATTCTTCTCTATAGCATAGCCAGTATAACATACTGATAACTGGTGACATATAACATGCTTGCAACCATTCTCTGGACAGGCTGCTCGTGAAAACAGGCGCAGCTACATACGTCGTACAGTGCGCACCAAAGAAGGACCCCATTGAGGAGGACCCAAAAAAGTCGATTTGCAACAATTGGAGCTGTGGCTATCCATTTTTTGGAAAATTAGATACTAAGATCTTAGCCTACGATCTAGTAAGGTCCACTTGGTGAAAGAATTAAATTGGAACTACAATTGTTTGTGCCGTACGTTCGGTCAATGGACTAACCAGTGGGTTGGCTTTTTATAGCAATATTCTGTTCAGTGATGAGGCTCACTTTTGACTCGATGAACAAAATTACACATTTAGACTGTTGAAAATCCATAAAGCATTCTTAAGGAACCTTTATATCCACCAAAAAAAAAAAAAAAAAAAAAAATAATCATATTTAATGCGCTTAATGGACCGATGGAATGATTGGTCCTTTCGTTAAAATGAGAGCAACGAGAGCAGTATCAATGACGAGCTCTTTTGAGTCATGATTTCCATTTATTTCGTACGCCAATTGAATGAATGGAATGCTTTTTACAGACATGCTCTTTCAACAGGATAATGCTGAAGATCATAAGGTTCTTAAGTATAAACCAGCAAATACATTGTAGTGGGTTTTTGCCTTGGAAGAAAACATTGTGCGAACCGTTGTCGAGAAACAGACCCAAATACTTCTGACTTTTAAAATACGCCACATTCGAGTCAGCCATAGCGGCCACATAACTCGAAATCATACTTTAACACCAATGGCATCAAATTATCTCTCAAATGAAGCTAATTTTCAGTTTAAAATTATATATCTAAGTATTTTATTTCAATTCAAATTTCTAAAGAGTGTACCAATAGTAGGTGTGGTTCTTTGTAATCGATTAAAATCTGCATTATCCAGCATTGTTCGCCATATTTTGTGTCATTGTCATTGTGACAGTATGGTTGGTTAGTTATGGATCGCTACACGAAATAACAAAGCATTGAAATCGTCGAATTTTGGATTTTAAATTCCAAGCCGATGGTGCAAATGCTACGATCGATTCACCAAAAATGGGGTCGCAATCACCACATTAGTGAAACAACTGTGCGCAACATTGTGAATAAATTTGATCAAACTGGGTTGACGTTCCGAAGCCAACCAGAGTGTGGACATCACGCATTGCTGAGAATATTGCTGCCGTAAGTGAAAGTGTCGTCGAGTCCCCCCCAAATATCTATTCACCATCGTTCGCAACAATTGGCCATTTCCGCGACCCCGATGCGTCGAATAGCGCTTGGACTTAAAGTTAGACCAATATAAAGTTCAACAGACGCAGCAGCTGTTGCCTCGTGACCATGCACAACGCCGTACATTCGCTGATTGGACCCTGCAAATGATTGCTGAAGATTATGATTTTTTCGGACGAGGCTCATTTTCACCTCGGCGGCTATGATAACAAGCAAAACTGGGGCTCGGAAAATCCATAAGTGATCGTGTTTCTACACTAAATATACAATGGAACATACACCTCTAAAAATACACCCTATGCATGCCTTATCACTTTTATTTTTTTGTTGAGGATAATGTGCTTTTTTATTGGACTAACTACAAAATGCCATTGCATCGACTGCGAGTCACTATTTGCTGCGGTTTATGGGTCGGAGACATCATTGGGTCGTTTTTTTCAAAGATGAGGACGGAAATACTGAAAATGTCAACTCTTTGTGGTACCACACTATGTTGGAGGACTATTTTGTATCGGAGGTTGAAGCTCAGGGTCTGGACGATATGTGTTTTCAACACGACTGGGCTACACCACACACAACTCACCTCGATTTGAACTTTTTTGCGTCGCAAATTCCCGAACGGTGTAATTTCTCGTTGCGGTGATATGAATTGGCCGCCCAGATCGTGCGATTTCATGCCGTTAGACTTTTTTCTGTGGGGTTTCACGAAGGATAAAGTCTGTGTGAATGATCCGAAGACGATTTCAGACTTGAAAAGCAATATTGCATCGATGATTCAGGCCATTTCGGAGCCCAAACTGCAAAATGTCGTCAAAAATATGACCGAAATAGTGAGATATCTACGGTGAGAATAGTCGCGGTGAACATATCTGCGAAATAATTTTTCACACATAATTCTATTGTGTGGCCGCCCCTCGAACGAAATAAAATATTTTGAAAAATTCCGAACCGTTTGCGTTTTATTCAAAATCAAAATACCACACGTCTTAATGGAATACCCTTTACATACACCTTTTAAAAATACACCCTATATATGCCTTATAACTTTTTTTTTTTGTTGAGAATAATGTGCTTTTTTATTGGACTAACTACAAAATTTTTATCTCAGTATCATTTATAAAGTATATTTTTAACTGTAAATGAAAATGTGCATTTCATTTTTTCAAGTGTAACGTTCAGTGATGAAATAACAAAACTAATTGTTTGGCACAGAATAACTGAACAAAAATTCCTATAAATGCACACATAAATAAATGTATGTAGCTAGAGATACGATGTTTATAGATAATCTTGAAGGTTTGTTTTTACATTTTTGTTCCGTCGCATCTACTGGATGTAATTGTTCAATAGATTGTTTTGTTTTTTTTTTTTCTTTCTTCTCCATATTGTAAACAATAACAAATTAGTACGTTTTCTGCGACGTTTCGTTGTTGGGTTCACTTATAATGAATAGAGTGAAGATATGACAACAACAGCAATTACAACAACAATATGGAATCTCAGCATAAGACCGAACCTAGATTTGAAAAATATCTACATAATGAATAATTGTACCTTAAAATAAGCAAATGTCAACAGTTAAGGTCAGTAGCTTGATGTCTAATTAGCATTTAGTTTTTTTTTTTTGTGGTTTGCTTAAAAATAAATCTTTTTCAACATAGTTTTATTTTTTGTTATGAAATAAGTCGGTATTTTTCTAATTTAATTTTTTATTTTTTTTTTTTTTAAATGGTCATTAATTTTTGCAATTGTACTAATTTTATAGCAAATGAATTTTAACAAATACGAGTTTGCGTGATAATAACCAGATACAAATTTTTAAAATGGCGACTAAATTGTGATGTCCAAACAACCAAAACAACAACAATAGCTTTAAGTTTAGAGGTTAATATAGTGGACTTAGAAAACAGAAAAATCTTTACGACGCATACAAAAAACAAACATTCGTTTACCTAAACGTACGAGCACGCCATAAAAAACGATGCGATCTTAATGCTAATGAGCTTGTTTTTGACAGCTCTAATTAATAAATTTGACAACTGCAAACAGACAACGACAACCACAACAACAACAACAGCAAAGGCATAACTTAGCATTGTACTGCGTAGTCACAACAAAACCAGTGAAAAGAAACCTCCACAGCTACAATAACAACAAAAACAACATCCACAACGATAACATCCACAATAATTTAAAAATAATAACAATGTGAATAAAATTTAAATAAATAATACCTACAACAATACAACGAAATCACAACGAAAACCACATTTTGACAAATTGCTATTTAAAAAATTATAAACGAATTGTTTACATAACAATTTAGAATTTTCGTACAAAACATGTTTCTCCACAGCAGCGATTTCGTTGCGGACCATTTGCTGCATTGGCAACCCTCGCATTGTACCTTTTTTACCAGCTACAACTTTAGCTGACGCTCACTCACCATATGGCGACTCGGAAGTTCACACAAGCAACATAATAAATCATCTTATTTTAAGCAACAATAAAGAAAACTAAATCATTTCAATTCGCTCGATTATATCCAAAAATGGTCACTTTTTAATTGTCTGTATTTTTCAACATAATAAATTTTGCTTCTTCGCTGCAACACCCACACAGTTTATAACAGAGCAATTTTTAACTGTCGCCAAAGTCACTGTGTTGCAAACTGCGTAGACTTCACACTTTCCATGATGACAAGGTTGTCGTAAGCTAAGCTGTTTTTTTTTAAATGACTGTCATGTTTGCTGTGACAAATATAAGAGGCTCAAGTAATCGTCATGTTAAGAGCTGTTATGTCGCCGAAACTTTCTACAACTGCGAAAGTTTGAAAGGTAGGTATTTAGTACCGTTTTGTTTAGTTTTTCTAACTCATGTTGTGTATTTTTTTTTTTTTTTACATATCTTTATATAACTTGCGAAATTTTAAGTTTTTTCTCAATTTAACATTTTATTATATTCAGTTATTGAAATTTCCTAGGGCAGTTGTTTTGATATTTGATGCAAAATAACTTTTCTACAAAAAAACTTTTTAACAAAAAAAAAAAAAAACAAACCGACTTCAAAATCACTACAAAGTAAAAAATAATTTTAAATAACTTTTCCCATTAATTTCTTGTTCAAATTTCAACAGCTATTTATATGTATTATAATATTGGAAATCTTATCATTTTCATTTTTTCTATTTTGTCTTATTATCATCAATGCATTAATTGCTTTATGTACATAAGAGCTTTGAAGTCGGCGCTTATCTTACTAAGTCGAAATCTTATTATTTTAATTTTTTCTAATTTGAATTTATTACTATAAAAATGTTAATAACTTTATGAATATAAAAACTTTTTTATTTTGTTTTCAGTGGCAATTAAATTAAGATTTAAAATTACTACAGTGTCACCAAGGCAGCATAGCATCAAATAAAAAAGTTTAAAATAGTGCAGGGATGGTAAAAGATCATGATTGTGTGTCAAAGTTTAGCGCCAAGTTCGAAGCTTTTATGTTCATAAAGCAATTAATATATTGATGATAATAAAACAAAGTGGAAAAAATGAAAATGATAAGATTTCCAATATTATAATACATACTACATACTACATTATAATACATATTAGCTTTTTCCGGGTGCGCTTTGCTGCACCTTATCTAGATAAGTACCGGAAAATGTTGCAATGCCCTAAGCGTTATTATTTCTATACCATCTCGTACTCGAAACATAGGGGTCGTTTATAAATTACGTGACCGATTTTCAATTTTTTTTTTACCCCCCTCCGGTACTCTTTGTAGTGCATTTCAAAAACACTCCCCTCCACCCCCATAAAGTAACGTAGTATATGAAATAAAAAAATTAATTCATATACAATCGAAAAGCAAGCAAAGAAAAATTATGCCCTTACTACACTTGCCAATAGTTAACAGTCTCAATTTAGACGGTCAAGCAAGAAGATGTAAGGATGAAAATGGTTTGAAATGTTGGAATGTATTAATTTCAATTTTTTCGAGTTTTTTTATTTTTGGTCACATTACTATATCTGAGACCCCCTCCCCCCATCCGTTTATTATCGTAGTATCGTAGTTAATTTTAAAACCTCTCTCTCTACTAAATTGGTAACGTAATTTATGAATGACCCCATAGTTACTGCGCAAATTTGAGCTCAATCGGCTCAGTAGTGTCTATAGTGTCTAATGGAGTCTATAGCAGCGTTCTCTATTGTAAATTTTTTGCATTTTTCATTTCCCAGTAGCAGAATATTACCAAGTAGTAACTTCATTCTTACTTCTATGTTCTTTGTCTTTTACTTCCATAGCTTTTCTGTGTAATAAATTTGGCTTGTATGGTTGGAGATACACCCCCTTGTCCATTGCATGTCACCTTTTCTAGAAGAAGGACATCACCAAACGGTATCTACATTCTGAGTTTCAATGTTCTGTGACTTTTACTTCTATAGCTATTCTGTATCGTAAATTTGGCTTATATGAGTGGAGCCACGCCCCGTTTTCTAATGCCCGTTCCAATTTTTCAGTAGAAGACCTTCATTGTTATAGGCAATTTAGTTCCAAAGCAATTCGATATCATAAATTTGGCCTGTGTAGCCAAATTCCCCCTTGTCTAATGTTCCCTCAAATATTTATATAGTAACTGCCTCTTGGGTCCATAGCATCTACATATCAAGTTTCACTATCAAAACATGTTCAACTCAGGAGTATAGTTAGACCACGCCCAGTTTTAATTACCGACAGTAATCATACGAACTTATTTACCAAGTTTTAGTCTAATACGACCAAAACCGTCTTAAATATAGCATTTTTATTGATTTGTGGGCGGTAAAAGGGGGTATGGAAAAAAAGGGGTATGGAAAATTTTTACTATGCCTATATTTTTCTCGCAAGTGCAAACTAAAGTGAGACTTGCCAAATTATTCCGATATTCCATTTATTTCCAATTTCCCTTGCAAATATTTCCTCATATACACCATATGTGCGCACCGGTATTTTTTCACACCTGTATTGTTGTATAAGTTCACTAAAATGCCTATAATTCATGAACCAATACACAAACAAAGACCGTTTATACATAAAAACCTTCGTATTGACGTCACCTTTCATGGAAAATTTCCAGAAACGAAATCGGTTCACTCATTACAGAGAGCATCAATTTCATACAGAATCCAACTTATTTTAATATATATATGTAGATATATAAATAACTTTTAAAATTTGACCAAGAAATTAATGAGAAAATTTACTTAAAATTATTGATTACTTTGTAGTGATTTGAAGTCGTTTTTTTTTTTTTGTTGTTAAAAAGTTTTTATTTCTTCCTTTTTAGAGAATATGAAAAATTTTATGTAATTCTTGAGGAAAATTTCAAACACAAAACTTTGTTCTTAAAAAAATTGTTTTATTCACGCCCTTTCTAAAGGGTGTCCCAACAAGAACGCAATTTTTAAATTTTATATAATTTTATTGAATTGTTTCTCTGGCTGTATGACATGTGGCGCCGTCTTGTTGGAACCACATGCCCTCCACATTCATTTCTTCAATTCTAGGCAAGAAAAAACTGGTTATCATTTCACGATACCGAACACCATAGACTGTTTGCGCTTGACCTGCCTCATTTTCATAAAAAAAAAGGTCCAATGATTCCTCCAGCCCAAAAACCACACCACACAGAGACACGTTGAGGATGCATTTGCTTCTCGTGAATCACTCGAGGATTTTCCTCACCCCAAATGCGACAATTCTGCCTATTGACGAAGCCATCAAGATGGAAATCAGCATTTTCATGTTGTCTCTCCAATACCCAATTAACGAACTCCCTTCGCTGTCCATGGTCAGCTGGCTTCAATTCCAGAGTCAATTGAACTTTGTATGCATAAAGATGCAAATCTTTCGTCAAAATTCGCTGCATAGTGGATTTGGAGACACCAATTTGTTGAGCTCGGTGTCGAATTGAGGTGGATGGAGTTTGAGCGACATCATCACATACAGCTGCGACATTTTCGGTCGATCGACCTGGTCGAAGGCGCGTTGTTGTCTTTACATCACTAACAGACCCAGTTTCGGCAAATTTATCCATTAATCTCTTTACAGTTGACTCTTTTGGAGCATTATTGTGACCCCAAATTGATCGCAATTTGCGAACTGTAGCCGCAAAACTTTCACCATTTTGGAAAAACAATTTCATAATGAGAATGCGTTGTTCATTCGTGTAGCGCTCCATTTTCACTAACATCGTACCTTCTACTAGCAAACAGTAACAATTGTTCAAATGTCAAACAATGACACTTCCAGTGTTGCCACATTTAAAAATTGCGTTCTTTTTGGGACACCCTTTATAATACCGCCCACTTTATTTACCATACTCAAAAAGATTCTACCTAGCCCTGTGCTAAATTTCAGTTGCCAAGTATCAATATTATTCCATATATAGTACTTTCCTTAAAGTGTTACACCCTATGTTCAATCCCGCCCACTTTATTTAAAAAATAAAAAATAAATAACTGGCCATTTCAGACCTTGAAAGGACTTTGACCTAGCTTCTTATGATCAATTGTGTTGTGCGTGTTATTAAGTTTGTACACAATTGACCAAAAACCCGACCTACATGCTTAACGCCGACTCCGAACGGCGATGAACGTAATGTTCTTATTCTCAAGAAGCTTTACATGGCATTTGATTACTCTCTGAGGTTTGCCGTTGTCTGCAGAGAGGTGGCGGCCGTACAGAAAAATTATTTTTAATTCAAATAAATTTCTGTCGCTGCTGGGGTTCGAACCTGGGTCTCCAAAGTTCTGTGACATAGCGGCCACGCAATTTAACCAACTACGCCACGGACGCCCACTTTATTTACCGTACTTTATAATGATTCTTCCTACCCATCTACCTGCATACCAAATATTAGTACTCTAGTCAGTATTAACTGAGTGTCAATATTAACTGAGATATAGTATTTTTATAATATTGCCACACCCCTTTATTGAATAACGCCTACTTTATTGAATGTACTCTGTAATAACTATGTCTACCCACGTATTAAATTTCAGCACCCTAGTGTCAATATTATTCGATATATAATATGTTTCTAATATTGCCACAACCCTTTGTCAAATAACGCCCACTTTATTGACAATAATTTTTAAAAGTTGTGTCAACTCCTGTACTAAATTTCAATACCTTAGTGTCAATACTATTCGAGACACAGTGTTTTTCTAATATGACCACACCCTTTTGTCAAATAATGCCCACTTTATTGACCGTAATTTGTAATAATTCTGCCTACCCCAGTATTTTTACTGTAAATTTCAGTACCCTAGTGTCAATGTTAGCTGAAATACAATGTTTTTCTAATAGTGACATGCCCCTTTGTCGAATATCGCCCACTTTTTTAAAAAGGACCTCCGCGTTCATGATATATATCTGTTGACAAAAAATTATGGAAATCGGGCAAGTGCTTTAGGAGTTATCGATGTACATACATTTAAAAAAAAACAAAAAAACGGACAAACCAACGAACTTGAGAACCTCCTCCTTTTTGAAGTCGGTTAAAAATTGGAAATTTACAACGTTTTCGTGCAACTTAGTGATCCTCTATTGATCAATTCAACGACAGCTGAACCGCTGGGAAATTCGCGAATCCGATACTAGATCGTTGACGACCATTTGGACATAAAGGTACCGTAAGATTTGGTGGTCGCGTGGACAGTCGAAGTGGACTATCTTTTTATTGTTATTTTGTCTTAGAAAGTAATTTTCCGCAACCTTTCCAAAAATTTGTACCTGTTGCTCCTCCTACCCCCAAAATATTTCAGCAAGAAGAAGGGGGTGAAAAACTAAAGATTTTTCGACTTTGGGGTGGTCTGGCAGGCAAAGGAACGAATCTTTGAGTTCTCATCTACCTATGAAAATGAAAAATTCTCTGAAAGTCACATTCATTCCCTATTGAACGATACCTTGTAAAAAAAAATCGATTGCATAGTTTTTCCAGGAAAAATTCTAAAGTAAAAGGGTCACCGGAATACCAATGGTCGTTCATTTTTATGTCTTTTCAACATCATTTCAAGTTGTATTTAGCAGTTTATGATATAACGAACAGGGCCGGCCCTAGAGCCGAGCCAGTAAGGCCAGGGCTCGGGGCGCCTACAGATAGGGGCGCCTTACATATTTAAAAAATAATATGTAAAATCTCACCTGGAGCGAGAGATTGATTCCCACTCACGGGAAATTTTTTTTTAATAAAAAATTTTCTGATCGGTCACCACCTCTTTACAGACAATATCAAACCTCAGAGAGTAAACCGTGCCATGAAAAACTTCTTGAGAACATGAGCCGTGTGGAGTTGGCATAAAACATGTAGGTTCAGTTCTCGATCAATTGTGTACAAACATTTTATAACATACACAAGACGACTGTTTGAACGATGATGAGCAACTTAATATTACCACAGCCACAGCAGAGAAAAATAAGTCAGAAGCCACAGCTATATTGCACAAAATTGAAAAATATAAATTTATCTGCTCTTTTATTGTATGGTATGATATTTTATTTGAAATAAATATAACTAGCAAAGCATTTCAGGCAGTTAGTTTAAACCTCAGCCAAGCAGTAACGTAGTTATGAAAGAGTATAATGTTCCCTGAAGACTATAGAACAGATGCCAAATTTTCTTGTATTTTGGAGAAGGCTGAAATAATTGCAATTGATTTAGATATTGATGTACAGTTTGAACGCGCACGAGTTCGTCGAATAAGGAGACAGGAGGTAATTCCAGTTTATGTAACGCAGACACCTGCCGTATAGGTTTAATTCCACGTTGCCCCATGGCAATAGGGTCGAGGTTTAAAGAATTGATGCCTAGGAGATAAATATTCAGGACGTCAGTGCTATGCTAATATCTATACGACGTCCATCATACCTCTCCTAGGCGTCATTTCCATGACTCCAGACGCGACCAAGGCCCTGTCATAGTAGTTTCAACACCGGTCGCACACCATACTTAAGTGTATATTTAAATTAATAAATATACTGTATGGATAGCACCAATGCTGGAACGCAACTGTACCAATTATGGATGATTAGTTGGGTCATCATCCACATTTATTGGTGGAAATCGAGACCCATCTAACATCTCTGACAATTTGAGGGCATTACCACCCGGTTGATTAAGCACAACTCCACTCCGATCTCACAGACCTGTTCGCGACATTGAACTAGTCAAACGGTCCACCTACTTCCCAGATTGGGCAACCAACTCCAGGATCTGGGTAGTCCCTTCTCATTTACACAGGATAGGGTGAACCCGTTGCCTGCGACCATCCTCCTTTATCCTGGATTTGGACAGGCTGCTCGTGAGAACAGGCGGAGTTGAATATGGAGACAATTTGATTATGAACAAAGTGAAGAAGTGTTGGATGATCCAATGCAAAACTTTAAAGTTAATTTTTTTAACAAGGTCTTCGACAACGCGCTACAACCATTACGTGATCGTTTTCAACTTATTCATGAACACTGCAGTAAATTCGAAATGCTATATAACTTTGGCAATATCACCAACATAACGGATGATGAAATACGAAAATATTGCATGGATTTAGAACTTCTCTTAACTGACGGTGATCAAAATGATATTTCCGGCTTGGATTTATTTGACGAATTAAAATAGCTTTAAAAATCATTTGTCTTCAGATCGCTTTGATTCTCCTATTGAAATTATAAATAATTTATTAGAAAATAATTTAACAACCGCATTGCTAAATATATATATTGCATTACGATCGTCTTGATGGTCGATCGTCAAGATCGTCTTGATAGTTTAGCTACCCTTTCCATCGAACGCGATATAGTAGGGAAATTGGAACTGCATAATCTTATCAACAATTTTGCAGCCCGTATAGCTCCGAAAAAACTGTTGGTGTAAGTTAACATAAAATTATTTATGGATAATATAAGTTCTCTCTTTTTTATGTAGATAAAAAAACTCCGCCAACATAATAAAGGGCATAATTTAGATAGCGTTTTGAGATATGTTAATTTTCTTATTTTGATTTAAAGAAAGTTTTATATATTTAATTGTATGCCTTACTTGTTGTACTTAAAGTTCGAAAAATACCGACCAAAGCCCAATTTTATCATATATTGGATTTTATATAAAAATAAAGTTGGGAGTTTTATACATTATATGTAAATAGTTTTGTCTTATTATTCTAAATTTAACTTAAATAAAATTAAAAAGAGGTTTCTTACTGTTTTTTTTTTACTTGTTAAAAAATATGGGGCGCAATTTAGACCCTTGACCTAGAGTGCCACAAATTCTCGGGCCGGCCCTGATAACGAACAGTTCAATTTCTTTACTTAGTTCAGACATACTCCGTATTAACTGAAAATATTGTAAAAGCTGTGATTCTGCGATACCGGATGTTACATGTTTTACGAGCATTGTTCAAATGTGTTAACCTTAGGTTAACACTTTTCTCTCGATTTCCCATTTTCAAAGTTCATAAAAAATCTTTTTATAGGTTTGATTCCTTATATCCTTTGTACTAAGCCCGACGATCTTCGATGCATATCGAAAAATACGCTTTTAGGAAAATTTATTAAGAAATAATTTTAATCACGAAACAAAAGCTAATGGCAATAATAAGTTAAGCTAAAGCTAATAAGCAAAACGCTCACGCTATAATAAATAAGAGAATAATTTCATCCCTTCAATACCAACACGATTGCCACCCTCGCAAAAATGAACATTTAAATAAAGTAGTAAACATGCAACTAAATAACCAAGAATAGGAATAACATTCAGAAGAAGAAGAAAAGGAAGTAGCAGCAGCACCACGCGAATTGAAGGTATGGAAGGATGTCGAATAAATTATGACCAAACAATGTGAATATTTTTACGCAAGGTGTATTTTTTTACGAGGGTTTAATTTTAACCAAATTACTTCCATGAAACAAAACAAAAAAAAAAAAAAAAAAAAAAAAAAAAAACAATAACAATAAAAGGTAAGATGTTACAATGGAAGCGCAATATGAGCAAAATTGGTCGATTCATAAATATTTAAAATTAATTCCACGATGATGCATAAAATAAAGAAAACAACACCAAAAGCAGCAGCAAGGAGCAAAATGCCAAAAGATAGCTCAGCGAAATGGTTGGGAAAATGGTTGGGATGTCGAAAGAAACAAAAAATAACGATAGTAACAAAATTAAATCGAGTTAATGTTGAGCCACACAATAAAAATAAAAATCAAACCTATTCCTATCCCTGGCCATTGAAAATTAAGTGAAATAAAGCTAAAATTAAATTTGGACAAGTGGAAGGCAAAGCAAGAAAGAAATGCTAAAAAAAAAGAATATGGAAAAAATAGAGAACATAGACAGGAGAAAATTGGTGTTTTCAAATAAAATAAATGCCTTTTTTACGACGTAGGTTGAAAAGTATTTTAAGGATTCTCGTTTTTTTTTTTTTCAATGATAATTTGATGGGAAAAGATATTTGAAGATACTTTCGACTTTTAAAGACACTTGTATGTTTTGCATTTTTTATAAAATATTTTGAGAACGTATTTTAAGAACGATTTTAAGTTAAGAGTTAGTAAAGTTATAAATAAAAACTTGGAAATCTAGGAAATATCTTTATATAAATAGCACAACAAAGATTTTCTTTCTATGGTTAAACTTATATTTACACAGATATTTCTACAGATTTTGAACTAAAACAAGCGGAGTAAAAGCTTTTTTTTTTGTTGCTATAAGAAGTGCACCACCAGGAATGAACAACTTGATGAAGAACAACAATGAAAATAGAATTAAGAGGGAAGAGTTAAGAAGTAGAAATATGTCTAACAAACAAAATCTAATTTATTAAATGCACACGCACTGACAAAATGTTTTGAGGAAATTATATGCAAAATTTAATTTTATACACTTATGCCTCGTACACTAAGGGAAATAACGCATATTAACATTATCCACGCCTGAGTATAAATTTTATTTATATATTTACGTGGTTAAATCAAATATTTTCCTTACAACTCGTTTTTTCCTGTATTTAAATTTTATTTATACCATACACGACACACATATTCCATACAAGCAAGCAGCAACAGCATCGCACACGTACACACATATTCCGACAAGCAGCAACAGCATCGCACTCTGTTTCTGCAGTTTATTTCTGCAGTTGCAGGTTTTTTATAGTTCTCATTTAGTTAATGTTGCAATGGATATTTGGACGAGATGATTTGTGAGTGCGATGCGTGGTCGCTATATGAAATCAGGTTGAGTGACAATTTGATGTTTTCTGGTTGTCATTTACCTGCATATTTTGCTTCTTACAAATTTTAATTCTTATTGAATTTGAATATGTTGTTTTTTAAATTCAGTATTTTTATATACTGGCGTCCGTGGCGTAGTTGGTTAATGTCCGTGGCCGCTATTTCAATGAACCTTGGAGACCCGGGTTCAAACCTCAGCAGCGACAGAAAATTATTTGAATTAAAATGATTTTTCTGTACGGACGCCACCTTTCTGCAGACAATGGCAAACCTCAGAGAGTAATTAAAATGCCATGTAAAGCTTTTTGAGAACAAGAACATTCTGTTCATCGCCGTTCGGAGTCGGCTTTAAACATGTAGGTCCGGTTCTCGGTTAATTGTGTACAAACTTAATAACACGCACAACACAATTGATCATAAGAAGCTAGGTCAAAGTCCTTTCAAGGGCTGAAATTGTCAGTTATTTATTTTTTATTTATTTTTATATAAATTTTCTGTAAATGTTTTAGTTTTATTTTCAAATATTAAATATTTGAAAGATATTTTAAAAAAATTCGTGCACAATTTTAATATATTTTTTTATTAATTCTGTTTAAATATTTAAAAATTTTATTGAATTAAGAAAATATTTAAATAAATTTTAAATATTTACGTAGTCGATTTATGCAAATGCGTTATTGGTGCAAAATTGACTCGCTTTTTGGATAAAACCCCTCCTTAGGTTTCAATAATCTTAATCATTAAACACTTTAAAGACTTAACTTTAGTTATAAATTAAAATCAGTGGAAACTTTCTAAATTACTTCTTTTTCACCATATGAACTATTAAAATACTTCTCTGGCTTTGAGAGTTTGGTAGGAGAGCTCTCATCATGTCATAGAATTATTATCTTTTACTTGTCGATTGCTCTTTCGTTACACTTTTCGCTCTTTCATAATTATTATTTTATTATTATTTATTATTATTATTTATTTAGAAAATTGTTGACATTTAAGATTTAATCTTTTACATGCCTCTTATACAGAATTGATAAAAACTTATTTATAGATAACAACTATTTAAAATGAATAAAGTTAGAGTCATCATAAAAGATTTAAATTCAAAAATATAATTATATTACTTTACCTTAATGAAAGGTGACTCAAAATACGAAAACATTAAAATAACAATACGAAAATTAATATTAAAAAGAGAAAGGAAACTAAGGATTAATTTAAGTGAAAATAAAGGATATAAAGATAGCAAATAGGAGAAAAAAAAAGACTTACGAGAAATAGTTGAAAATTAAATGCTTAAAGTCCTTAGTGTTCGAAATAATTTTAATGTTGTTTGGAAGTGCATTCCATAGTCTAATTGCACTGACGAAAAACAATCGGCTTGAGTTTTGGAAGTTATATTTCGGAATAACAAGGTTCATGCTTCTGTTTGATCTACAAAACTTTAACTTTTCAAAAAGATATCTTGGACAACGGGAGGTGATGATCTTATGCAAGAAAATGCAATTTCTAGCTTGAAGATAGCTGAACAGGTTACGACCTAATAATTCTTTATTAAATGGTGTTATATGATCATACCTCTGAAGACCGTAAGCATATCGTGTACAATTATTAAACGCAACTTGCATTTTGTGAGTGGATCTCGCGTCAAGCTTGCTATAAACGACTTCCGCATAAGAAAAGATTGGCAGTATCAGCTGTAAGACTAGTTTTTTTCTTGTTTCAACAGGTACAAATGCTGCAGTCATCCGAAGATTTCTGAGCACATAGTAGGTTTTTCGAACGCAGGAGTTTACGTGATCTTCACAGGACAAAGATGAGTTTATTTGGTAACCAAGATTTGTGGCTTTACTTACGAATTTTAGTTCAACGTCATTGAGGAAAATGGGGGGAACATCAAGATTCCAGTACGGTATTTTTGATATAGGTAAGACATACGATTTCAGAGGGTTCAAATGCAGCATATTATCTTTGGCCCAGTTTGCCACTATATTTAAATCTTCGTTAACTCTCGCACATAAATCTTCAGAGAGATTAATGGGTCTGGACATGTACAACTGCAAGTCATCAGCGTAGGCATGCATGATTACGTGATTGCATTTATTAAATAGATCATTTAAGAACAATGTAAACAGTATTGGGCCAAGAACCGAGCCTTGCGGAACTCCGCTTGTTGTACCTTTATAAGACGAGAAATTGTTTTTTAACTTGACTCTCTGAGACCTGCCATTTAAGTAGCTAAACATGAAACTAACGGATGCATTAGAAAAACCAAAATTAAGCTTGAGCTTTCTGCACAATAAGGAATGGTCCACTGTATCGAACGCTTTTGAAAAGTCTAATAGACAGAGTAGGCTCAGATGGCCCTTATCATATGGTACTCTAATGTCATCGAGAATTTTTACCACAGCCGAGGAACAGCTATGTCCAGGACGGAATCCCGACTGCAAATTATGCATTAGGTCAAACGTGTTTATGTGGCGAACAATTTGCTCAGCCATTAGGTGCTCGCATATTTTGGACAACGAGGACAATAAGCTTATTGGGCGGAAATCGGATGGTTCACAGGCGTTAGATTTTTTTGCGATGGGAATTACAGTTGCTACTTTCCATAGCACAGGATATTTGGAGGTGGTAAAACAGTGATTGATAATATGTGCAAGTGGGCTGAGTACATATGGCAAAATACATTTAATAAACTTAATTGGGATCCCATCTACACCAGTGGCATTTGAATGATGACAATTTTTGGAAATAAGTTTCTTATGAGAACACAAATCACTATCACAGTTTTTCAAATTTAATAAAAATTTCAAATAATTTTAAACAAAATGCCGCAATTTACAATATTTTCAACTGTAAAGTGTGGCAAAATATTTATATGCAACGAGTCTGTGCTAACAATACCTCAAATTTCGAAAAAAAAATGTAGTAATATAAGTCGAACAAAACAATTATTATAGTATTGTATATAATATTATAATATTATATTATTATAGTATTATAATATGTTAAAGCCAGTTGATAGAATATGGCCATTTAATTTTTGGCAGCTGCATAGATTTTCATGTATTTTGTTGCACAGCGCACCCGACAGCCGCTTTGGTTCTGTTCGGACTCACCCTAGGGGATTTTTCAGTATAGAGCCCGAACAGAATCCAAAATCGTTGCGACCGACGATCCTCTTTAGTCGTCGATTGCGACTGATGATGCAGGGTTGCTTTTATTTAGTATTTTTTTAGTTATTTTTCCTATTTCATTTTAATGAATTGTTCTTTGTGAATCAACTATGTGAATACAAGAGCTGACAAAAAAGAAACTTCAAGACAAAATAAAAACTAAGAAAATGGGTTTGAACATATCCATAACACAGCCAACTCTTTACACAGCGACAAAAAAAGACGCCTGTTTATATAATAAAAGGAAGAGATTCAAAGAAATAAAGGAACTTTTCATTGACTATCGACTTCATGTCAACAAAGATTAACAATAAACAGGAGAATAATTTCTTAGAACAGTTCAAGCATCGAAACCTTATGGTCCAAATTGACCCCATAAATCAAATAAAGAAGTTTTTAGTATAAAAGCTTTGTTTAAACAAAAACTAGAAAGCTTTTTGATGCAATAATTTTACCTGATATACTGTCAATAAATAAAATTACAGATTAACCCACCGTATTCAAACTTGTTTGTCCCCAAGTTTTTCATATTTGTTTCGGGCACCCGGGCACTCGAAACCCGAAAAAAGCCTGGGTAGTCGAAAGCCCGGGTATTCGGGCGATATCCGGGTAATTTGATAATCAATTCCCGGATATTTTCAAGCTTTCGAGCTACCGGGTAGTTTAGAATTTTACAAAATTTACTCTTCGATCTGAACTTTTTTGGAAAAGCTCAAAAATCGAGAGCTCTAGTTTTAATTGGGGTATATTTGGAGACACGTAAAGCTCACGAAAACTGCATCAACAAGTACTTCGCTTGAAGTACTGAAGGATTGAAAAATGGTTAATGCCATTAGATTCAACGTCCTTGAATTATGTTTAAATGATATGTCCCCAGCTTGTTTCATATTTGGACATGCACAGTGTTATACAGTGTTTTCCAATAGGGACTTGACAACTTTGAATTAAATTTCTGAACGGACCCTTTCAATAATCTTCAAATTGTCACCGTCAATTTATTTAGTAAACTCAACATTTTCATCATAGTAAAGTATACGAACGAACAATGTCTGCAAATTATAAAATTTTACTACCGAAATTCGGAGTCGGTGATCGCAACTTTCAGAGCGTTAACTGAAATTTTCGGTCGTAATTCTTGCCCTAGTAGACAGACAATAACAAGTTTAGTGGAAAAATTTGAGTCTACATATTCGTTGTGTGATGTTGTCGCGCTAGTGAGACAACGGGTTGGTCGAAGTGTCGAAAATATCACTGCCGTGCAGGCGTCCGAAGCAAACGAGCGTTTTCAAGAATTGGGCATCGCCCAGATCACTTTATGGCGAATTTTGCTTAAAGATCTTGGTTTACACCCATACAAGATCAAGCTGACTCAAGAATTGAAGAAGTTGGACCATTTGAAGCCCCAACCCGATTGGGCTCTGGAAAAAATGCGCCAATATGATGAATTTCATCGCAAAATCATCTTCAATGGCGAAGCTCATTTTTGACTCAATGGGTTCGTCAAAAAGCAAAGTATGCGTTATTGGTCGGGTGAAAATCCACATATGCTTCATGAATCACCACTTTATCCACAAAAAATAACTGTTTGATGGGGTTTGCATGCCAGCGGCGTCATTGGACCATGTTTTTTCGTCGACTGCGAATGGCCATCGTTATCGCGCCATGATTACCGATTAATTTTGGCCCTAATTGGAAGATATGGACTTGGTCGACATGTGGTTCCAGGAGGATGGTGCCACAAGCCACACAGCACACGTTACAATCAGTTTATTAAAGAGTAAGTTTAATGAGCGTGTTTACTCAAGAAATAGGTCAGTCGATTGACCTCCTCGTTCATGCGATTTAACGCCTCTAGCCTATTTTCTTTGGGGCTACGTCAAGTCATTGGTCTATATGTAGACAAATACAAGCAAAACCAAGAATTGAAGGTATGTACTAGCAAATTCGCATTTATATGGAGTGTGAATTTGAGTTGACTGACAAAAATAATTTAATTTTATCTTTAACTTAACTTTTTTATCTTAAAAAAAGATCAAGGATCATTTTCTCTATTGTTACAAACAGCTTTACGCACAAGTAATGACATGTAATATTTCTGAAATTTGAACCTATGACCCTTTTTTATATATTTTAAATCAAAAACTCTTGATATCTTCAACACAAATATTCCAAAGTAGACTAAAAGGGTTTTCAAACTACCGTGGTATACACGCGGTCTAAAGAAACTAAAAAATTTGAGAAATAAATTCTTCAAACTCTATAAAGCCACGAAAAATATTGTATACTTTCAAACACATCAGCATTACCTGAGAGAATTCAACTTTCTTAATAAATTCTTATACACGCATTACATAAGTAAATATGAGGAAAATATTAAACAGAACCCTAAGTATTTTTGGAGCTTTATTAATTTTAAAAAATCTTCTTCTGGAATACCAACTTCAATGTTTTATTTAAATGATTCATCACAGTCGTTATCTGAATTTTTGCTCTAAATTTGAAGCTGATTATGATCGATATGTTGGTTTAGAATTAAACTATGAAGGTAATATAAACTTTGGCTCCCTACAAATTTCAAATTGTGATTTGTTAACTTCTATCACTAGTTTGAAAAATTCAAGAAAAACTGATGTTGATGGTTTTTCAGCGTTTATATTAAAAAAATGCCATAATGCACTTTCAGCTCCGCTTAGAATAATTTTCAACAAGTCCTTGCAATCTGGTGTCTTCTATTGATAGATTCTATTACCCCAATCTATGAAAGTGGTTCTAAAAATGATATTAAAAACTATAGTCCTGTATGTAAACTCTCAAACATCTCAAAACTTTTCGAAAGTATTGTCAAATTCAAACTATCTTTTGAACTTAAAAGTATAATTTCCCCATATCAACCCCACATTCCCCATCAAAATGCCACAACGTGACTTTTTTAAAATTAAATAATCCTCTTCAAGCAGAATTTAGCTTAAATGGTCATACACTAAAAAAGGTTTCGATTATTAAAGATCTTGGTGTCATCTTTGATTCCAAATTTACTTTTGTACATCATCTTAATTACATAATTCCTAAGGCATACTCTCTTTAAGCTTTTTTTAGGCGAAACAGTAAGGAGTTTACCGATTCGTATACTCTAAAGCTGCTTTACACAAGCCTAGTTAGGTCTAAATTAGAGTATGCGTCTTTTATTTGGAATCCTATCTATAGGAATTACATTGATCGCGTTGAACGTGTACAGCGGAAATTTATAAAATTTGCGCTACGGTCCTTAAATTTTTCGGATCCTCTTCCTCCCTACGATGTACGATGTAGGATGATTAATCTTATTTCATTAGAAAATATTTAGAAGGACTATAGTGTCCTAGCTTTTTTTATACAATATTGATTCTAGCATTACGGATTGCCCACACTTGCTTAGTCAAATAAACTTTAATGTCCCGTCTAGAACATTAAGACATAATCACCTATTCCATATAGGAACTCATATGACGAATTATGCTTCGAATTCTCCAATAAGCTCTTGAGCTTTGAGAGAATTTAATAAAATATCAGAAACTAGCATACCCCTTCCCAGCGTAGCTTGGGAGTATAATGGCCATATTTTGTAAAACGCACGCAATCACGTCACTTCGGGTTTTCTTATCTGGCAATTTATTTTAATAGAAAATTTCTGAGTGAGAAAGAGAGTTTGTTTTACTTCATATGAAAAAGGCATTGCCAGACTGAAAATCTTAACGCAAGTGATTGCGTTCGTTTTACAAAATATGGCTATAAATATGATATGAAAACATATTTTAAATAAAGATAGTATAGATGGCAACACTGCAGCAAAAATTAGCTGAGTACAACTATCCACTCAAGATGGCAGCGCGGTGAGTTGTAAAGTCTCACCTCTCTCTCTCTCTCTCTCTCTCTCTCAACAAAGAGCTGAAGCTATTGTTTGCTGTTATTTTGTGCTGCATGAATTCTTAAATAATTAAATAAAAAGTTTAACCAAAAACGTAGTACCCAGTAGCAGGGTGGTTTATTATAGCAATTGAATAGTGAAAAAATTATTAAAATCGGTTCAGCGATTACCCCGTGATTGAACGATAAAAATCCGAGAGAACCCTTTTATATAATAGTATAGATGTATAATTTAGGTTTCGCTGCATCTAGAAGAATTTTTAATAATATGCTATTGTCAATTTATAAATAACAAACAAATATTTTGTGATATTGTATATTGATACCTTGTCTTAAATAAATAAATTGTATAGTCAGGAAGGATAAATTCTACTGATTAAATAAATGAAATGAAATGAAATGAAAAAAAAATTTCTTCGAAAATTTGACTACGATAGAGTGTAGTACTTGCAACTTCACCTATCAAATCAGTATTTTGTGTACAAAGGAATCTTACGAAATACATACAGTTTGTTTAAAAATTAATTTACTCGGTGATTTTATAAGGATTTATCCTAACCCCGCCTTTAGGTGTATATGCCTGTTAGATGCTTCAGAACTGATTTCGAGTGATGATAATTTTTTAAATTGATACTTATTCTTTTGATTCCATCCTTAAGAATATATTTCCGCTACAAATGAGCAATTTTAACTGACGCACCTCCTTCACTGCTCGACCCATCAAATTGATTTATTTATCCCACACAATCATAATAAAGCGGACTCATAATCAAGCAACGCTTAACCCTCGGTAACTCTTCCTCTCACCCTTCCACAATTCGTACACGACTCTTTCCCGGCCCAAAACATTATCGCAATCATTATAATCAGAATCAACAACATCGTCCGGGTACGCGTCCACTAATCGGCGCACATTAAAATCGTGTAAAGATATACGAATGAGCAACGCACAAAATCTGACAACTCAACTGGACGTGTGTCTGTCTGTCTGTCGGTCTTACGTACCGTCATACATACAAGTAATTTATTGTCAATTCAGACAATCATTTGTTAAATATTCAGCATTCAGCGCGCTGTCAAAACACCAACAAAAATAATGATTTACAGCGGGGGTTGCAGAAAGACAGCAACAACAACAGCAGCCGAAACAACTTGTCATTTTTAAAAAAGCACAACTTCAAGTGGAGCAGTACAACAACAACAACCGGACGGACGTGCTGCTTGAAGAAAAAACATATGAGTCGTTTAGCCGGTGGAGGCGGTGAGGGTGGCGCTTCAGTTCATCAGCTCATCCCTCAACAAGAGCTGCAAAAATGACAACGCAAACTTAAACTGCGGTCAAACACTTGTCATCGCAGCGATCATCAGCGTCAACGACGAACAAATATGAAAACAGACTGACTGACTGACAGGCTGTCTCATAAATAGATGTATAAATGTTATATGTATGCGCATGCAAACAATCGTACGGACGGACGGATAGTTAGAGAAACTGGCAGGAAGGCAGACATGTCGCAACTTAATGTCATTTAAATGTGTCAAAACTGATTAAGAAATGCGTTGATTTGTCATCATATGATTTTTCGGTGATAAATCGACGCAAATTGAGGGCATCCATCGAGTTGTTGTAACTGATCTTGTTATGCTTGCGTATTTGTAACGGATGTGCCACAATATAGTGGGTACTTAGTTAATGTCAAATATAAGTATCTTGGTTTAAAGATGCCAGTTCATGTTTGTTATGGTTCTTATCTCTACTTCTTTTATGATATGAAGATAGATGGTATTTTAAAAGTTTGAGGAGAATTTTGAAGACAAATAGAATTATTAATTTACACAGAAAGTATAATGAAAAGACACATACACGAATCGAGATTTTAATAATTTACTCTCTACCAAAGAGCCCATTTTTGAAAATTTAGGTGTTAGCAATTGGTCAACACAAAATGGTCAACACAATTTTTGACTTCAAACATCCGATTTAAGTCGGGGAAAACATTCTCTACGGGTTGATCGATCAATATAAATGTCAATTACTTAGTTGTATTATTGGCGTCAACAACTTGTCATGGCACTGGTGAAAGTTCAAAAGCGTGACAAAATGGACTTAAAACGCCTATAATTACAGTTTTATTTGACACTAAGAGGCTTGACCTTAGCATGTTGGTTAGTGCATAGCTAGTTGTAGTCAGTAAGTAGTAGGGTAGCCCGCTTTTGTTATCTTGAAAAACGTGAGTGCTAGAAAATTGAGATGCATGGATCATGGCAACAAAAAAGACGCCTGGCCGATGGATTTAAAACCGGGGCCTCTTCCCCGGCATGAAAATGGGAATATAGTAACAGATATCTAGAGTACACTGGTGATGTGAAGGGAACACTTTCCTAGGTTTCTGAATAGTGACGCTGACATCAATCCCGCCAATAAAGGTAATTTACCGGAAACCCCAATTGCGGACGATGGCGTTGAAGACCCGTTGCCTGACATTAATTAAGTATTGAACGCTAAAGATCGGTTTAAATAACCGTGAAATTAGTTTTCTTAATATCGCATATAAGGTCTTGTCGAGTGTATTATGTGAAAGACTGAAGCCCATCGTAGTCCAGTAGATTAGACCTTATCAGTGTGGCTTAAGACCAGACAAATTCACTATTAACCAGATTTTTATGCTACGTCAAATCTTGGAGAAGATCCTAGAAAAACAGATCGACTTGCACCATCTTTTTGTGCCTTCGACAGCACATTACGACATCACCTGTAGTCCGTCAGGTCTGAATTTGGTATTCCTGCAAAGCTCATCCGTTCTTGCAGAATAACACTGAACAACATCAGCAGCACAGTAAAAATCGGGAAGGATTTCACCCCTCTATTCGATACTAAACGAGGTTTTAGACAAATTGATTTCTTATCGTGTGACTGTTTCAACCTAATGATGGAAAGGATCATCCGAGTTGCTGATCCAAATTAGAGTCGAGTCGAATGGGTCTTACAGTGAACGCAGAAAAGACGAAATACTTAGTGTGAACCAAAGATTTACACAAGCCCAATCGTCATTTTTTGCCACTTGAATAACAATCGTCGTCAGCCACAATCGTACACAAAAATTAATGCACGCATACAGCTCGAGTTCGTAAACAACGATTGGTGCTAAGCACAGTTTGTAACGATTGCGAATACATGCAAAGGCACCATCCAGACAATGCAGACATTCGGATGCTTCGCTAAACACTCGAGTGTCTGTGGCGAAAACATGGCGAAAGGCGGAAACTCCAAAATATATTTTTTTCTATTGTTTATAACAGTGCTTGTCATCCCATAGACAGGCGTGTAAGGCACAAATCGTTTTTTTTTTTCACGTGAGATTTTTTTCGTATACAAAAAAAAATCAACACTGCAGACTGCGGTTAACATTTTTTTCCTTGGTGCGAATGGACATAACAGCATGAATTTTTCTTGCTTTTAGGGAATGTTGCTCATGTCTCACTTCGTTGGGTATTCTTGATTCGCAGGCATTCGTAATTGCGACCACTCTTACTCTATGGTATTCGTATCCTCATCGTTTGCACATTTGGCGCTCGTATATTGAGGATACATTCGAAACGCCATTTGAATGCAATCAAGTTGCTTTCTAGTGTGAACAACAGTCCCAACGTTTTGGAAACCACATCACTGTGGTTAAATCATACTATTAAACTCTCCTAGACCAGAAATATTTGATTTGCAATGTAGACGAATGAGTCCATTATAAATAATTTATTAAAAAATAAGAGTGACACGCTCACTCAAACAAAATGATGTGGTAAAATGGTTATGGTATGGTGAGTTTAGAATGTTGATAATGATATGCAAGCTATGTAGTGATTGGATAGGATAATATAGTTACTCTGCATAACGGGTATGGTATAATGGGTTTGGTATGATGGGTATGTTTAGTAAATATGATATTCCGAGAATGGATTTATTGGTATCATATGATGAATATGATAATGATATGATCGGGCATAATGTGATGGATTGAAAGTTCGGTTTGGTATGGAAGGTGTTTGTGGTATCATCGGTATGCTAAATGAATTTAGAATGGTAAGATTATGTGATGGGTATGGTATGATTTGATGATTTGATGATCTGTCATATGGTGATCAAATATCTGTTCAACGCCATTTTTCGACAGTTTGTACGTGGAAACTTTGTAAACAAGTCAGTGTTTGTTGTATTTTGCAAATTTTGCAATGCTGAATTTAGTCGAACACAGGGTTTGTCTGAAATTTTGTGTTTCTAACAAAATATCACATGCGGAATTGAGAAGAAATATCAGAATTGTGAAGAAACAACATACCGTTCCGCAAGCTCTGTATTCACCCAACATGACTACTTGTGGATTTTTTTCCTATTCCCACGACTCAGGTTACCACTTTGCGGAAAGCGTCTTGAGACGTTTGAGGCAATAAATGAGAATTCTCAGAAGGAGCTGAAGGCTATTCCAAAATCCGCTTCTGAAAAGTGTTTTCAGGATTGGAGGAAACGTTAGAATATGTGTACTACTTGCAATAGAGATTACTTTGAAGGAAATTAATGAAAACGAAAATGAATATTGAAATATTTAAACTATTGGCGTTTTATTGAAGAATGCCGTGTATTTTTTTATCAGAAGGTAACTTCTAAGGCACTTGTGAATTCATGTTGCACATTTTTTTTCCACATTTTTTTTTTTCCCACTATGCTTAATGATATAAAACGAAAATAAAGGCCTTGAGAGAAGAATAAAAAAATTCGTCAGTTCGCGTAGCTAAAAGCTTATTCAACAAAAAATGCAATATTGTTGCTTAGAACTATGCTCTCTCAACAGAGGTCCTACGGCAATGGGATCTTTGACCTCATAACGAAACAAACAAAAAAATTGTGGATGCAAACGTTTAATGCTGTAAGAGTGAGAAAACAATAAAAAAACGTTGCATGGAATTATATCACAATTACTATTGGCGCTATGTTTTATTTTATATAGAACGAAAATTAAGGTGAGATTTTCGGACATGCGATTAAAATAAAATGTGTCATGAACCCCCTTAAAAGCACCCACTTAATGTAACGTAAATGCACCATCGTTGCATGGATATATTGCATAGCGCTTAGCTAAAATGTAAACGTTAAACATAAAAGCAAGAGAAAAAAAGCAAAATAAAAAATAAATTAATATAGAACAAACATTTGGACATGGGCCCATATACAAACAAGGACCACATACAAACAAGTATTAAAAATAGTATGAGAATAAGGATTTATACAGAGATTAAGACTAGATGAATAAAAGAATTGGGGCAAGGGTTTGAACAAGGATTTGGATAAGGATTGCAAAAAAGACGAGAGCTAGGATTATGATGTTGATGCAGACAAGGACTCATGAATTAAGAAAAAGATTACGACAAAGATTACATCAAGAAGTGGTGCAAGGATTACACAGATCTGCACAAAAATTTTTTTTTCAGCTGCATGAGATATTTTTGCTGAATAATATATTTTAAGGTACGCTGATTTCAAAAATAAATTTCATTACTCTCCATCACATATAGTTTTTTTGCAAAATAAAAACACAATAATGAGAAAAATCAACTGTTCAGCCTTTTTTTTTAATTATGTAAATCTAAACAAAACTTTATGTTTAATATTTTTCCTTGTGAAACCTTTTCTTCTTTTCTTTGATGCTCCTTGGAACTCGTTTCTTGTTTCCTTCTTTGGTTTCTCGCTTAAGCATCCAACAGTAGTCCGCTAACATACTGACATCCCATCTTCCTTGGTAACGTCTCTCGATATCACGTATATCCTGGTGAAATCTTTCACCTTGTTCTTCACTGTAGGCACCCAAGTTTTCAGGAAAATATTCAATATGGGAGTGTAAGGAGTGAACTTTTAAGTTCATCTTGCACCCTTGAGTTTTATATGCTGTCAGCATGCGCTGTACAATAGTTTTATATTTGGGATCCTTTGTATTGCCCAAAAACTTCTGCACTACATTTTTGAAAGAATCCCATGCTTCTTTTTCGATTTCTCCCATTGATGCAGGAAATAGGGGATCAGACAAAAGCTTTCTTATGTCGGGGCCAGTGAAAACTCTTTCTTTTAACTTTGCTTCAGACAATTTCGGGAACTTGGAACATATATATCTAAAACAATCCCCATCTTTTTGTAATGATTTTACAAACTGCTTAATTAGCCCCAATTTAATATGAAGAGGTGGCAGTAAAACCTTTTCTGGCGGAACCACAGTGGTAATGATAACGTTTTTCTCGCCAGGAGTTAAACCGTGTCGTGGTGGCCAGTCAGTTGTTGTCCAGTGTAGCTCTCTGGCTCTACTATCCCACAAACATAGAAAACAAGGGAATTTCGTATAAACTGACTGTTGACCCAACAACATTGTTAGTATTTTAAAATCTCCACAAACCATCCATTGATGTTCTGGATATTTGATTTCCTCAAGAATCGTCGCTAAGTTATTGTAGTTTTCTTCCATATGAACTGAGTGTCCCATTGGAAGTGATGCAAATACATTTCCATTATGCAGCAAGACTGATTTGAGGCTAGTTTTGGATGAATCAATAAATAAGCGCCATTCTGATGAATAATATTCTATATCAAAGCATTTCATGAGCCCACGAACATCATTACAATAAACCAGACTTCCCTCTTTAGTGAAATACTGAGTAAATTCTCTCTCTCGATGTCTGTACCAGGAAAATGAGGTACCAGATGATAAAAGGTATCTGCTTTTTAGCCTTGAACCTAGCAATTCGGCTGCATCTTTTGAAAGACCCAAGTCTCTGGTTAGGTCATTGAGCTCAATCTGAGAAAAAAGTTGATGTCCCTCGTCAACTGAAAAATTTGAGATAGATTCATTCTGGGGAGCAAACGTTTCGGAGTCCTCTGCATCACTCAAGATGTCATCTAAATTAGGAGGTGGGTGCGGAACTAGAATTTCAGAGCTATGGGACACCGGACGAATAGCTGAATCAAGGTTAGGGTAAGATATTTTCTTCTAATTTTTCGTGTTAAATTCTTTCACGTCTACCGAACAGAAATAGCAGTCGGTTATGTGATTTTTCTGTTTACGCCATATCATAGGAATGCCAAAACGAAATGCAGTTTTCTTACCCTTAAATCACAAGCGCAGATCTTCCTCACATCCTCTGCACACCTTATGAGGAGCCCATGCTTTGTCTTGATCACCAAGTATTAATTTGAAGTAAGCAAAATAAACCTTCTTCACAAAATCACTTATATTTCTTTGTTGACTTTTCACTATATATTCACCCAGTGGCGTTCCTAGGGGGGGCGGGGGGGGCGGTCCGCCCCGGGTACCACCATTTTAGGGGTGACACCATTTCGATATTTTTTTAATTTCTCAAACAGAAAGAAAAAGGTACAAATACATTACGTTAAAAAATGTGTGTCCCATTTTGTCGCATTGCAATTATTTCTAACAATTTGTGTATCAGTAGCTTCATGCGAAAGCAGTTTTTCAAAGCTAAAATTAATTAAGACTTATTTAGGGTCTTCTATGGGACAGGCAAGGCTTTCCCATCTTGCTATTTTATACATTGAAAACGAGCTTGCAAGTAATATTGATTTCGATGAGGTTATTTCAAATTTTGCAGCTCTTAAAGTAAGAAAAGTTAGTTTTTAAGACAACGCCATTAATAAGATTTCTTTGTTTAACCTTCTACCTACATATCATGAATTCCATGTCACGCACTGTTACAGCTTGCGAATAATTGCAACTAATTTACTTAAGAAGAAATTTTTGCGAAAACTGGTTTGCAATTTTTATTCATTAATTTTACGGTCTATTTAAAACGTGTAAAGGTTTTATCAATCCACTTATGAATTTCGGTGATATTAAGCAAAATGTAGCGTACGCACGTGCTACAAAATTTATCCTTTAAAAATTTGATGTCAGCTTCTATCTGAAATTTCTGCGAATTGACTTCAGATAGAATTTTCATATTTTTTTACAGCAATAAGAGGTTATCCTAGATTATATTAGTAGTTAAATTATTTAAGAAAAAAAAATTATAAAACCATTTTTTCAACTTTAAACACCGTCACACACATGTTACATTCGTCACGCACAATTTCACCGTACGTTCATATTACTGTTACCTTCGACCATATTTACTAAGACTGAAATACAAAACAAAAGGATTAACAATTTTTTATTTTATTTTTTTCTAATCTCTTTTATGGCATGACTAGATACATTTAAGAAAAAAATTTGAAAATCAATTATTTTAATCGATAAAAACTATTCTATCTTCGATTCAAAAGTCGATGCTCTCAATCACTGGAATTGAAGGAGCTGGAACTTTGGGGACTCTTCAAATTCTTCAACAGATTTCATGTGGACCTATTCAGGTGTATCCTCATTTCTTATGCAAAGAAATTCGCCTGGCCTTTGAGAGAGTACCCGTAAAGGCTACACCCATACAGCACCAAGTTCAGTGTTTTTGTGAATATGATTCCTTAAAATTGATTTATTTGTTATTATTATTTATTAATATTAATTACGAGTTATTAAAGAAAACATGGTTGTATCCAAAAAGATATAGTGGGCATTCTGACGTATACCATCAATCAGCTTGGTTGTAGGAGTTCAAGGCAAAAACGTGGAAAACGATTCTTTTTTTGATGACTCTAAATTTGTTTGTTAAATACTCTAAAATTGTTAATAGTTTAAAAAGTATTTCATGTCAAAATGCGAACTTTCCGTAAAAATTGAAAAAACTATTTTTTTAATTTGACGGTCCATATTTCCCAAACCAAGAAAGTTATGCCAATAATTATATTTTTGTTTTATATCTGAAGTTTTCTGAGTGAAACTACATATCCAGCATTTTAATTTTTGCAATATATTGTATTCAAAAAGATACGTTACGTCTGTGACGTAGTTGGTTAAAGTGCGTGACCTCTATGTCAACGAACCTGGAGACCCGGGTTCGAACCCCAGCAGCGACAGAAAATTATTTGAATTAAAATAATTTTTCTGTACGGCCGCCACCTCTCTGCAGACAATGGCAAACCTCAGAGAGTAATCAAAATGCCATGTAAAGTTTCTTGAGAACAAGAACATTCCGTTCATCGCCGTTCGGAGTTGGCGTTAAACCTGTTGGTCCGGTTCTCGGTCAATTGTGTACAAACTTAATAACACGCGCAACACAATTGATCATAAGAAGCTAGGTCAAAGTCCTTTCAAGGGCTGAAATGGCCAATTATTTATTTTTTTATTTTATTTTTTATCCAAAAAGATACACTGGGCATTTAAGGGTTAAATTAAATAAAACTCTCTTATGAGAATTCATATTGACACTTTTCAATAGTTAACCGTCAATTTCGACGTTTGACCGTCTAATGAAGATGTAAGGATGGAAATTTTTTTAAGGAAGGGCGTATTAATTTCAATTTTTTCGAGTTTTTTGTTTTTGGTCACTTTGCTATATATGAGACCCCTCTCCTCCCCTCTAAATTGGATTTTTGATTTTTGACCTATGAGGTTGACTTTTTGGTGGAATTCGTGATATACAAATATGTACCTGAAAATGTAATGTTTTTGTTCCGTCAGTTTTTAAGACTGTTTTCTTTTTTACCTTATGCTTACATATTTCAATATGTTGACACCTGAAAATGTAATATTCTTGTTCTGTTTTTTACAAATTCTTATTGTTTGTCATATGTTGTTTGTTTTTTTTTTCGGAAAACATAAAGATAATAATAAAAACACTTAATCTCATCGAATTGGTTTCTTTTTGCATTTAGAAATTTTTTATAGGGGTGACACCATGAGTATCCGCCCCGGGTGTCACCAAGCCTAGGAACGCCACTGTATTCACCACAAATATAACAGAAGTCCGGAGAAATTACACAACCTCTATGAGCCAGAACACATATAAAAACAAGAGCACAGTAGCGTTTGAATGCTGGATGTCAACTGGGTGTGGCAAGACAGGGTCAGCTAGATAATGAACTTAGCCTGTTTGAACATGATTAATCCAACTGCAATACGCTGTTCCATCAATCGTACTGTTCCATCGTACTGTTCAATCTAACTTAACCTGTTTAGACACGATAATGAATCTACCATTTCACTTATCCACCCATTGCACTTAATTATTTACGTCCATTATTTTTTTTCTTTATTCCCAGACATATTATTAAAATTATGGTAAGACATTTTAATTTTAATTAAATTTGAAGCTTAAAAAATAAAATAAAAAATTCTAACTAAATAAGGATTTTACACAAAATAAAAATATAAAATTTAGTATTGTAAAAAAAATTGATGAGATGGAATTTTTTCAATATTTTTTTCGGTTTTAAGACATCAAAATCTATAAGGAAAAATTTATGCAGTTTTTTACTCGCAGACCTGTGTTATGAAATGGATTTGGCCAAGGACTAGGTCAAATATTTGGACGTTGGATTAGAGAAGAATTAGGACAAGTATAAGGATAAAGATCAGAAAATAGAACGAGAACAAAGATTTGGTCATGTATTAGAACAAAATTCAGGTAAGAATCATGACAAAGATGGGAACCAGAGAACGCAAATAAACAAACCAAATCGTTCTATTTTGTTAAGTTCCGATCTTTCAAGCGAACGAAACAAAAACGATTCAAACAACAAAAGAACGATTCGGCGTCTGTTTTGTTTTTCGTTTTCTGTTACTACCATAAACAAAACAAAATGATTGAGCGACGAAGAGACACAAATAAAACTGAAACAACGATTCGTTAAACGATCGTCGAATAACAAAAAAAAATTCTCTACTTCGCATTATTTTGAGCAGTTAGAATTTTTTGCGCAGCTTGAATTTTTTGCAGGGTACGTATCAACAATGTTGCCTCAAACTCGATGAATGTTTGGCTTAGAATATCAGAGTAAAACAGAAAACAAAGCAAACGAAAATAAAGAGGACAAAAGTAAAGAAGCGATGATCCTTGATAGATTCTTCAAATAAATTTATTTCTACGTTCACATATATCAACTACTGAATGATGACAACGCTATTGACAAGCAGCTCAAAAGCCAAATTCAAAATCAACGCGATAGAAGAGACAAGCATCATTCGCATGCTGACTCTTTCTACGGGATTTGAGTTCAATGCCTTTTGCATACCAGTGATCATTAATGCAACGTTGACTTTCGTTTCGTTTTCTATACTGACACGTTTAAAAATTACGTTAGCTCTCTCTTCCGCTGAAAAGTTTCGTGTTTCGTTAGCACTCACGAACGAAACGAATGAAAAATAACGTTTTTGTATCGCCCTCTGAGAGATCGGTTCGGATATCGTTTCGTTTATTTGCGTTTTTTGATTGGAACAAGAATTTGAAAAACGCTAAGAACAAGAATTAAGAATACTATTGGTACAAGGATTACGAAATGTAGCTGAACAAGGATTATGAAATGGATTCGAACCAGTACCAGACAAGAATTTGGATACAAATTAAAACAAGACTTTAGGTAAAGAGCTAGACAAATTCGAGCCTTAGAATAAAGATTGGGTAAAGAATTGGAACAAGAAGTAGGACTGGGATTAGAAAAGGATTAGATCAAGAATCTCGACATGGACTATAAGAAGATAAAAAGATGACAAGTTTGGGGACTTCGGTAAAGATAGGGGTATGAAAGAATACGATACCTTGTCACGTCAAGTACTACTCGTGTATCCACGTATCCAGATGCATTTTGACAGTACCATTAAAAAATTTGACATTTTCCTAGTGACTATAAAATGTTAGTGCAACGACTTCGAGCGTGGTCATCGTTCTCTCCAAGATGAATTTCGTGAAGATCGTCCAAGAACGGCTGTTGTAGCAGAAAACGTCAATGCTGTGCGTGAACTGTTGGAAGCCATGTGACATACCTTGAGATGGAGTCATACTTGTGTTTTAGTGGGACTAATATGCATTCGATTTTACATTCGATGAAGATTTGTTTCCGTTGGTTACTCAATAATTTGACGGTTGCTCAAAGAAAGGCTCATGTCGATTCATGCAAGGAAAAATACAGCGGGGGTGATTCGAAACATGTCTACGACATCACCACATGGGACAAATCATGAATCTATACTTATGAACCCGAAACAAAACAGCAATTTTTTGTTGTTGTCCGCGGACGGAGCACATCCAAGTAAATGGTTGCCAGTTTTTTTAGAAAAACCGGTCATGTCGCAACTATACCACTTGAGCAACGGAAAACTTTTAATGTTGAATGATACACAACTCTTTGTTTGCCGAAAGTTTTCGGAGGATTAAGGAAAATCAACCACCGAAGGAAGACATCTTCCATCACGACAATGCGAGTTCCCACACATCAGCTCAAAGAAAAGGGTTTTTTGCACTCAAAACGTGGGATTGATAGGTCATCTATTCTATAGTTCCGACTGTGCACCCCAATGACTTCTTCTTGTTCCCTCATAATTAGAAGAAAATGCGTGGCTAGCATTTTTCTACACCCGAACATGCCGTTGAGGCCTTCAAAAACCTAGTTTCGGAGATACCAACTTCAAAATGGCAAAGCTGTTTCGATAATTGGTTCAAAAAAATACAAAAGTGTATTCATCATTTTGGAGAATGCTTTGATAAAGAAAAGAATCATTTTCACTGACTAAACACGGTTTTTCATTGTTTGGCGCAAAACTTTAAAGGCAAAGAAACGAATTAAGATAAGGATACCGACAAGTTTACGGACAAGGAAAAGGACAAAGATAACGAATAAGGAAGAGAATAAAGATGCGTTATCAAGTCCAACTCTACGGGTGTATCTTTAACACAGCCAACTTCATCTTTTTTTTATTTGGCAAGATTTTAACTACATTGGAAATTTTACTTAAATATTTTATTTGCAGTAAAATTTTTGAAATTTTCCTAAGGAAATTTGGAATTTTAAATAACACCGTTTTAATGAATACAAGATCCTCATATTGAGTCATAAAAAAATCTTTCATAAAATCACACTTTCAGAGCTGGTTTTATAATATCTGAAAACAAACGGAAATATTATTTAATTACTTATTTCCAAGATGTTGCGGCAGCTTTTTGTATGAAATCTGATGGCATGAGCTATCAACATGTTGCTACATTTGTGAAGTTTGCAAGTAATTAAAAATAAAAGTTCAAATAATAAAACAATGTTCACTCAATCATCAGCGTGCATCATTAATTGTTACTTTTTTTAATTTTCTATTGAATATGTGAGCCAAATCATGTTTTTAACACTTCGTCAAACAAACAAACAAACAAATGTAAAATTAACCAATAAACGAGCGCATAACTCAGAGTTCATTAAACAAATTCAGCGCATATCTTGAGGGAAATCGAATAATTTCCACTTTCCACACGCATGCGTAAAATTATAGCGAAAACAACAGTAAAAACTAAAACAAACAACAATAACAATAACAGCTGACAACATGCAGCTTATCCGACCGACCATCCAGTTATCAAGCTTACCTCAATTTGTTGACATCGACGTTTGTGCGCACGCGCTTATCAACAAAGCGTGAGGTTTAATCGCATTGCTAACACGTTGCAATGTGTTGATGGTGGGAAAAGTTTGCGGAACGCATTGAATGTTAGTAACAACAACAACAACACAAACAACAACAAGTTGCTACTGCCAAATAAAAGCAGAAGAAGCTAATAGGCGATAGCAAGCTTTGTGCTACAAAAACTGTCAGCTGCACCAACCTGTTGATATGTCATCTGTTAGGGTTTCATCTATGTACATTTAAAAGAGTACTAAATGTATTTTGACGAGAATTTAAGTTAAAATATGCAGTAATAGCAGCTGGACTTACTGCTGCACGTCCATTTTTGACAAGCTGTCAGATTTGACAGATTATAGATTACACGTGCAGATGTCACCAAGTTAATAATATTGTTAGAGTTGTTATAGTTATTGTATCAATTGGACTTACAATCCCAATCTACCAACACTCGCATCTTATTGCAGCTTGTTCTTAAGCCAAGTTCTCTTGCATGCATTGCAACTTTGAAGTTTGTTTGTCACTAACGTGGCTACAACTTTGACAACCATTGCACAGTGTTACCAATTTACAATTAATCGCAATATTTTTGTTTTTTTTTTGCTATGTGGCTAATCCTCATTTGAAGTTTCATTGAATCAGCACATTTTTTTTTTAATTACTCAACGCGTCTTATTAACGCTTCATGCGTTTGTTGAACTTGATTAGTTTAGGCATTTCTTGACATTTGCAACTTTCACGCTGAAAATTAAAATCATTAAGCTTGAAAAGAAAGTTTGTGAAACTATTCATTAAAGCAGTTTTTTTTAACCGATTTTGTCAATGCGCGGTTATTTTTACTTGTTTTCTTCCAATTGACAAAATAAAGTGAATTATCTTTAGAGCGAGAATTAACATTTGCAATATACTGCGCAGTGGAATCATATTTCCCACTCCATGCGTACGGCTGCCGAAGAGGTGATTGGCTATTACCCCCTCGCCGAAACCACTGGCGCGACCAGGAGTGTCGCAACCCGACTACAGAAAAAGAAGCCGCCTAAAAAGCCACCCTGTAGTCGGTTGTAACGCGTGCTGCTAAAGAGCGATACAAAGAGAAGAGGAGGGGAGAGAGACGCATTTTCAGGCGAAAGAAAAAGGAAGCGGAAATGCGTGAGTGCGAGAAAATTGAGATGCATGGTGTCAGCAATGAGGTCCGAACATTTTTCGAAATAATAAAACTCCTGGCCGATGGTTTCAAGACCGGAGCCGATGGCTTACCTGCTGAGCTCTTCAAGAATGGAAGCGAAACTCTATTTGAATGCATTCATAAGCTTCTATGCAGAATATGGTCGGAAGAATGCATTCCAAACGATTGGAACCTCAGTGTGCTCTGCGCAATCCAAAGAACGGCGATCCCACCATTTGCGCTAACTACTGTGTGAAAAGCCTTCTTAATATAGCATATAAGGTCCTGTCGAGCATATTATGTAAAAGACTGAAACCCATCGTACACCAGCTGATTGGACCTTTTCAGTGTGGCTTCAGACCTGGCAAATCCACCATAGACCAGATATTTACGCTACGAAAAATATTGGAGAAGACCCTAGAAAAACAAATTGACCCACACAATCTTTTTGTCGATTACAAAGTCGCCTTCTTCAGTCCAATAAGGAATCATCTATATTCCACCATGTCTGAATTTGGTATTTCTGCAAAGATCATCCGTCTTTGATGAATGACACTGAGCAACACCAGCAGCACAGTTAAGATTGGGAAGGATCTCACTCCTCCATTCGATACCAAACGAGGTTTCAGACAAGGTGATTCCGTGCGACATATCGTGCGACTTTTTAAACCTTATGATGGAGAAGATCATCCGAGAAGATCAATCCGTATTATGCTGCTGACGTATGCTGATGACATCGATATCATTGGCCATAATACGCGCGATCATTGGCCATAGTCAGTGCAGCATTCTCCAGATTAGAGAAAGAGTTGAGTCGAATGGGTCTTGCAGTGAACGCAGATTAGGCGAAATACTTAGTGTCAACAAATAAACAGTCCCAGCACCTTGGAAACCACATCACTGTTGACAACATCTCCTTCGAGATTGTTAAGGACTTCGTCTACCTTGGATCCATTATTAACTCTTTTAACGATGTCAGTAATGATATAAAACGAAGGATAACTCTTGCCAACAGGTGTTACTTGGGCTAAGTAGGCAATTGAGAAGCATAGCCCTCTCTCGATGAACAAAACTCACGCTCTATAAGTCACTAATCATGCCCGTCGTATTATATGCAGCACAAACCTGGACGTTGAGCAGTTCTGATGAAAAGACTTTGGAAGCCTTCGAGAGAAAGATCCTTCTTAAGATCTTCGGTCCAATCTGCGTCAATGTTGAGTACCAAATTGGATGGAACCATGAACTGTGTGAACTCTACACTGACATCGACATAGTTATGCGCCTTAAAATCGAGCGGCTCCGCTGTCTAGGTCATGTTGAGCGAATGGAAAACGACGGTCCAGCGAGGACAGAATAGGACGTCCACGGCGGGCGCCAGCAAGCGCAAGATCTTGGTGTTTAGTTGGTGTCTTCAAAATGCAAATATATGGAAACAGGGAACTTCTTGCGCAATTACTCGATTGTTACGCGACTTGAATGGTACGTAGAACCATCCTGTTAAAAATAGAAGGATGGTAGAAGGATAGATAGTGTTAGCAAACTCCGTCTTCGACCACAAAACATTTTTTACTATACCTCTGTAGCACACTACATTGACTTTTACGGCTCTTTCGTTATCATTTTCGAAAAATTACGGCCCTATAAAGCCTTCGGCCCACACTTAATAACAAAAAGTCTGTCGATGTAAGAGATCTCCTTGCGGCTTTTTGTATGATTCACTTGCGGGTTTTGGAGTGGTTCAGCATAGGTCCTTGTCCGCAGCGAAGTCGTTTCGGTAGTTCATATAATGCACTGAGTCAGCCTCTTGGAATTTTTTGATTATGTTGCGTACACACCAGAGATTTGCACAAGCCCAATCGTCATTTTTTGCCACTCGAATAACAATCGTCGTCAGCCACAATCGCACATAAAATTTAATGCACGCATACCGCTCGAGTTCGTAAACAACGATTGGTACTAAGCACAGTTTGTAACGATTGCGAATACATACAAAGGCACCATCCAGACAATGCAGACATTCGCATGCTTCGCTTAACACTCGAGTGTCTGTTGCTGCAGCGATTGCCATCGCCTAACTCTTTCCACTCCGCAACAATACAGCGTGTGTGTGTTGTTGTTTATTCTTGTCGTTGTTGGTAAATATAGCGCTTGCTACGCTGAAGGCTTCTTGTTGGTATTTTTGCGTATGGCTTTGTCACCGACTGCTTTTTTATGTTAATAATTCCTTATTGTACTACGTATTCATCGATTTGTTTGTTGTTGTTGGTTTTTTGTTGTAATTGTTGTTGCACTCTTCAAAAATCACTCTTTGGCAATCCCTAGTATATAACATTGTTTGCCATTCCATAGCCATGCGTGCAAGGCACAAATAGTTTTTTTTTCACATGAGATTTTTTCGTAAGCAAAAAAATCAACACTGCAGACTGCGTGTTTTCTCCGTGGTACGAATGGACATAAAAGCATGAATTTTCGTTGCTTTTGCCGAATGTTGCTCATGTCTCGCTTCGTTGGGTATTCTTGATTCGTAGGCAATCGTAATCGCGACTCTATGGTATTCGTATCCGCAGCGATTGGTACATGTATTCGCGCATTAATTTTAATGCAGAAGGCACATTCGGTGCTCGTATATTGAGGATATATTCGAAACGCCGTTTGAATGCAATCAAGCTGTTCTCTGGTACACACATCTCAGGAGGCACACTATTACGAGAAATATTGACTCAAATTTTTTGCATCGCAAATGCGTTGTTTTTTTTTTCACTCTGTAACATTCTATGTTAAATTTTAAGCATTTATAAATGATAAATTTCAATATTAGATAACTGCCCAGCAATATCGAGGGAATACGAATTTTATGTATTTTAGCGTTTTTATGTATATTTTGAGCGGAGTTGTAAAATGTGGTCAAACATTGTCGTGCTGGAAAATCAATTTGTTCTGTTTTTCGAATTAATCCTGCCATTTTTCCTTCAATACACCGTTCAAGTGCATCAATTTGGATAGAAAATACTCTTGATGGTTTTGTTGGGTTAGCAGCTTATAACACACCTAACAAAACTTATCCCACCAAATACAGAGCATGAGCTTGGACCCATAGATATTCGGTTTTGTCATCGATTTTGATTTATAGGCCAGGCTTACTCCAAGATGTTTTAGGTATTCATGCATCATAAAAAGAATGCCAGTGAAACTTGTGAAAAGTTGCGTGAAGTTTATGGTTTGTGGTATGCGCCAAAAGAGCGGCAGTGCTAGCTTAGGTTGCTGGTGATGATATAAAAGGGCTGCTGGAGTCAAACGTTCGTTATATGACACAAAAGATTATATGAGCATTGAATGAACATTCAGCTTTTTGCGACCATCTGAAGAACCTGGGACGCATAAGAAAGTTTAATGACTGGGTGCCTCATCAGCTTAATGCTTTTAATGAGCATATATATTATAGGATAACACGTAATAAAATAAAATTTAAGAATTTCTAATAATATGGTCTGACAACGGTATTGACTCTGATGTTGTGATTTGTCCCAAACGACAAGAAAATCACAAATTCGTCAGAGGAAGATTAAGCAGCTACAAAGGAGCCAAGCAATCAATTCTGATATGTTTTGTAGGCAATTTAACAGTTTTAACGTCCAGGACTTGTTACTCTTAGAAGGATTATATTCTATCCCAACAATTTTCGAACGGATACAAGCTAAGCTACTCTTCCCATCTTTGAAGGTTTTGAATTCACAATACAATTCATTGTGAAAAATTTGTTACAAATTCATTTCTAAAATAATGTTCATCGCTAGTCTCTACTTTTTCCCATCTCTCTGGTAATTTTCGGATACCATCTCAAAAAAACGATTCGTCTTTTGATGCGATTCACGAATCAGTCCAATTTTGGAGTTCTTTTTTAAAAGAGCGAAAGTGCTGATCCTCAAGGGCATGTGTCATCGACAAAAACCAATAATAGTCGGAAGGGGTAATGTCTGAGCTATACGACGAGTGGGGTAGATTTTCCCATTTCAGCATTTCAAGGTATATTTTGACCGACTGCGCAACATGTCTCCGAGAGTTGTCATGTTGCAAAATTACCTTATCGTGCCTTTGCTCGTGTTCTGACCGTTTTTGCTTCTATGCTCGACTCAAACGCATCAATGGATTTCGGTAGATTTAAATTACAATTAAGTGAAACGTGAAACGTTACCCCATTGCAATGGGGTCGAGGTTCATGGAATTGATGCCCAGTAGATAAATCTTCAGGATGTTAGTACCATACTAATACAAATACAACGTCCATCCGACCTCTCCTGGGCCTCACTTCCATGACTCTAGACGCGACCAACGCCCTGTGATAGCAGTTTCAACACCGAATACACACCATACTTAAGTGTATATTTAAATAAATAAATATACTATATGGATAGCAATCAATGCTGGGACGCAACAGCACCAATTATGGATGTTTAGTTGGGTCACCATCCACATCTATTGGTGGAAATCGAGACCCATCTAACATCTTTGACAATTTGAGGGCATTACCACACGGTATATTAAGCGCAACTCCACGCCAATCTTACGAACCTGTTCGCGACATTGAACTACCACAACCAGCACGATTCTCCCCGAAGGACCAGCCCTGCGATAGTCTCTCCGGGCAAAAGGAATTTACCTTGACACGCACCAACACACACCGACACATCTACATTCATCGTTCATGACTCTGATGGCAAAAGCCAGCACTATTGGACATGCTACAGCGTCGACCACATCACTTCTGACTGTGTGTGACACAAGGTCATAACTATTTTGCATATTTACAACTGGCACTCCGAGGCTACTAAGATATACTTTTCACCTCGGAGTACCCATTCTGACACCTCTTGTATACAACCGGTCCCACCAATTGGTCCCACCAAATACAGAGCTTGACCTTGCCACTGTGAATATTCGGCTTTGGCGTCGAATTCGCCGTATGGCCGGGCGGCTTGTGTGATTTTTTGCGCTTGGAATTATCGTAATGAACCCATTTTTCAGCACCAGTCACAATACGATGCTAAAATTTCTTTCTTTTTTACTGTTGGAGCAGCTGTTCACAAGTGAAAAAACAGCATTCGACGTCTCTCGGCTTTAATTCATACGGCACCCAATATCCTACCTTTTGGATCATTCCCATCAGAGATCTGCAACAAGTCAATTGAAAATCAAGTAACTTGAAAAAAATCAAGTTTTATCTTGACTTGAAGAAACTTGATATGTTTCTACCCTACAAGCCACGACTTGATTCTGAAAAACGAATCATAAGTCAGACTTGATTCTATTTTGTTTCTACCCTACATTAATTGGTAGAAAAAATTTAGCTTTTTACTTTTGTCTGTTTTCAAGTCCATGCGACTGCGCTGCCGTAGAAAGCCACTGACAAGCGTAAACTCTTACTTTTATATACAAAGTGACAAAATTGACAAACTTTTTTTAAGTTTTTGTATGGGTGATACATATTAACCCTCTCCGCCCCGCCCTTAAAGCTTCCCTGCTCAGGTATAGGGAATGAAAAACAACAACAACAACAACAACAGCAACAAAAAACAAACAAACATACTTTAATCCAATGCTTTAAAGCAGTGTCGGCCGACGCCTATGCACGCGTGCTTCGTGAAACTTCGGTTTTTTACACCGACATAAAACTGGCTGTCGTTCTTTTACACCGACACTGCCGATTATTCGTAGCAAGAGCGCTCAGTCGATGTTTCGCTTTTGACTAGTTAACACCACGCTTTTATGCAACGTATGTGCGCAATTTATTACGTAATTTTAAATGCTTACACGTAAAAAAATGTTCAACCAAATGTGGGAATTAGCATATTTTTTCTTTAAAAATTGTTTTGGGGAAGCGAAAACTTAATATGTCAGAAGAAAGTAGGGTGCGCTACTAGTGTTTTTTTTTATTTTGAAGTAATATGCAATATTAATAATATTAGTACTATTAGGAGTCGGTAAAATGTTATTAGTAAAATATTACTTTCCAAATAAATATGTAATATTGATAAAAAAAAAAAAAATAAATAACTGGTCATTTCAGCCCTTGAAAAGACTTTGACCTAGCTTCTTATGATCAATTGTGTTGTGCGTGTTATTAAGTTTGTTGACACAATTGACCGAGAAACGGACCTACATGTTTAACGCCGACTCCGAACGGCGATGAACGGAATTTTCTTGTTCTCAAGGAGCTTTACATGGCATTTTGAATACTCTCTGAGGTTTGCCATTGTCTGCAGAGAGGTGGCGGCCGTACAGAAAAATTATTTTAAATCAAATAATTTTCTGTCGCTGCTGGGGTTCGAACCTGGGTCTCCAAGTTTGTAACATAGCGGCCACGGACGCCACGGTAATGTAATATTGATAATAATAATAAATATATGCATATTGATATTATTAATAAAATATAAATATTAATGTTATTATTAATTATTATAAATAACGCGGCCCCTAAACATTAAATAATATTGCACATTATTTACCTAGTAAGAAATTTCATTAATTTCAATTCACTTTCATATAAAAAATTTCTTTAAGACTGTGTAAGTCAAAGAGAGATTCTTTGCTCTCACTTGGGCGCATACTACTACAAAACTGAAAGAACTGTGTATGTATTTTTTTGGCCGACACTGCTTTAAAGCATTGGTGGGCATTCTTACACAGCCGCAATCTTGGCATTTATGTGGATTTGTGCATTCAAAAGCTTTCCAATGTTAAAAAAGTGTGTAAAAAGCCTTAATAGCGTACGTGTGAAGCTCTATCAGCGTACGTGTGGCGGCAGAGAAATCTCTTTGCCCGCGAGCGACAGAATGCCCGACATTGCTTTAAAGTTAAACTGTTTTCTCAACTCGAGAAACGAAATTGGCACTGACGACACGAAGTTAATTCCATGAACTTCGTAAACAGACTTGAAAATAAACAATTTGTAGGCAAAAATTTGTAAGCTTTTTCCCTACATTTCAAGTTTCTACTTTTCAAGTTTTCTACATTTGGCAACTTGATTTTTGCCTATGATTCACGCAAACTTGTTGTTTCCCTGCTTCGGCTTGCAGGGAGTTAAAAGCAAATAAATCCATTCATGCAGATCTCTGATTCCCATGGCTTTTAAGTGAACGATATGGCTTCTTGAGTCACTCACAACGCTTTTGCGAGTTCTTCTTGCGTTTGGCACGAGTCTTCATCCAATATAACCTCCAATTCGGCATCCTTAAACTTTTGTGGCCATCCATTAAAATCAACACTTCTAAAACGTCATACAAAACTAACATTTGGAAATCGATGAAGCATGTTCCCCGTAAGAAGAAAAGTAAACTTTTCCGCACATTGTGTTTTGTTGGAGCACACAAAAACAATGTTGTTTACACTTCAGCGAAAGGACACATACTGAAACACTACCCTCAGATACTACGACTTTTCATACTACCTGATAGTATGACTGAGTCCATGATACAATATGAGCAAACAAGGTAGGCTCATTTTAAAATGGGTGCTCAATTGAGAAATTTTCACGCAACAACAAATCTGTAGGAGCTACAAACGTCAAACGACAAAAGCAACAATTAGAAAAACTAAAAATTAACAACTGATTTTGACAATTAGCGCACCCTGCTCTCCAACATGAGCCTACCTTGTAATTGTATCATGGACTGAGTCGTTCGTTCTCATCATACGTTACGACTTTTTCATACTACTTTTCATCAAACTTCAGTCTGCATACAGTTTTTACCTCAAAAAAGTCTTTATCCTTTGGTTATTCTGCTTGCATGCTTTACAAAATGCGAATGATGAATGAAAACAAGCGTGAATTTGTATGACTTGCCCTCACACTCTCAGACTTTTACTTCAACTTGACAAAAAAAATCAAATTATTTTGATTTTCATATGACCTGGGCGTAGAAAAAATCAAATTATTTTGATTTTCATACGACTTGAGTTTCTTTCTTATACGACTTGCTCACACACACTACGACTTTTTATACGACTTGGCTAAGTCGGATGTAAAGTTGTAGCGTCTGAGGCTTCTATAACGATTAGGCTTCAAAATTAAGTTGATTGCAACATTATCCGATTCGATTTTCCATTTTAGTCAAAGACATCATAGGAAACGTTTGTGCTTTGTTCTTAAATTCTTTGAGAGTCCCTAATTTCACACCTTAATTCAAGATGGTTAGGGAGAACAAAACAGCCTGGAAGGCTCAATACTTCGTTAAAGTCGTCGAACTCTTCGATGAATATCCAAAATGTTTCATTGTCGGAGCGGACAATGTAGGCTCCAAGCAGATGCAAAACATCCGTACTTCGCTACGTGGATTGGGTGTAGTCCTTATGGGCAAGAACACCATGATGCGCAAGGCTATTCGTGGGCATTTGGAAAACAACGCTCAGCTTGAGAAACTGTTGCCTCACATCAAGGGTAATGTTGGTTTCGTGTTCACCAAGGGCGATTTTGCTGAAGTACGAGACAAGCTTTTGGAATCAAAAGTGCGTTCTCCAGCACGTAATGGTGCAATTGCTCTATTGCCAGTTATAATTCCAGCACAAAACACTGGCCTAGGTCCCGAGAAGACTTCTTTCTTCCAAGCCTTGTCCATCCCAACCAAGATTTCGAAGGGTACAATTGAAATCATCAACGATGTACCAATCTTAAAGCTTGGCAATAAAGTAGGTGCTTCTGAAGCCACTTTGCTAAATATGTTGAACATCTCGCCGTTCTCATATGGTTTGCTGATCAATCAAGTCTATGACTCAGGTTCCATCTTCTCGCCTGAGATCTTGGACATCAAGCCCGAAGACTTGCGTGCCAAATTCCAAGCTGGTGTTGCTAACTTGGCTTCAGTTTGTTTGCAAATTGGTTATCCAACCATCGCATCGGCACCACACAGCATTGCAAACGGCTTCAAGAATTTGTTGGCTATCGCCGCTACCACCGAAGTCGAGTTCAAGGAAGCTACAACTATTAAGGAGTACATCAAGGACCCCAGCAAGTTTGCTGCCGCTGCAACTACTGCTGCGCCAGCCGCTGCTGCTCCAGCTGAAGATAAGAAGGCTGCTGCCAAGGAGGAATCCGAAGAGGAAGAAGATGACGATATGGTTTTCGGTCTTTTTGATTAAATAAAGTTACATGTGTGATTTGAAATCTTACGAGTATACATAGCTAATCGGTAAATAATTGTCGCGGATTGACCATCCCAATGGCAAGTTATCGATGTGAAAGTACTTTACCGATTAATTCATCTTCTAGTATACAAATACTATTTCAATAAAGTTTTAAAGATTTAATACAAGTGATGCCATCTCAAAAATAACGTTTAAAACTTTTTTGTACACCTGATATAAAAAAAAAAAATACGATAATTATTAAGTAGCTCAGAAAACAAAATATTGCAAAAGTGTATTTTTTTCGCCTTATAAAGGGTACCATTACCTTAATATATTGACAAAATTTTAATGATTTTCTACAAACTTTTATCTTTTTTTTTAAGCAAAGTGTCAGTATAAAAAATCTAAAAATTGAAATAAATAGTCAAAAATGGCATCGGAGGTAAATAAGTTATAAGTAAGAGTTGATCTTCTTTTTGAGATCTATCAATCCAAAAACATAATTTTATAAGATTGGATATAATCTAGCAAAGTAATACAAAAAGACCACTTTGGCTGGTCTTTAGAGACCAGCTAAAGAAAAAAATGTATCTAACTGAAATCTACTCAAATGAAGTGGTGACAATGCAAACTTTTTTCCTCCACAGGAGGTGACCCACCTTAGTGTCCCTTTCCTAAGATTTTATAAGATTTTTTTTAAAATCTAAAGATAATTTAAAAAAATTTATCAAAATCCTGTGTACTATGGATTTCAGGTACTACAGCTATGCAGTCAAGTCTACCTTTATTCAAAATAGGTTGATAAATAGGTTGGTAAATAGGTTGGAAACCAGAAGCAATCAAGTTAAACATGTGTATGATTTTCTAAGCGTGACGAAAAGCCGTAGAAACATGTTAATAAGAATCTGAGCCAAGTTAATTTAAGCTTTCCTTTACCTCTGTCAATTCAAGCAATAAAAAAATCGCATCCACAAACTTCTCATCTACCAACTGCAACTTTTATGTCGTAAATAATAATTATTTTTTTTTGTATTTTCAAGTGATTAGAAATAAGGAAAAAAATTTAAGAAAGGTAAAAGCGAAAGATCATAGCCTGGCTGAGATTCGAACCTGGTACCCCTGGGTTGACAGTGAAGCACGCTACCTACTTGACTAACTTGGACACCTTATAAATCAAACTTATTTTAATTAAGATAAAAACTGACAAATTTCATCTTCTGTATCTTCATTTTTTCTTCTTTCAAATTCATCTCATTAAATGTTTAAATTTGTTCGAGTTATTTCCTTGAAGTTATTTCCTCAGTAATCTTCATTATTTCACAGTTTATTTCATGCTATGCAAAACGATTTTGTCATAATTATATTATTGTATAAGCTGCATCGTCTGGTTTTATAATTGGCACTGTTGGCAAAATACAACCATCACCCCCTACCCTTCACTCTCCCTTAACCCCTTTCCATCATTTTGACACACAAAAAAAATATAAAAAACCCAATAAAAAAAATAAAAAACAAAACAAAACTCGAGAAGAACTAAAAACAACAATTATGATGTCTTCAAAAGTACCCGGCTCATTAAGATTATCTCGGCTGCGCCCACTCAGCCCACTATTTAACAAGCAATTATCAGGCTGAGATCAAACGAGCCGCAGGGCAAACAAACGACAAGAATAACACAACAACAACAATAATCGAGTAACAACAAAACAATTGTTGACAATTTCACAGTCAATCCGTCTGTCGCTGCCTAGTGATAAGATCAACAAACAAGCAAAAAACGTAGTATTAAAATTTGTTAATACGTAGTGTAAAATAAGACAGTATTTTTGTCAAAGAAACTTTACTAGAGAGAGCCATGTAGAGCAAACGTGTGTAAGAGAGCGAGTGCATACGTAATGTGACACATTAAAAGAGTGCGAGTCAAAAGTACTCTCGAGCTTAAGGAAATTTTTTCTCATTTTCTGCTGCTGCAGAATTTCAACCATTCGCCAAGCTCACATTTTTTCCCACTTATCTAATTCCTTCTCACTCTCCTAGTTATACTTGTTCTCGTATGTTTTTTTTTCTAACTTCTACTTATCCTCATTTTTGCGCTCTAATTCTTTGTCAAGTTAAAAACTCGTTATTGCTATCCACTCTTCTGTGCTCCGCATGCATTTTCCTCATTGCGCCTTTTCCACAACTGAATTGAGTGCTTCTGCTCCTTAACTAACTCCCCCCCCCCCCCTCCCAAAAGCACTCTACCGGGAAAAACAAACTTGAAATTTTCTCACTCTCCTACATTTTTACTGCTGCTGCACTTTGCCAACGATTTTTAATAGATGCACCTTCTCTTCCTCCTCTTTTTATCCTTTTACATATTATATCTTAACTTTTCCATTCTTTTTAATTTTCTTTTAATACTTTACTCTTTTCTATTTAGTTTTTTCTTTTTTTTTTTTGTGTTATTGTGCCCTTCTTTAATTTTCTGGTATGAAAATATATGTACTTATGTACTTTTTTTTTTTGTACTTTCATTCCACTTGAGGAACAGCAAAAATTTTGTATATTTTTCAATTTATCCAACATTTTGTCACTTTACTCGTTTGTTGCTTTGTTGTTGTTAACCATGCCAGTAGGAAATTAGTGATTACTCTTGGCATAATCGTCTCACAAAGAACGGCCTTGAAAATTCGGTGGCCAAAAATGATTTTTGACATTTCATTGCATCACAAACTGAAAGGTCCCTTCTCATTTATGCACAATTTTGACGTGAAGAAGTTAAAAAGGTATTTTTTCAAAATTCATCGGCGTTGCATTGAATTGTTACTCTCTCTGTATAGGTGCTATGATTAAAGTATTGAAACGACCGCAAAGGTTAATTCTTTGACTTCATTATAAAAACAAAACAGAAATTCAAAATGTCATCGGGACGCGGTGGGAGCTGCTTAGGCAACGCAACTAAAAATATGTTTGTTTGTTACATTACTCGCTGAGTATTAGTGCTAAGATTAAAAATATGATTCACCAATAAAGGCCTATTTTAAGACCACACAACAAAATTAGACAAAATATTTCTGACGTCATGGGGACGCAGAGAGAACCGCTCAAAGATCGATAATGTAACATTCATGCAATGGCATTGCATTGAATTTTTACTCGGTGAGTATGTATAAGCTTATATAAATGTTTCATAAGGAAAATGAAGCATTTGCCCTTGGCCTAACGAAATTCTGACTTCGTCAGGTCGTGAAGATAGCAGCTTATGTAACATAAATGTAATATCGTTGCATGAAATTATTACTCACTCAAGAGACGTGCTACTGTAAATTTTGTTTTACGACAACATACATAGATGTGCTATTACACCTCACAACTAAAATACAAAAAAAAATTCTTATCGTCATGATTAAAGGGTGGCAACCACATAATGCAGTTAAAATGCTACAACCATGAAAAAACGTTGCATGGAATTTCAACTCTGTGACTAGTTGCGTAACGATAAATTTTATGGAACGGAAATGAAAGTGAGGTCTTTGGGCACATGATAAAAATAAAAAAAAATTAATGGCGTCATGAGGCCTCTCAGGAAACCGCCTAATGTGACATATGCATCACTTTTGCTGGATTAATTGCATGCAGCTAAGGCAAAGTTAGTGCACCAAGGAAAAGCACAAGCAATGGAGAAGCAAAATAAAAACCAACAACAACACCACCAAAAACAACAACAACAACAACAGCACCAACAACAACACCAACAACATCAGCAACATCAGCAACATCAGCAAAAACAACAGCAACAACCACAACAACAACGGCCTCGGTAGTCGAGTTGGTAGCGTGCTTGACTGCCACCCCAGAGGTCCCGGGTTCGATTCCCGGCCAGGCCATGGTCCTTCGCTTTAAACCTTTCTTAATTTTCTTTCCTCTTTTCTAATCAACTGAAATTGAAAATTCATCAATATTTACGACTTGAAGTTGTAGTTGATGGTAGAGAAGTTTGTGGATGAGATTGCCTTATAACTTGAATTGACTGAGGTAAAGGCATAACACTTGCCTCTGATTCAAATTCACATGTTACTTCGGCTTTCCACCACGCTTAGAACATCCTACACCTGTTTCAATTGATTGACCTTTCCTTCCCACTAATCTATCACCCCATTTCGAACCAAGGCAGACTTGACTGAAAAGGTATTCCACCTGAAATCCTTGGTTCAAAGCTAAAAAAAAAAAAAAAAAAAAACAACAACAACAACAACAACAACACCAACACCAACAACAATACCAACAACATCATCAACAACAACATCAACAACATCAACAACATCAACAACATCAACAAAATCAACAACAACAACAACAACAACAACAACAACAACAACAACAACAACAACAACAACAACAACAACAACAACAACAACAACAACGACAACAACAACAACAATAACAACAACAACAACAACACCAACAACACCAACAACACCAACACCAACAACAACACCAACAACATCATCAATAATAACAACATCAACAACATCATCAACAACATCATCAACAACAACAACCACAACCTCAACCACAGCAACAACAACAATAACAACAACAGTTCCGACAAGCTGAAGGCAATAGTTATGATTCAACAGTTTTTTCGTGGCAACCAATACTCCAGCAAGTGTATTACGGTACTGGAGATAACGTTGTGCCACCAAATGCTCCAGACTTAGGAGCTTCTGCCAATGTTGTTGTGCGTTTAAGCCAAATTGTGCCAAACTTTAAGAATCATATAATGTATTTCGACAATTTTTACACTTCCTTGCCGCTCCTCGTTTATCTAAAGACTCGCGGAATTCATTCTTTGGGGACAATACGCTCTAACCGTATACCAAATGCAAAGCTACCTTCAGATTCGGAATTGAAAAAACAAGATCGAGGATTCTCGGTTGAGTACACTGGATCTGCTTACAGTGTTGACATTTCGAATATAGTCTGGAAAGATTACAAGCAAGTTCGAATGGCGTCTACATACATATGTGGGAATTGAACCGTTTCAAGGTGAAATAAACTTTAAACCAACAGTTACTCGAGATCTTCGCTCTGAAAAAAAGTACACTGAAGTTCCTTGTCCAAACGTCATTCAAGAGTACAATCACCATATGGGAGGTGTTAATTTGATGGATGGACTCATTGGACGTTATCACATCCGTATGAAATCATCAAACTATACCAACAGATTGTTTTACCACCAAATTGATATGGTAATTGTTAACGCATATATATTATTCAAACGCATTAATAAGCCGGATCCTAAAGATGAAAAAACCCAACTACCTTGTTTCCGATCTCAAATCGCACAAGTATTGTGTTCCTACCAAAGAGCAAAGAAGCTAGGGCGTCCACGTGAGGTCGTCCAGAAAAAATCAGCAAAAAAAGTTACTTATATACCTCCTGATGATTTGCGTTACGATGGAATGGAGCATTTCCCAAAATTTTTACCTCGTGCAGGAAAACGAACCTGCAAACTTCAAGGATGTACTGCTGAGACTCAAAACATATGCAGAAAATGTAATATTAATCTGTGTTCCACACCAGACAGAGACTGCTTTTATGCTTTTCATATTAAAAATTAATTTCAGAAATATAAAATCCCAATAATATGAGCAATTTAAGCCAAAACTGTATTCATGTCGTAAAAAAAAATGTGAAAAAAATGAATGTGAAAATATAAGTTGTCTTGTTTTAGCTTAAATGCCCAATACCGCCTTTAGGCGGGCTTAGTTCTAGTCCTCCTCCCGCCGAAACGGGTTATTTATTATTTATTTTACCAATGATTTCTTGGTTCATGACCTAATAAATTGTTTTTCAAGCTGAAAAAATTGGGGCAGTAGAGGATTAAGTGTGGCAAAACTGTTTCGAAAATTGGTTCAAACGAATGCAAAAGTATATTGATCACCTGGAAAAATTCATAAAAGCCATTTTCACTAATTAACCACTGAATTTTTATTGTTAAGCACAAGGCTTAAAAGGAGACCTTCGTATTAATCTTCATACGAGTATATATACTCGAAATATATGTAGTGACCTGCGTATCTATTTAAATCATCCCATCGCTGAAAGACCGATCTTAAAAAGTATGACCAATTACCTACTGGGTCATTACTTACACAAGCTTTTATTAAACTTTTTTATGATTTTCATTTTGCGCTGCTTTTGTTTTATTTTTATTTTTTTTTTTTTTTTGCCAATGTTTTGCTGAGTACCATTTATGACCCCGTCACCGTCCCATCAGTTCGTTGACGTTCGCTGGTGACTGCGCACCAACGCCACAAGCCGGCAGAAGCAGCACCAGCAGCAATGCTTACAACATTAACAACAACAAAACAGCAGCAGCAGAAGCAGCAGTCAGCAACATTGAGCAAGCATGCAACAACAACCAAAACAATACTAACAGCGGTGATGATGGCTCCAGCGGTGAGGCGACAACGATGAAGATGATGTTGATGTTGTTGGTTTTTGCTATTGTTGTTGGCGTGGTGTTTCCTCTTGCTGGTCACTTGATTTTCTCCTTTTTTTTTCGTTTATACATGGGTGTTTGTGTGAATGTGTGTGTGTTTGCTTGCGCGTGTACTTGTGTATCATGATTGCAATTTAGAGCCTGAACAGAATCAAAAATCGTTGCGGCCTCCGATCTTTGTTGTTAGAAAATACATGCAAAATGTAGAAAAAAACGCAGCTCTTTTTCCGCAACGATAAATCGCACAATTAGAATCTATTCTATTTCTTCTCTTGCGACCGACGATTCTCTCTCTGAGTGCCATTTGTGTTGCCATATTTTTGCTAAGAATTGGCTGTGTTTCATGAAATTTGCTTAGTTTTTTGTTATCTTCTGACATTTCTTGTTTGTGTGTGTTGTATTCACACAATTGAAGAGACCAATACATTGAAATGAAATAGAAAAAATAAATAAAAAAATACTAAATAAAAGCAACTTTGAATCGTTAATCGCAAACGCATCATTCTGGACACATTCTCTGCGTTCGACGACCAGAGAGGAACGTTGGTCGCAACGATTTTTGATTCTGTTCAGGCTCTTATTATTGTGGATATTTTTTTTTCTTAATTTTGTTGTTGCTGCCATATTTGCTGCTCCGCTCATTTATCGCTACGTTGATGTTGCTGTTGCTCTTGCCGTTGCTACTCTAATGTTGTTGTTCTCTGTTGATTCTAGTATATTTATGTCAATGACTGTAGCTCAGCTCGCTGTGTGTTGACGTGCATGTATGTATATGTATCAATAATTTTGGTGTTGTTGTTAGTGCAGATTAAACTGTTAAGTATAACAGAGTCGCAGCCAAAGTCGCACTTGGAGTCACAGTTGTTGTCACTGCATCTCCAACAAGGTAGCAAGTGGCTAACTCACTGCATGTCCCTGAGCAAGTCAGCATGACAGGCAAACCGAACAGACACACATTGTTGTTGTTTGTTGCTTTTTTTTGTTGTTGTTGTTGCCTTTTTAAATTTACTAACTCATTGTTTTGTTTTCGCTCTACCTTATTTTGACAGAGTTTGCGTTCGAAATAAATAAGTAAAAAAAACTACAAAAATTTTATGTTTGCAATTTTACTCTTTTATCTGTTTTACACTTTTTGTTGTAATTTTGATTGCCTACACTGTATTTTTGTATTTTTGTGAAATGCAAAGCAAATAATTTTTTTTTATTTTTTTTTTTTTGTGTCTGCAACAAATCATGTTTTGTTCACGTTTTGATTGTGTTATTTTTGCGCGTTTGCTTCAATTTAAATATTTTTTGGCCGCGTCATTTTATTTGTGACACTACTGTAAGCAGCTTTTGTTGATCGTTGTTGTAGTTGTTGTTGTGGATGTTGTTGTTGCCGTTGTTATTGGAATGCGACTGGTTTTTTATTTTTAGGTTTTCCTTCGTTGTTTGTAGGTGGATTTAAGTGCAAATTGGTGTGTATTTTTCAATCTAGTTGCTGTTATTGTTGTTTGGTGTATTGACTTTAATAATGGTGATATTTTTGATGGCATTCAATATATGATTGAATGATTGAGTGGAATTTATTAAAGTTTTAAGGACAGCAACATTCTTAAAAGCTTTCTACAGTGACTTAAATATTTTCCAGCAAACATTATGACTCTTAAAAGACTCTTTTACGACTCATAAAAATTTGTTTTTATCGTCAAAATGCTCTCAAAAAAGACTATATTGTTAGTACATTTTCGTAGGTTGTGGGCTTCAGAATATGATTCATAATAATGACTAGTTATGTCTCATTTTGGACTCAAAATTAAGACTCTTTTAAGACTCTTAATAAAGACTCTTTAAAGACTCATAATAAAGACTCTTTTAGAACTCATATAAATTTGTCTTTTTGGACTCAAAACGAAGACTATTCTAAGACTCATAGTAAATACTCTTTTAAGACTAATAATAAAGACTTTTTAAATACTCGAAATAAAGACTCTTTTAGAAGTCATATAAATTAGTATTTTTGAACTCAAAATTAAGACTCTTTTCAGAGCCATATTTAATACTCTTTTTAAGAATCATATAATGGAATCTTTAAAGACTCTTATGAAGACTCTTTCAGAACTTATCGAAATTATCGAATGTGCCTTTTTTCCATTTATTTAATAATATTAATAATAAAAAAAATAATAATATTTCCATATTTTGCTATTTATCGTTCTCATAAAACACGCATAAAAAATACTCTTTATAGTATTATATCTGAGCAATAACTTTAGAATCATATCAAAGACTACTTTTGGATTCGTTTGATTGCGTACTCATAAAACACGTTTAAAAATACTCTTTTTAGGCTCTTATTTCTGAACAATCATTTTACAGTCATATCGAAGACTCCTATCGAGTCTTTTTATTACGTACTCATAAAACACGTATAAGAAATAGTCTTTTTAGAGTCTTTTTTTTTTAGGTACTCAGAAAATGTTTGGAGGGTTGTTGTTTTGACAGATAAATCTGCTTTTATAACATGTTTTTTTTTTCTAAAAGAAAATTTGACCTGGAAGTCTTATATTTTATTTGTTGTACAAACAAATTTTAAAGAATTTTTTTCAAGTTTGACACTTTATTGTGAAAAATTTGTTACAAATTCATTTTTCGAAGTATTGTTCATCGCTAGTCATTACTTTTTCCCACCTTTTTGGCAATTTTCGGATAGCATTTCGAAAAAACTATGCGTCCTTTAATCGATCCACGAATTCAAAATCGATTCGAGTTCTTCAAAAGAGCGAAAGTGTTGAACCTCAAGGGCATGCGTGATCGGCAAAAACAAATAGTAGTCGAAAGGGGCAATGTCTGAACCAAACGGCGGGTGGGGTAGAACTTCCCATTTCAGCGTTTCAAGGTATGTTTTGACCGGGTGCGCAACATGTGGCCGAGTTGTCATGTTGCAAAATGACCTTAACGTGCCTTTGATCGTATTTAGCCGTTTGCTAGCCGTTTTCGCTTCAATGCTCTGTGATGGTTTCACCCAGTTGTAGCAGCTTATAGTACACCACGCTCATTTTGTCCCACCAATTACAGGGCATGACCTTGCCATTGTGAATATTCGGCTTTGACGTCGATTGTGGCGTATGGCCGGGCAGTCCGTATGATTTTTTGCGCTAGGGATTATCTTAATGGACCCCTTTTTTTAATTTTTCAAGGCATTCGGTGGATTTCAGCTGCATTTTTCTTCAAATGAAAGTAGTAAAGTAAACTTGTCCGCAAATTGTGTTTTGTTGGCGCAAAAGTTGACATATTCGGAGCACACAAAAGCTATGTTGTTTACACTTCAGCGAAACGACACATACAAAAAACAAAAAAGCCTAATGCTGAAATCGCAATACTGCGTTAGGTCGGTCGTGCGCCGATCGTACTTTATATCGACGTTTCAAAAACTTTACGAGCTAAGCTGTCAGAACGCATGACCTTCGAATTTTGCACTCTCAATATTGCGTTAGTAGGTCGTGCGTCTGCCCTTAGATGATGCCAATTAAACCAGCCATGCAAGAAATCCCACAAAATTTGTTTTCCCCACAATTCTCAATTCCCACAGATCGTACTTTGATCGTACTTTACCCCTTCGTATGATATTTACGATCAAAGTACGATCAAAGTTTGAGGTCGAATTGTGAATTGCTGCATAAGAACACGTGAGTTTCTACTCGAGCTGTCAACACACTACCGACCTAACGCAGTATTGCGATTTAGCTATAATGATGAGGCTTCAAACTGAAGTTGGTTGCAACATTGTCCGATTCGATTTAATCGATAGTATTCCATCTCAAAAAAACAATCCTTTATGCGTAATGCATTTACTCGACATGTTTCAGCCTCAAACGACTTTCTGTACAAGCAATTTTGATGCATTGTAACTCCACCACATTGAATTGTGGTTTTCTGAATTCCGTTGTGGTCATAACAGCATAACGTTCAGGTCACCCAAAAGAGTTCGTCAAGCCAGAAATCGACTATACAATCTATGCAATGATATTGGACGATCGGAGAAGGCTGAAGACATCGAAGAAATAAAGTGCGTGAGGAAGCTGAGGCTGCAGGTATCTTAACCGGGTGGATTCATTATTCTTTCCTTGAATATTTGGACATGAAATACTATCCGTACACTCCGTATCACTCGGCCATAAGCCATGTGACCAACTCAAAGTAGTGTTTGGCTTTATTCAACCGCAATCTGAAGGGATTTTTTCCTCGTTTCGTAACCGTAGACGAAACATGGATACATCACAACACACTAGAGAGTAAGGAACAGTCAAAGTAGTGAACCTCTCCGAGTGAACGTGCACTAATTATGACCAAGGTTTGTTGTTGGTCGGCCAACAAGGTCATGGCGACAGTTTCTTAGGAAGCAAGCTCAGTCATTCACATCGATAGTCGCCATGGCGAAAATGCATAAATTGGGCTATGAGCTGCTACTCCATCCACCAAATTCACCAGATTTACCCCCCCCGGGACTATTTCCAATCTCCAAATCTGTAAAAATGGCTGGGCGATAAGAGTTTTTGGTCGAATTTAGACGTCATCGCTCATCGCCAGAACAAACGCCTTGATAAATACCAATTAGTTGGAAGGAATAAAAAAATTGGAAAAACACTGGACTAAATGAATCGAACTTTTTACAAAAAAAAAAAAAACAAAAATAAAAAATATTGTTTTTTCAAATACTCACTGACTTATCAAATAGCCCTCGTACAATAACATCTTATGAATTGGTTACGCCCATGTTGATTCCCATATAATATTTGTGATATCAAAACCGCTCATGGAAAATCCTGACTACAGTCCTGTACAATATTATTATTATCAGCAAAACTTTGATCGATTTACTCCTAAAAAATGCCCACTTCTCACTGAAACAATTCCCAAACATAAAATATTTAGGATATAGTATATTTTATATGAATATAAAATATTGCAAATATTTTAATATGTTTCACTGTAAGTGTCAATTTTTTGTTGATGCTGCTGTTGCTATGCATGTCATTGAAAAAAACTTAATTTGCACACGCTCAGCAAAGGACAGTTCTGGAAATATTGTTACAACAACAAAACCAAAACAGTCACAACAACAAAACTAACAACGTCAATAACAACAACATTAAGAACAATGACAAGCAGTTTTGAAAAGACAACAAAAACAAAAACGCGCGAAAAAGCTTCATTTTGCTGACAACATCTGATCATACCAACAGAGTAGAACAGGGCAGAACAGAAAAAATAAAACCCCCTCACGTGGTATTGAAAAAAAAAATAAAAAACTCAGTTGATAAACATTGATAACGAGAGGGCGCGTTCGGCAAATAAAATCGTCAAAGCGCCAGCGGCAGCAGCAACAACGTCAGCAACTTTTTTCGCATGTGTGCGTTTATAGCATTCCTTTTACTTGTTTTTTTTTTTTTGCGTGTGTTAGTGTATGTGTGTGTATGTCGATTTTCTCACCAAACCTTTTATATCAGTTTTAAATACATTAATATATCGCCTGAAATCAGAACACAACAACAAACAAAACAAAGAGCGTGACAGTCAGCAATATTGTTGTTGTTGATACGTTTACCAGCGATAATCATGCGTTGTCAACATATTGTATTTATGAGTGTGTATATATTTCTGTGCATGTGTGTATGTGTGCATGTGGGAGGCATGTGGTACTAGAAGGTACAGGTAAAGGGCAGCATTGAGCTGCTCCATCTCATCCTTTTAACCATTTCAAGTGTCGACTACCTTCAATGAAAACCTGTTCAGTTACTTAGCCAGCATTCAAGACATGCTGCAGAAACAAAAGACAACAACAATGACAAGAGTCGCAGCAACTTCTTCAGAATGCGCAGCAGCAGCAGAAAATTTTACTGTCGTTGATAGCATAAAAAGTTCGGTTCCTCATTCTCTCCCACTCGCTCTCTATAGCTCTTTATGCCACCAGCTCCTCTTAACAAGCATAAAATAGAGCGTAATGCTTACACATTCTTGAACTCACATACAGGGTGCGGAAAATATAACATACACCACTTCATTTAAGGATGAGAGTAATGTGTGATTTTATAATTTCACCCTGAAAAGCATTAAAAACTTCTCCGAATCATCACAGAGTCTCCGCTAAAATTTTTCAAAATATCTGGTTCCATCCAACAAATCAACAATGATTGTATTGTTCGTAAACGAACCTCACTATCCATTCTACAAATGAATTCTTATTCGTGAGAACAAATATTATGCACCAACGAAGCTACGAGTTCTACGAAATCATTATGAAATCATTAATATATCGTTATTGCAATAAAATATGTTGCCCATCGCATTTCCTTGTTCCTTGTTCGAATCCCTTTAATTATCCTTGTCTCACATACTTTCCCAATCTTTGGCCTAAATCTTGTCCTTGGTGTGTCCAAATCCTTTTTCTATTCCTTATCCCAATACTTTTACTTTATACTCATACTTTTTTCAATCTTGCCCTAAATATGGCTTGAGGTATGCCTAAGTCTTTTTCCTAGTCCTTATCCGAATCCCCTTTTCCGAATCCTTCTATGAATCGTTTTCTAATGCCATACTCTAGTCTATGTCCAAATCTTTGTCCTACTCTTTATGATATTCTTGGTACTAATCATTTTCCAAATCCAGAAGCCCTCATCCTTTTTCTGATCTCTGTCCTTGTCCATATCCAAATTCTTGTCCTCATACTCCCCATACTCATACTCCTCTATGGTCACAAGGAATAACAGCATAACTCCAAATATCGTAAAAATGGGATGTTTTATTTTCCTTACCTCGTCTATAAGGCTAATTCCGGCTTAAAATCGACAAAAAGATGGTGTGTGTCGATTTGTTTTTCTAGGGTCTTCTCCAAGATTTGTCGTAGCGTAAATATCTTGTCTATGGTAGATTTTCCAGGTCTGAAGCCACACTGATAAGGTCCAATCAGCTGGTTTACGATGGGCTTCAGTCTTTCACATAGCACGCTCGACAGGACCTTATATGCGATATTCAGAAGGCTTATCCCACGGTAGTTGGCGCAAATTGTGGGATCGCCTTTCTTGTGGATTGGGCAGAGCTCACTGAGGTTCCAATCGTTTGGAATGCATTCTTCCGACCATATTCTGCATAGAACTCATAAATGCATTTAAATAGAGCTTCGCCTCCATTCTTGAAGAGCTCAGCAGGTAAACCATCGGCTCTTGCGGCTTTGTTGTTTTTAAACCGAGCTATAGCTTTCAAGACTTCACTATGGTCGGGCAGCGGAACGTCAACGCTGTCGTCCACAATTGTGGTTTCCGGGATATCATCTCTATTGGCGGGATTGTTGTCGTCGTCACCATTCAGAAGCCCAGAGAAGTGTTCCCTCCACTTCATCAGTGTACGCTGGATATCTGTCACTAGATTCCCATTTTCATCCTTGCAGGAAGAGGCCCCGGTCTTGAAACCATCGGCCAGGCGTCTTATTTTTTCGAAAAATTTTTGGACCTCATTTCTGTCACCATGCATCTTAATTTTCTCGCACTCACGCATTTCCGCATCCCTTTTCTTTCGGCTGAAAATGCGTCTCTCTTCCCTCCTCTTCTCTTTGTATCGCTCTTTAGAAGCTTGCGTTACAACCGACTGCAACCGCCGTGGCTTTGTAGGCGGCGTCTTTTTCTGCAGTGGCGTCGCGACACTGCTGGTCGCGCCACTGGTTTCGGCGAGGGCGGTGATAGCCTATCACCTCTTCGGCAGCCGTACGCATAGAGTGGGAAATGTGATTCCATTGCACGCATATATCGTCGATCGGAGGAGTGCTTTCTTGAAGCAGGAGTGAGAGTCGAGTAGCGAAGTCTTCGGCTGTTTCGACGCAGCTTTTCGACGTCTAGCTTTCTCTGTGCTAGATTGCGAGCATTCTTGGTTGCGCACAGGCGTGTGCACACGGATCTTGGCTGCGACAAGATAATGATCCGAGTCTATATTGGCACCACGGATCGTGCGTACATCTAAAACACTGGAAGAGTGACTTCCGTCAATCAAAACATGATCAATTTGGTTACGCGTCTTTTGATCAGGAGACAGCCAAGTTGCTTTATGAATATCGAGATGCTTGAATCTAGTGCTACTAACGAACATGTTTCGCGCTGCGGCAAAGTCAATCAGCCTCATTCCGTTATCGGAGGTATTGTCGTGGAAGCTGACTTTCCGACTGTTGGACCAAAGATATTTTCTTTTCCCACCTTGGCGTTGAAGTCACCAAGCGCGATTTTTATGTCGTGGCGGGGGATGCGCTCATAGGCCTCTTCAAGGCGCTCGTAAAAGCTGTCTTTGGTCTCATCGTCCTTCTCTTCTGTAGGAGCGTGCGCACAAATCAGGCTTATATTGAAGAATCTTGCCTTGACAAGGATTATGGCAAGTCGTTCGCATTTCTTGGATTGCAGTGATATCAGCCTTGTATCTTTCTAAGATATCTATGAGTTGGATAGAGGCACAATCCCAATTAAGGGTTCGGACGTTCCAAGTGCATATCCGTAAATCATTGTCAGTTTTTCGTTTGCGGTAGTCGTCATCAGATTTGGGGATCATTTTTATCTTATTTCTTATATGTTTCATTGAAATTTGTTTTTACGTGGTGGGCTTCAAACCCAACCCTTTAAAGGCAGGGAGCCCGCCGCTCAGACTAGCCGTCAAACTAACGGTTGCCAGTTTGCCGTTTCTAGAGGACACCATGTAGAGGTTCGAGTCGACTTGAGACGAGTTCGACATAGATAATGCTGGCCTCACCAGGTTGAGGCAGTCAGACACGTTGCCATGTGAAGATCGCCACCTTGACTCGTGAGGATTGTCCTCCAACTTCAATACTGTCGTTCACAATTGGAACTTCCGGGACATCAACTCTTTTGGCGGAATTGTTGTCAATTGTGATCAAGTACTGGAAGTACTTGTTTATGATGACTCCGAACGGCTAATTTGCATGTTACCACGAAGCTTTACATGGCATTATTTACTCTCTGAGGTTTGCCTGCAGAGAGGTGACAGCCGATCAGAAATATAAATTCGAATTGATAAAATTTTCTGTGTCAGCTGGGATTACTTGTTTCTTGCTGTTCACAGCTCTTAAAATTGGTATCTAACGATCCACTTTGCTATTCACGATACCACTTTAACGCATTCGGACACGTCCGTCACAGGTTTTGCCTAAAATAAAGAAAAAAAACAAACTTTCAGAACCTTGGCTAAATGCAGATCTCAGATACTTGAGAAACCAGGGAAACAGAATTTACAAACTCCTCAAAAGCACTGCATATGTTAAGTAAGAAATGAGGCTCAAATATGATGAGCTATCGAAAGAATTCTTGTTCAAATCAGAAGTAGCTTACAAGTTTTACACAAACTTAATTGGAGAAAAAATTGTCCAGGACCCCAAAACATTTTTTGACTTTGTCAATTTGAAGCGAAAATCAGCCGGTTACCCTTCATCCATGTATAAAGGTAATGTTACCTCTTCCAACCCTCAGAAAATATGTAACCTCTTCGCAGATCATTTTAAGGAGGTACTTTGTCCTCCATCTACTCAGTCTGATGTTTTCCCCCCACTCCGTATTCACAACACAGGGTTGAAAACTTCAGCTTTCATAAGAAGACATATCAAGTGCAATAAAGGGTTTAGATCCAACTAAAGGACCTGGATCAGACCTAATTCGCCCCACGTTATTGGTGCGATGCTTAGACCAAATACTTTTGCCCTTATATATAATATTTAACAAATCACTCTCTATTGAAGTGTTTCCCTCTTATTGAAAAACTTCCCACCTAATACCAATATACAAAAAAGGTGAAAAAAGTTCAATTGAAAATTATAGAGGCGTAGCAATTTTGTCAGCCATCCCAAAGCTATTTGAAAAAATTACATGCGAAAAGCTAACACGCCTTGCCAACCCTCGACTAAACGAGCAGCAGCACGGGTTTCGAAAAGGTCGATCCACCACCACTAACCTCATGATCATGGTTTCGGACGTCTTAAGCAAAATGGAGAAAAGAGACCAAACAGATGCTATTTATACTGATTTCAGTAAAGCCTTCGATCGTGTTGATCATGAAATCTTAATATATAAATTAGAAAAATTCGGTTTCTCTGGATCTTTACTTAGTTGGCTATCAACTTATCTCCATGGTAGATCCTAATAAGTAAAACTCCAAGGAATCTTGTCAAAAAAAATCGAGGTCTTCTCTGGAGTACCGCAAGGTAGCCACCTTGGTCCTCTTCTCTTCAATATCTTCATATCCGACTTGTCCATAGTGTTGAAGGATACGTATGTATCCATAGTGTTCCACATCTTATGTATGCGGATGACCTAAAAATGTACCACGTAATTAAAACGCAGGAAGATGTCAACTTCTTACAGTTAAGCCTCTTAACTCTTGAGACGTGGTGTACCCAAAGCAAACTTTAGCTCAATGTAAATAAATGTAACGTGATAAGTTTTTCTCGTAGAAACCAAGTTACGAATTACAACTATCGCATCAACAATATCAAACTTAACAGGGTCGATTATATAGTTGATCTTGGAGTGGTCTTTGACAACAAACTGCGTTTTAATCAACACTATGATAAGATTGTATCCAGGGCCAGCAAACAGCTCGGATTTATTAAGTAAATGACGTGCACATGGATTCAAGAATATATGGGTCACTACAGCCCTGTACCGTGCACTAGTGCGCCCAATACTTGAATATGGCTGCATTATTTGGAATCCAGCTTTTGAATCCCATAGTGATGGAATCGAATGCATACAAAAGCAATTTGTCCTATTCGCTCTGAGAGAGACTTATAACCCCCGCGAATATTGTAGCCTTCCACCGTATGAACACAGACTCAGCCTATTAAATTTGATGCCGCTATCAATAAGAAGAATGGTATTGGATTCATGCTTTACTTTCGATGTTCTGAACGGTGTAACTAATTGCGAATACATCTCTAACAAGATTGCCCTCAATGACCCTATAAGACGAACAAGACATACTCGGCTCGGTATATCCGACCACTACTCACCTTCCATGTTTAAATCCTCACTCAAGCGATCTCTATCCAAGTCTCTTTCTCTTCCTAACCAACCCAATCTTTGAGCTTTCTTTCTATTTACTTTCCTTCTCCTCTTTCCTTTTCTACTACTAAATATGTACTAGTATGTAAGTAAGTAGCTTTTACTTTTATTTGTTCTTTTCTTCTTGCCTTTTCTTTTTGACGTGTTCGTAAAATCATGTCATTTAGGTGGGCGGATTACGCCCACATCGAATTGCATATCTTCGAACACCAAAACAAGGAAAGGGGAGAGAAAAAAAAAATAAAAAATAAAATAAAAATAAAACCTGTTAGAATAAGTAAATTGCCTTGATTGGCCCAATAAATATATAAATTATATCAATATTTACACAATTTAAAAAATTTTACTGAAACAAAAATCGGGCCTTCGAATTCGAATAACGTTTTAACAGGTAGTTCAGTAGCCAAGCAAAACTTAGAGCATTTAAAACTTAAAACGTGTCCTATGATTACATCATGTTTCTACTGATACGAAATCAGAAAAGGATCTAGGATTTTTTGACCCTGCTGCGCAACTCAATGAATACAACCTGACTCCTGTTCTTCTTATCGACTCAATTGGTGTAATTCATTAAAAAAACTATTTCTTAATATGTTTTTGTCTCAAATTTCGTTGCAAAGTATAGCTGTAGCTATCAAAACGGCATTAAAGTCGGTGGAAGCAACGATATCACTGCCAGCAAACAACCCTAAAATGTCTAAAGATAAAGTGTGAACTTTTCAGTGTGAGAAAAAGAGTTTGTGTTAGTTTTAGAAAATATGGTCACCCAACTTATTCTCTAATTACCTTAAAGTTGTATTTTAGGAAAGGTTAGGCCACAAGGTAAAAAAAAAGTGGCGTCCGTGGCGTAGTTGGTTAAAGTGCGTGGCCGCTATGTCAAAGAACTTTGGAAACCAAGGTTCGAAACCCAGCAGCGACAGAAAATTATTTGAATTAAAATAATTTTTCTGTACGGCCGCCACCTCTCTGCAGACAATGGCAAACCTCAGAGAGTAATCAAAATGCCATGTAAAGCTTCTTGAGAACGAGAACTTTCCGTTCATCGCCGTTCGGAGTCGACGTTAAGCATGTAGGTCCAGTTCTCGGTCAATTGTGTACAAACTAATTAACACGCACAACACAATTGATCATAAGAAGCTAGGTCAAAGTCCTTTCAAGGGCTGAAATGGCCAGTTATTTATTTTATTATATAGAAAAAAAAAAACACTGCGAGGATTAAAAACAAAATAAATAAGAGACCATTTCAGCCCTTGAAAGGACTTTGACCTAGCTTCTTAGGATCAATTGTGTTGTGCGTGTTATTAAGTTTGTACACAATTGACCGAGAACCGGACCTACAAGTTTAACGCCGACTCCGAACGGCGATGAACGGAATGTTCTTGTTCTCAAGAAGCTTTACATGGCATTTTGATGCCTCTCTGAGGTTTGCCATTGTCTGCAGAGAGGTGGCGGCCGTACTAAAAAATTATTTTAATTCAAATAATTTTCTGTCGCTGCTAGGGTTCGAACCCGAGTCTCCAGGTTCGTTGACATAGAGGCCACGTACTTTAGCCAACTACTGCACGGACGAGGATTGCTATTTATATTTCTGGCATTTGCAATAGTAAGTAGCAATATTTACCATCTGATGTTTCATACCCTTCTTCAGAACATTTTGGCATTAGAGCGCGATTTGTGTTGTTTAAAGAAAATTGAAAAATACATCTCATGCAAAAATGGAATTTCCGTGCGTTTATTCAAGCGAAGCTTTTTACGCCTCGTTTTGTGATTCGTTGGAGTTAAATCTCAAAAACGACACTTTTTCCGACACCTTTTTTCTTAGAATTTATCATGTTTCTTGCTTACGTCTATTGCAACCAGTGTTGCCATATTTTTTTTAAAAAAAAACTTTAATTTCCAGAAAAAAAACTTGTTTTGTGGTGAAAAAACTTGATATTAAAAATTTACTAAAACATGTATTTTTAAAATGTGTGCTTTAAAATGTTTGGCAATTCGCTTTGTTCTCTCGTTGTTCCGTTATTTTGGCCACTTCATTTCTCAAGAAAATACGGAAGACTTGATCGTCAACTCTGAATGTATGTAAACTGAAGCGTCAAGTTTAAAAAGGAATGCCAAAAATTGACCGCCAAGACTCGACGAACGGAAACCGAGACAAAAGAACAGAAACAATGACAGCAACAATAATAGCAACAGCGCTGCCATAAAAATAAACTTTGAAAAGGAATGAAAATTAGTAGTAGCAACTTCAAATGATACTTATGTTTTTGTAGTAACATACAATTTAGTTTATCTATTTGATTCATAGATTCACTAATATACTAGAAAGCATCGTTTTAAGGGGGGAAATATACCCAGAACTTTTATTTTTTCAAAAAATTCTTTACATTTTCTTAAGGGGGAAACGCAGTCAGACCTTTTTTTTCAAAAATGCATTTTTTTAATGCCTTAAGTCTCAAGAATATGTGGTGAAAATTTCAAGTCGATATCTCAAAAAATAACAAAGTTAAAGCCTAGTGATTGAACTGCCTTCTAGGGCGCGCAGTGCTAGCCCTTATTTTCTAACTCGTTTTTCTCGAAACCATGTTTCCAAAGTCGGTGACCAAGATTTCTCGAAGCTCAGTGAACCGATCGTTTTGATTTTTTTGCAGGCTTGTTTTATTCATAATAATCTCGTATTTGTCATATGATTTGTTTTTTTCGTAGCCTCGTTCATTTTTTATAGGCAAAATAATGACGAATTTTTGGTCGAAAATCGTTATTTTATGTTCGGAAGTACGCCATTTTGTGAAAAATTAATATTTTCAAAATCGGCTATGACAAGTACGAGTTTTAAGTATCTATTTTAATAATATATCTAATTTTTTTGTTTCAGTTGAATTTAGGAGGAGCAATCTTGGTCACCGCATTTTCAGAGCGTTCTCCAAAAAATGCTGTATCTACCTTAATATTAATAATAATAATTTTTTTTAATAGAAAAACACTAAACATACTCTTGAATGTGTATATTTTTAGGTATAAAACCCTCATTTTAAAATATCCCTTGGGTTTCCTTAAAAAAATTCACAAACATGACCTTTTTTCTTCAGCCGCTGGGTATATTTCCCCCCTTTATCGTAAAAACTTGAAAAACTGGGTAAAATAAAAAAAAACTTTATTTTTTTAGGGGAAAACTTGAAAACTTTTTACCCTCTCAAAAAACTGGCAAAACAAGTTTTATCTGCCCACATGGCAACACTGATTGCAACAAGAAAATGTTAAAGGGTAGTTTTACAAAGGAGGAAATTTTGAACGGCTTGACTTATTTCGTGTACAAATCTTATATATTAATACGCAAACATCGAATGTTGTCGTACACTTTTTCAATATTTATTTTAGAATAAGGACAATGAAACGAACATCATTCGAAAGGTACTGCACCATAGATGTGCCGAATTATGTTAGATTTTAAATTCATGACCTTTGACCCGAAATATTAACGTTGAAAGTTTATATCAATTTTAGTTAGGGATCTCAGAACTGGGAAGAGGTAAAATGAAGAATGTGATATCAGATGAAAGGTCTGGCTGCACAGTATGATTGAATATAAGATTGGTGACCTTTGACCTCAAATATGAGCGGAAAAAGAGCATTTATTAAATAAAAGCTTAACTATAAGAGATGGAAAAACATGATATAAGAGAGAAATTTAGACATTTATAAGATGTGCAAAAAAAAATTTAACATTTTTCACCATCGCTTACGGTTACCCTACAATAAGCACTATTTCATGTAACAAGTGTCAATATATATTGTGATGGTAAAATTGCTTACAAATAGTAAATTTTGAAAAATTTCCGTTATTTTGACATCAAAATTATTGTGATATCTCGAAAACTATAGATGTTTTCAGTACAACGTTTTTTGTATGAAAATTCGTTGGTTGAGAAAAATAACGGTACACGAAAACTTTTTTGCTAATATTTTCCCACGAATAGTATGTAAAAGAATTTCCCGTTATTATGACATCAAAAGTATTGCGATATTTCGAAACCTGTAGATTTTTTCCATGCAATGCATTTCTTAAAGCAATGTCATTGCCTCAGAATGAGAAAAAAACAATTGATATTTCAAATTTTGATTTTGCATGCAAATATTTCAGCCATTTTTCAATCGATTTTCCCTAAATTTTCTTTGTCTGAAAGTTTAATTAAATTACTTTTGAGAAATAAGAAAAGATTTACCGTTATCTCACTAATTCAATTTCTTATGCTGTTTTCAAAAACACTCTAAAATATTCAATTTTTGCTTTAAAATTAGACCAGACATTCTTATTTTGCAATTTTTTTTTTTTGGTTTTCTATTTTCTTCTCTCACACTCTTTCATACATCATATCATTTATTTGCAACAATTGCTTCATTTTGACACATAATTTAATTAAGTGTTTCTATCATCGAAAATCATGAGCTACCCCCTATGATTTTTTTGATGAAAATTACATTTTTCAAAGTGTTGTTTTTGTATTTTTTACAAAGTTCTACAGCAAAAAAAACAATTTCTGTCAAAAAATTTTTCAAATATTTTAAACCACTCCAAAGTTATCTGTATATTAATACGCAAACAAAAATCTTGTGGTGCACTTTTTTAATATTTATAATACAAAAAAGGGCATGATTCTTATATCAGTCGAAAGGTAATGAGCCAAAGAGATGTGCCAAAAAATAAAAAAAAAAAATTAAATATATTATGTGATTATTGCAGTTTAAAAGAAGTGTATGCACGCTCACTCTCATGGCTGTAATTTGGCAAGGAATAGAACAAGGGAAAAGGAATAGAACAAGGATTTAAACACACTTAGGACAAAATTTAGAACAAAGATTTAGAAATAAAGTTGGACAAGGATTAGGAAAGGATTCGAACAAGGTTAAAATTAGGAATTTGGATATGGATTAAAAGAAGAGTTTGAACAGGAAGTAAGACAATTGAATAGTCGACGCGAATAACATTGTAAGTGACAAAATTATACGTTTTCAGGAATTGCAAAAAAAAAACGGTTTTAATGGCAAACTTTGAGCCATGTAAATGTCCAAAAATTTATGGAATTTTAGAAACTATGTGCTCTTATAATAGGCTAGAGCATTTTTAACGTTAATATGCAAAAAAACTATTTTTGATTAATATGTCGCTTACAACGTTATTCGCGTCGACTCTTCAATTATTAGTTTGGGAACAAATGAAAGATAGGGACAAGAATAAGGATAAGGATAAGGGTAAGGACAAAGATACACTGTCAAAATCCACGGATGGGTCCACATACAGCCAACTTCTTTTTAACTTTACAAAGCTTTTTTCAATAAATTTAAAAAAAAAATAAGAGAAAAATCTATTTTGATATGGTCGAATTTTGACCACAGGCGATACTAGTATTTTGAAAAATACCTTTTTTTTTCAATGGAAACTATAGACCATTACGCCGGCTGAAATGCCCCTTAAAATAACCCCGTTTCTTAATATATTTTTTTATTTACAAGTCATTGGGATAAGTATCAAAGGATAAGTAAAAAAAAAGATACAGTATACCGTGTATACAGTAAAGAAGTGAAACTTCTTCTTTGTATACACTCTTTCTCTTCTAGAATAATAACTATTTTAGTGTAAAGGCTCGATTATGCAATCATAAAGCTACGCAACGAAACGTGGCGTAGAGTTCCATCTGGAATAGAACCCATCGCTGCGCTAGGTTACGTCACGATTTCACTAAACACTTTCACTTATTTTTCATAAGATAGAACTCTACGTCACATTACGTTGCGTTGCTTTACGATTGCATAATCGAACCTTAAAGGCAAAGAGAGCTTTTTAAGCAAAAGAAATACAATAAAAAGTTTTTATAAAAAATATTCTATTTATTTAGCTATGGCCGAAAAGCAATTAATTAGATAACCAATTTGCGACGTATCTACATATAGATGTGAATACAGAATACAACTTGATATATTTTTAATTCAACATATGTACGTATTAATATTACTTATATCAAATATATTATACTTACTATTATTAATAATATTTCGATATAAAATTTTATAAATACAATATGCATAAAATAGTTATCTATTGAAAGAACTTATTCCAACTTTTCTTGCGCACAGTCTCAAGTTGGCGTCATGGGCGACAGTATATGCTTCATGAATTTGGGTTTCTATATAATTTTATATCGCAATATTATGAATAATAATATTAATGTGTAATATGAGCAAAATTCATAGAGGTTATATTAATAAGTATATTGAATTAAAGATATACCAACGTTGGTATTATAAAAAAATATTGGCATGGCAGCCCTAGTATGAGAGTCTACTTTGCGAAAACCATGATGCGCTTATTCACTTCTGTTTCGCTGAATCTTTCTCTCTTCATGGCAGCCCTAGTATGAGAGTCTACTTTGCGAAAACCATGATGCGCTTATTCACTTCTGTTTCGCTGAATCTTTCTCTCTTCTACCCGAGTCATGGCAACCCCCCTATCTTCCACACATAGAACGCAATTAGCACACAATCTGCGGCTTTTGCCACCCAGCGGTAATCGAAGCGTTTCAAAAGCACTTAACAAGCGCTTCTACCATAGCGCTTCACACATCTGGAGCGCTTTTTAAGTAAACCAAATTCATATTAAAATTTATATTGGATGTCCTAGGATGAAAGCGCTTCTTAACAAAAAAATAGTTAAAAAAGCTCATTAAAAAAAAACAAAAAAAGATTTTATAATTTGTAAGATGCGAGGATTGAACTCGGACCGCCAGCATTACAATCAAATGTCTTACTGCTATGCTATTTTCCCTTCGTTTTCGTTTTGAACAAAATGTGTATAAAAAGATGAGCTCTACTCTGAACTCTGAAAAGCACATACTCAAAGCATACCAAAAATGCGCTATTTCTTAGAACGCTTTTTATTTTCCCGCAAGGCATCTACAGCAAAAGTAGTTTGATTAATTGGTGTATAGAGTATACTTTTATATGGAGAATTTAGCTCATTGGATAGAGCGTTGACTTTGTAATCTTGAGTTCGGAGGTTCGATCCTCAGCGGAGCCAAGCAAATTTTTTAAGTCTTTTATACAATGTATATCTCTCTCATTCTCTCTACTGTAAAACATATCTTTCTTCTCTATCGTGTAACGAAATGAAGTAAATTGACCTTGAAATTTCACTCCCCAATATTCTCGTTCAAATCTTGAAGCGCCGCCTAAGAAGTTTCACTTCAAAAAAACAAAATTTTGATAAAACTCATTTATATTATTCAACATAGTTGCCTTCGAGAGCGATACAGCGAGTATAGCTATTTTTCAACTTTTCGATACCACTTTTATAGTACGATTTCTCTTTCTCGTCAAAATAGGTCTCAGTTTCAGCGATTACTTTATCAATGGACTTGAATTTCTTTCCAGCAAGCATTCTCTTGAGATCTGAAAACAGAAAAAGTCGCTGGGGACTGAATCTGGAGAATACGGTGGGTGGGTAAGCAATTCGAAGCCCAATTCATTAAATTTTGCCATCGTTTTTATCGATTTGTGACACGGTGCATTGTCTTGGTGAAACAACACTTTTGTCTTTGGCAAATGTGGCCGTTTCTATGCGATTTCAATCGACCCAAAAGTGCACAGTAATAGTCGCTGTTGATGGTAGTTCCTTTTTGGAGATAGTCGAGGAATTTTATTCCTTTCGCATTCCAAAATACAGACACCTTAGTCACCTTACAGTCCAACTATTGGGTTTTTGCTCGCTTTAGATTCGGTACGTCGACTGCTGTCCACTTAACTGACTGTCTTTTGCATTTTGGTGTAAAATAGTGAAGCCATGTTTCATCCATTGTCACATATGGACGATAGAATTCGATTTTATTGCAGTTTAACAGCGCCAAACACTTCTCTAAAGCATCATCTCGTTGTTGTTTTTAGTTGACTGTGAGCTCACGCTGCACCCACTTTGCACAGAGCTTTCGCATACCCAAATGTTCGTCTAAAATGGTAAAAACACTACTATCTGCTTTTTTTACAATGTCAGCGAGCTCGTGCATCTTCAATTTGCGATCGTTCATTACCAATTTGTGGATTTTTTTTATGTCTTCTGGAATAACAGCCTCATTTGGGCATCCACTGCGCTCTGCATCATTTGTGCTGGTACGACCACGTTTAAATTGAGCAATCCACTTTTCCACCATTTGTCTCGATGGAGCAGAGTCCGGATAAAGTTTATCAAGCTATTGTTTGGTTTCCACTGCATTTTTTTTTTTTCTATATCAAAAAGCTATGCTTTATCAAAACTCGAAATTCACTTTTATCCATTTTTTTTTTTTCAATAACAAAAGTTGCACACAAAAAGGTTATAACTCATGAATCAATAGTCAGATTGTTGTCAAATTTATATAAGTATCGTTTGAAGGTTAGTACTAAAAAAAGTCATATGGAAAAAATCTAGAAACGCCATCTATGTGTCATCCTATGGACTGTTGAAATAGCACTCAAAACGTGAAATTCTCAGTCTCCTGGCATGTCACTTCTCTCAAGTGAAAGTTAGTAGACTAAATAAGTATTGTTTCTGAATGTATAAAAAAAATTGCACTGCAGTAGTAATGTATGTATTAGTACTTTTCTATTGTGTAAATAATTATTGAAAGTTTTATATTTTCTCTTAGAGATATTCTATTACATTATGTCCTTTGAATTTGTCTTTGGACAAATTTGTCCGCATATTGGCAGTATAAGTAGGACCTTTCTAGCATGAGTGGATCACAGTGAAAAGTCATGCAAGACTACTGATGAGTTGGTGTAGCGGCCAACGAAACAGTTTGTCTAGTCTGCTGTGTGATTTGCTCTATACAGAGCCGTTTTCGTTGTTGTTGGTTGTTGCCATCTTTGTCTTCATGTTGCCTTGTTGTCAACATACTTGGCCTGAAGCTCAAAATTGTTTTCAATATAAATAATGATAGGTCATATTTAAATTTAAGAAAAAAATAATAATTACATGTAATAAAATTTACTGGTGTGAAGATTAACATGTGGTTTTTAATTTGCTTTATGATACTTTAAAGTTTTAAATTTACAAATTATTTTTATCAAAAAAAAAAGCCACTTAATTATCAAATCTATGAAATTGCGAAAAAGCTTCGCTTCTCTCGTGTGTTCAATGACACAGATGTGTTTTTTTTTTTTATAACTTTCAATGTCGATTATCTACACAATAATTAGTCTATGAACTTAATTCTTTATACGGCGAAAAAGCTCTAGGATTAGCTCCAAGCTCAAAGGTTCGGGAAGCATATGAGCCCGAAATAAAACAGCAATCAACCGTATGGATCTCCAAAACGGACTAAATCAAACAAAAGTTATTCGCGGATGAAGCACATCGAAGTAATGGTTGCCTGTTTCTTCGGCATAACCGGTCATGTGACGACAGAGGCGTTAGAGCCGCTTAAGACAGTCAATTCTGAAAAGTGCATGACCATTCCTTTGCTAAACGTCATAGGAGAAATTCGAAATAAGTCGAAGACGAGTTGAATTATTCTATATCATGGCAATAATTGGCTCAAACAGATACCTTACTCCCGGAAATAAAAAAAAAATATAAAAATCACGTGATCAACGATTTTATGTAGTTATACCCCAAGAAGCGGTTGTTGCATTTGAAACATTTCTTTTGGAGTTAAGTTTATCGGAGTGGAAAAAGTGCTTCCAGAATTGGTTCAAACGCATGCAAAAGTGTATTGATCTTCATGGAGGATATTTTGAAAAACAATAAAAACAATTTCGATCAATAATATTTGGTTTTTCATTATAAGGCTAGATATATAAATAGCAACACTCGTATAAAATCCACAACAACTCTTCAAATTATAAATTTTTTCTACCAAAACTTAAGAAAATGGTGCACAAAATTGGTCAAAAAAATATTTCTAATAAAATCTTAACAAAAACTAAACCGCACCCTGTATTCAACACTTTACAATTGTTAAAGCTCAAGTGAAGGTGGCACTTTGTACATACAACAACAAAAATTATAATAATCACAACAACTGAAAATACAAACAAGCCGACGCGACATAGCCAAGCCAAGCAAATCACGTTGGCAGCAGCTATATAGGGTGACAGTTAAACAGCGACAGCAACAGAAACAACAACAACAGCAACAAAACAACACCAACAACAATCCCAATATCAACATCCACATCATCATCGATTTGCCGCGAGTCCTTCGCACATTACCACATTCATAGGTCGCTGTCGCTGCCTCTCTATCACCATGGTCATCCCTACCATTCATCCACAAAATCCATGATCCATCCACCGCCCTCTTCCACACCATGCTTACATGTTCTCACTCCCACCTATACGTAACGCTCATTGTGCGCGTCACTCGTTAGCAACGGAGTGAGAAACGCCAGCCGCGTGCTTCCGTCTGTACACAGATGCTGCAGTGTGCTTGTGTGCGATTGAGCTTGTACCTGTGTGCGTGACTTCCGATGGCGGCTGCTGTCAGGAGCAGAGCTAACTTGTTTGCTCAATATGGTTAAACGTTTCGATTTAAATGGCCTGCACGTCGCTGGCAGTCATAATGAAAACAAATAAATACAAATGTACGCTCTTTAAGTGCTCTCAGCCTCTCTCCTCTGCTCAGTGTTAACGTAGGTTATATGAGCGCTCTTCAGCACTTAGCGGTAGCTCTAAACCAGATTTTGAAATTCACAATTCAAGATAACCACAGGAGTTAAAGTATCACAAAATCTCTCAATGGTTGTCGATTGACCCCAAAAAATTCTGCTGTCACACTCTCTTGTGGTGGCTTGGTAAAATACTCTGTCTAATGTAAAAAAAAAAAAAAAACAAAAAAACGAGCACTAGTTGAACAGCTGATTTTGTGGTAGCACATGTTGGCCAACAACATTCATACCAACATGTTGCAAGCTCTTCGGTTTTATTCGACTCTCTGCTCTTAGTGAAAAGTTTCATTTTCGCACACTCACCTCGTTGACTTTATAACGTCGTTATATTTTTCAATTTTGCCACTTATTTAAAGTATCTCAGTCATGCCGCCAAAATCTGCTCAAATCTACATTACCTCTGCTTACCTTCACTAAGCAAAAACACGCTCTTGCTTAATCATTTTATCACTCCTTATCTCACTCTCTCTTTCTCACTATATCTCTTGTTAAATATGTCATGCTCATTTCGCTGCTTACATTTGAAATTTACTTGAGTTTTTGTTGTTATCACCTGAAAATCAAGCCAACGCAATGTGCAAGCCCGCCAGTGTTGCCGTCTTATGTTTATGATTTTCAAAGGTAGTATTTTTCACTCAGTTGCATTTTTGAGCAAACTTATTTTAAAAAACTTTATTTCTGGAAAATATTTAATTCTAAATATAAGCTCAATAGACACAATAAATAAATTTATAATATATTACATTTTTGAAATGATTTTAATAAAATAGGAAAAAAAGACTTTGGGACAAAACTAAAAAACATTAAAAACGTCAAACTAATTATAATGCAAGGAAAAGGTGCTACAGAAAAAAAATATTACACACCAGTTAAGGCTGGTTCTCAGCCCTTATGACAAACATAGACAAAAAATTGGTAACTTCATAAGATCTAAAATGTTTCAATCATACATCAGATGCGTTGCAAGGAATTATTACTTGGTGAACATTAAAAAAAAAAAAAAAATAACTGGCCATTTCAGCCCTTGAACGGACTTTGACCTAGCTTCCTATGATCAATCGTGTTGTGCGTGTTATTAAGTTTATACACAATTGACCGAGAACCGGACCTACATGCTTAACGCCGACTCCGAACGGCGATGAACGATGAATGTTCTCGTTCTCAAGAAGCTTGACATGGCATTTTGATTACTCTCTGAGGTTTGCCATTGTCTGCAGAGAGGTGGCGACCGTACAGAAAAATTATTTTAATTCAAATAATTTTCTGTCGCTGCTGGGGCTCGAACCTGGGTTTCCAAAGTTCGTTGACATAGCGGCCACGCACTTTAACCAACAACGCCACGGACGCCACTTGGTGAACATTAGGGTGGTTTTATCTCATAGGGTAAAAAAAATGTCAGAATTTTTTGGGGGCACCCCCCTTAAATGTTTCTTTCTGTCAGATTTTAGGATTGCCAAAGTTTGAGCACGATTGAAAGATAACACGTGCCACTGGGGCCTCAAAGTTTTGAAAATCTCGATTTTTTGGCAGTTTGGGGACTTTGCCGACCCATATCTCTAGAACGGTTTAATATATTTGACCGTGTCATACATCAAATTGAAGGCGATACTGTTTATATTTTATATGCAATAAAAAATACGTAAGTAGTACTGAATCCGAGATAATGAAGCCAATGTAACTAAAAACGTGACTAGGTACCCCTTAGAGCGAAGATGAAACCTATTGTGAAAAAACCCATTTTTCTTCCTATATTATCAATTTTTGGAATGAAAACAATTATGTATTTAAAAAATCAAGTATAATAAATGTCTTTTTCAGTTTATTCTTATTTTAATTTATTCAAGGGACTGACATAATGTGGTTTTGGAGCTATCTGGATACAGCTGACGGCATATGCTGACTACTTGGAGAATGTATTGTTTTTGTTGCTCGTATTGCCACGCTTGATTCTTTTGGGGGCAGATGGTCCTTCAGATTCTACGTTCATCTCAAGCTCTTCATACGGCGTTTCACGCTCTTCTGACTCTTCTGTTGTCTCGTCGTCCGTGAGCTCCACCGTCTCTGTGAACAATGAGATGAGACAATAAGTATAAAGTTAATATTTATGGAAATTTCAGCTAGTGATCTAGATCTTATAAAGTTTCGCTACAAGGAAAATATTTTTTCTTAAATGCTTGCCCAAGTTTCCCGCTTGAAGTTGTTTGTCCAAGACCTTCCGTTGTTTCTATAGTAGTCTTTCTTCAGCTTGAGCCAACTTCAGGTCATCTCTGAGCATGGAGCCTGGTCTTCCTTTCTGTCTTTGTTTCAACAGAAACTCCTTGTCTTCTTCTGAATTCATCATCGTCAGGGCATCTTGGTGGGCAATATCAAAGAGATCATCCAACTTTAGGGTAAACTCCTTTACAGCATTTCTTGCACTTTCCGTTTTTCTATCCTTGTACTTTTGCATTTTTCTCCAATCATCGTACAGTTTTTCCAGCTTTACTATGACATTTTTCTTTTGTTTTGTAGGAATTGGAGCTTTTGTCCAAAAAAAGAAAACCTCGTCAACAGTAGTTGTGGCAGAGATTTAACTTCACAGTACGCAAATTAAATCACAGTACCTAATTAAAATAAAAATGTCTTTTGTAGTTAATATTTAGTGGGTTTTTGAACTCAATCACAAGAATGTAGAACAAAATACGACTTTCACTGTTCAGCGAATACTTTTGAACTGACCAAGAAACAAAATCATAAAAGCAAGAACCACCTGGCTATCCTTTTCTTTTTTTAATAACAGACTCTGAACCCCTGGATTTCTACTTAAAATATAGCAATAGGTAGTAGGGTAACCCAATACATGTTTAAACTAGTTTGGTTTTACCTGCTTGGGGTCGCCAATGATACAGTATGAGGAAAAAATAGATACATACCTGACATAAAAAAAAAAACACATTGTTGTTGGTCTAAAATTAACGGTATACCATAGCAAACATATTTAAATGAAATGGGATTCCAGAGTACAAGTATATGTCCATAATAAGCAATAATAATGCAAATAACGCATCTTCGCTCTCAGGGGTACCTAGTCACGTTTTAGGGACATTGGCTCTATTTTTTCGGAAGGATTTCATTTTGCCTTACGACAAACAAAAAAATTAATTATGACGTCACCAGGTCGCATAGGTAGCAGTTCATGTAACAAAAAATTAATTTTGTTGCATGGAATTATGGCGTGAGTAGATATATAAGCATTCCGACAGGGATTGATAAAAATACTATGAAACGAGGATAAGGACAAAGATTTCGGCACACCTAAAAGAATATTTAGCACATTATTGTAAAATGGATAAGGTAAAAAATGGGGCAATGAAAAGAACAAGGATTTGGACAATCGAAACACAAGATTTAGGAAAACGATTTTAAAATGAAGTGGGACAAGATTAAGAAAATATATTCGAACAGGGATGAGATCAGGAATTTGGGCATGGGTTGAATCAAGAGTTTGGAAAGGAAGATGGACAATTATTATGATAAGTTTGAAAAGAATCGAATTTGCACTCGTAAGTCATTTAAGGCAATTAAGATATAGTGTGTTATTTTAGCATAAAAATAAATCAAATTCTATGTGTTGATACAAAATTAATTCGATATTTTTGAGATACATACGAGGGGTACTATTTATATTTCGGGAATAGCAAATAATAACATTTTTAAATGAAAATACTTTATTGTTTTTCAAAATATTCCCCTCTATGATCAATAGACTTTTGCATTCATTCAAACTATGTTTCATAGCAGTTTTTCCATTCCTCTGGAGACACCTCCAAAACATGGTTATTGAACGCTTCAACTGCTACTGCGGAGCTCGTAAATCATTTACTACGCAGTTTACCTTTGATATTCGGGATCAAGAAGAAGTCATTGGGTGCCAAATCAGGACCGTATGGAGGATGAGTCATCAATTCGACGTTTTGACTGCTCAAAAATGCACATGTTTGACGAGATATTTGAGAGCTTGCATTGTCATGATGGAGAATGATTCGTCTTTGGCGGTTGGTTTTGCGAATTTCTCCGCAGACTTCCGGCAAACAAATGGTCGTGTACCATTCAGAATTGATCGTCCTACGTTGCTCAAGTGGAACAGGGGCGACCACAGGTGACCATTTTCTTCGCAGTGCTTCGTACTCGAACAACTTTTGTTGGATTTGCCTCGTCTTGGAATACGCACATGATCGATTGCTGTTTTGTTTCCGGCTCATACGCATATATCCATAATTCGTCACCTGTCGATTTTATACACGCCTTTTGAAGCACCACGATTGAACTTTTTAATCATTTCCTTGCACCAATCGACGTGAGACTTTTTTTGAGCGATTGATAAATTATAGGGTATCCAACGAGAGCAATTTTTTTTACAAATAAGTGTTCATGCAAAATCAAATGTGTTGAAATGGAACTTATGTGCAAAGATAACTCTGTCTCACGATATGTCACATGACGATCTTGCATTATTAGTTCACGTACTACATCGATGTTTTGTGGCACAACAACCGATTTTGGAAGACCTCCACAGAATTCGTCGGCGACCGAACTACGACCACGATTGAATTCACTATACCAGTGTTATACTGTGGTTTTTGATGGTGCTTTATTGTCATACAAAGAACTGAGTTCATCAACACATTCTTGTTGAGATAATCCACGTTGAAAGCTGTGAAAAATAATCCAACGAAAGCCTTCTCTTGAAATTTCTACTTTTTGAACAAATTGATTGATTGATCTTGACAGCAATGTTAGGGGCAGACAGGATATTGATGTTTGAACACTTTGGTAGACAATTTTTTTAGAAAAAAAATTTTTGGAAAACAAATTTAAGTGACTGGAAAGGACCTATAAAGCTTTATTATAAAGTAAATAATATAGTAGAATTTATTTTATTTTTCCCAATTTAAATTCACAAGGACAGAAAATTCGCCAGTTATCTCAGAAGCAACCATGTCTTTAAAAAAGTAAATAAATATTAAGAAATGGTTTTTATTACAAGAATGGAAAAAAAATAAATTGGAAATGGTGGGAGTCGGCAAAATAATAAAAAATGCACTGATCCTTAGTCTGATAAGAAAAATGAAAAGATATTTTGTTAAATATCTCGTAAGTTAATCAAATCAATAAGTGTTTAATTAATTTTTCCATATTTTCACCAAAGAGAACGTCAAATATTATGTATCTCAAAAACCAAAGCAATCTTTTAAGAAAAGAAAATTAAAATTAACTAAAATAAATAAATTAAATTATTACTAAAAAAATTAATTTGCATATGAGAATTTTACAAATAACGATATGTATTTATTTATGAGAATTTTTAAAATTTTTAATCTTGCTGCACTGAAACTCTGGCATTTGTTTGCCAAGTAACAACGGCAACACTGACGAACACACACATAAAAACAAATCAATTGATAAAACGTTGAGAGATGAGAACTTAATCTGAATTAATTTCAAAGAGATCAACTCTATGAAGGCAGCAACGGCAACACTGACGACATTTAAATTTGCCGCTCAGAGCTTTAAAGTTTTCGTCTTTGTATTTATTTTGCTGTCATTGTTGCTCTTATGCTGCTAGTGCTGTTGGTGGGCGCAAAAGAGGCGTGCGTATAGAACGTGTTGTTAAAGAATTGAGTAAACTGCAATAAATGCTCCAATATCTTACTCTCTCTTATAAAATATATTTTTACTCTCTCCATATTAACGCAAATCTCAACGAGAGTACGATTGTGAGAGACATATCAATTTATTTGCAATGGCAACTCATGCGAGAAGTTGCTCCTATTTTTCCATCTCTCTTCATCTACAAACAATTGTTTTTTTTTTTCTTATCCACTTGCTGTCAGCATTTAAAACTCATTTAGGCACTCTCTCTCTGATTTTCATTATCTATCTCTCTTTCTCTACCAATATTTCTTGGTAACACTCTTTTGGCCAAAATACTTTCAGTGGCAATATTGCGGTTGCCGATGGCTAGCAAGCGGGCGTTTTGTGGGGCATAACGACAATATGTTGTTGATGGTGTTGTTGTTATTTTTGTTAGTGTTGTTTTGGTTGTTGTTTTTGTTGCTGTTGCTCTTATTACTGTGCATGTTGGCGGACTTAACAACAAAAACATAGTTTGAGGTCGTTGAAAACCACACGGGACGCACACAAGTGAATTAATCCGAGCATGAGAAATATGAGTACGCCACACAGAGCAGGAGAAGAGCGTGAGAACGCGAAATTGAGCAGAAAAAAAGCACGAGTATCTATGTATCTATATCAGCGAACAACACACTTTTATCTGTATCTGCGTAGCCATATGTTGACTACAAAGTTGCTTAATACGTTTTGTGAACTAAATTTTTGTTGGTGTTGTAGTTGTTGTTGTTGCACTATTTTTTTTTCTGTACCTGCCCGCTATCCTGCCACCCTGTTTCTCTGCAGCATGTGTTGCTCATTGCTCTATGTAGCAATATTATGGTTGCTGTTGGTGTTGTTTCGATGTTGTTCTTATTATTAATAATGTTGTTGCTGCTACTCTTGCTGCTGCTGCCACCGCTGACTGTTTTTAATACGTTTGCTGCTGCTGTTGCTGCTGCTGTCATTTTTGCTTTTGCGGATGTTGTTGCTGTTGCCGTGTATTTATTGACAAAAAGATGCGCACGAGCGAATTTTAGCACATTATTAAATGAGTTCTCGCTGTGATAATAATTCGCAGTAGAAACGGATATGAATTTGTTGACAGGACAAGCAGGCGAGATGAAGTGTTGGATAACTGAAAAACAGAAAGAGCATGATTCAGTTCAGGAGGTAGAGGCAATAAGACCGATTTTTATGAAATGCATAACTTATGTAGAGTATTTAATGTAGGCTATTTCAAAAACACAATCAGTGATGGATTCTGCAACAATTTATTTATGAATTGAACATATGTATGATTCAATTGTTTCAATTAGCTTAAGAAATGTGAGGATAACAAAAAAAAATTTTAATTTTCATATCATCGTACAGGGATCAAGCTTAGACTCTTACCTCAGGCTGCCCAGAGAATATAGTTTTGGTCGTAGTTTCAGTCAATTTTGTTTCGGACGTTTGATTTCACAACTCTACATATTCAATAAGTCTCTACAAAATGTCTCCTTATATTGAGTTATTTTTTTTTTTCTGCCACTTAAAGTTTTTTGTGTTTTTTTAAGTTTACGCAGAATTTATTCCATTACCGTGTAATTCAACAAAAAATCAAAAAAAAATTATTTTTGCTAAGTGTTAAGTAGATATTGGAGATTTATATACCCCCCCCCCCCCTTAATAAACGACAAAGGGGTATATTTATTTATTATTATTATTATTTCGTCACTCCGTTTGTAACGCCCACAAGGAGGCGTGGTAGATATCGATTAGTATATATATATATATATTCTTGATCAGCATCACCACCTGAGTCGTCTTAGCCATGTCCGTCTGTCTGTGATCACATTTACAGCCGTAATTTTCAAGCTATCATCACGAAATTCGATTTGTAAGCTTTTTATCTAAAAAATAAAGATCAAGTTCAAAATGAGCCAAATCGGATGAAAATCACGCCTACCTCCCATACAAAGTGACTTTATCAAAAAGGTTAAATCTCTTTAAATTCCTCAAAAATTAATATTGAGAAATTTAGAAATTTTGCGAATGAACTTTATTATTTACTCTGAGTATACAATTCAACGAAATCGAGTGAAAGCCACGCCTATCTCCCATACAAAAAGACTTTATCAAAAAACAAAAGCTATTATTTTTCATAAAAACTATGACGAAAATGTTTATACAGAAAAAATTTTATTGGCTGCTTATGACTTGGAATATACAGGGTGAGACAAATACAAGTTTTTTTAAATGCAATAAAATATTTCATTTAATATAATTTTCTATAATTTTTTCCAGAATTTGGAGCCATATCTTGACAATGGTTCGCACAATGTTGTCTTCCGTCCATAGTTGCTGGCTTGTTCGCATAAACCTATGACTTCACATAACCCCAAAGAAAATAATCCAAAGACATTAAGTCGCACGATCTTAGTGGCCAATTGACAGGTTGATTTCGCGAAATAACGCATTCGCTAAATGTTTCGTTCACAGTGGCGGATCTAGGATTCTACTCCCAGAAGGGGGAGGGGGTCTGAAACTACAGTTTTGTATCCCAAGGGGTACTAAAACGGCTTTTTGGCATCTTTTGCATTTTTTCCCATACAAAAAATTCTCCAAGGGGAGGGGAGGGGGGGGGCTAAAGCCCTTTCAGCCCGTATGAAAGTCTAAGGTTTGACATTCAGTAAGTCTAAGGTATGAGACGCTATAGAATTTGGCGCCATCCTGTTCGGAAATCATGTCTTCAAAATGGAAATAACACGTGAACATTTTCGGGTGATGTTTTTTACGATTTTCAACATAGATTGAGAAGAAAATAATGTATGGATCAACTTAGTCCAACTTTTGGTGATGAAACCCACCACACCAAGTGACTTTAAGACGCTAATTCAATGAGTTCGAGCGATCGTCGTTCTCTCTAAGACGAATTTTGTGAACGTCGTCCAAGAACGGCTGTTATGAAAAAAAAATCAATGCTGTGCGTGAACCGTTGGAAGCAGACCGGAATCATCCTTGGGCATTAGTGGAACTAATGCATACATTCGATTTTACATGATCATTAAGGTGTCAGGTAGATTTTTTCCCGGTGGATAACTTCTAATTTTACGGTTGCTCAAAAAAGGCTCGTGTCTATTGGTGCTAGGATATGCTGAAAAAAGACAGCGGTGGTGGTTCAAAACACGTCTACGACATTAATGCAGGTGATATATCATGAATCTATGCTTACAAGTACGAAACAAAGATGCAATCCACTGTTTGGGTCTTTCAAAGTGAGCAAGACACGACGAAAGTTGTCCGCGTACGGAGCACATCCAAGCAATTGGTTGCCAGTTTTTTTCAGAAAACTCTGTCATTTCGCAACTATATCACTTGAGCAAGGGAGAACTGAATCCGAATCCGTTGTCAGAATATCAAAATTATGAAAATTTTAATAACAGGGTTGCCACCTAATAATATGTTTTTTAAGAGTTTTAAACATTATCTAACAGTTTTAGGGGGTGGCTGAGTTTGAATCTGATGTTAGAATTTTAAAATTTAAGATATCTGATAGGGTGGCCACCTAATATTTTTGCTATTTTTATGAATTTATTACTGGAGCGAACACAAGGTAAAAATAGGTCGCTAAACCCGAATCCCTTGTCAGAATTTCACAATTATGAAATTTTTAATAATAGGGTTGCCACCTAATAATGTTTTTTAAGAGTTTTCAACATTATCTAAGACTTTTAGGGGGTCGCTGATTTTGAATCTGAAATATTTAAATCTTAAAATTTAAAATAGCTGATAGAGTTGCCACCTAATATTTTTGCTATTTTTGCGAATTCTTTGCTGGGGCAAACACTAGGTAAAAATGGATCGTTGAATCCGAATCCATTGTCAGAATTTCAAATTGATTAAATTTTTAACAATAGGGTTGCCACCTAATTATATGTTTTTTAAGAGTTTTAAATATTATCTAACAGTTTTAGGGGGTCGCTGATTTGGAATCTGATGTCAGAATTTTAAAATTTAAGATAGATGTTAGGGTTGCCACCTAATATTTCTGCTATTTTTACGAATTCATTGTTGGGGCGAACACAAGGTAAAAATAGGTCGCTGAATCGGACTCCTTTGTCAGAATTTCAAAAATATAAAATTTTCAAGGATAGGGTTGCCACCTAATAATGTTTTAAGAGCTTTGAACAATATCTAAGACTTTTAGGGGGTCGCTGATTTTGAATCTGATGTCAGAACTTTAAAATTTAAAATAGCTGATAGGATTGCCACCTAATATTTTTGCTATTTTTACGAATTCGTTCCTGAGGCGAACACTATGTAAAAATGGATCGTTGAATCCGAATCCTTTCTCAGAATTTCAAAAATGTGAAAGTTTTAACAATAGGGTTGCCACCTATTAATATCTTTTTTAAAAGTTTTAGACATTATCTAACAGTTTTATGGGGTGGCTGAGTTCGAATCTGATGTCAGAATTTTAAAATTAAAGATAGCTATAGGGTTGCCACCTAATATTTTTGCTATTTTTACGAATTCATTGCTGGGGCGAACACAAGGTAAAATAGGTCGCTGAATCTGAATCCTTTTTCGGGATTTCAAAAATATGAAATTTTTAACAATAGGGTTGCCATCTAATAATGTTTTTAAGAGTTTTAAACAATATCTAAGACTTTTAGGGGGTCGCTGATTTTGAATCTGATGTCAGAACTTTAAAATTTATCCTTATATATAAAATTATTATTATCCATCCTGCATGAACCAGAGGTCGTCTAAATTTATGTTTCCAATTTTAGTAAAAGAAAAGTCGGTTAACATGGCTCTGTAACACCCACCGTTGACCGAAACGTTGTTCCCAGTCTCATTTTCAAAGAAAAATGGTTCAATGATGCCACCACTCCACAATCCGCACCAAACTGTCACTCTCTGTGGATGCATCGGCTTCTCGACAATAACGTGCTGGTGTTCCGAGTCCCAGATGCGGCAAATTGGTTTGTTGATTTGTCCCAAAATCGTTCACCAAATCAAGCTGCTCTATGGCCCAAACTGCGAAGCAATAACGAAGCGCCTTCAATTGTTGAGTCAATTGGACCTCGTAAGCGAATAATCTGAGATCTTTGTGCAGAATTCTCCTCAGGCTAGTGCGTGAAATGTTGTGCTGCTGAGATCGATGACGAGTTGATACTCGTGAATTGAGTAGCACACTCTCGGCACATTCTCGTCTATGCGCACCTCACGACAACCAAGTCCATGTACAAGACCATGATTGTTGTACACTAGAACACCAGTCTCACGAACTTTTTGCACAAATTTGCGTCACGGTGGGTATTTCATTTCGGCTAAAACTTATTTTTAAATAACGCACTGTTTGGTCTGCACAGAACTCACTTTGAAAAATGTTTCCGATATATCCCAACGTTGTTTAAGCGTAAATCGACTCATTTCTTTCCGCGGAGGTATACGTGATACTGACTTTATGTCAAGATTTCGAGCGGAAGACAGCTGTCGGTGTCAAAATAACATATGATTTAAAAAGAAACCACTAGAATCCACCCTGTATTTTGGTTCGACCGTGGGGGTTTTTTAACTTCGGCCCAGTCGAAGATCATTTCTTACTTGTTTTAAATGTGATTTTTGGATCAAATTTTAGGTTTATTTTGTTTGTAGTGGCAGCCGTGGAGCAGTGGGTAGATTGCGTGACCCATACGCCAGAGAACCCTGGTTCAATTCCATCTGACACAGAAAGTTTTTTCAATTGAATTAATTTTTCTGTTTGGTCGTCACCTCTCTACAGACACTGGCAAGCCTCAGAGCTAATTAATGCCATGTAGAGATTCTTGAGAACATGCACATTAGCCGTTTAGAGTTGGCATAAAAGTAGTAGATCCAGTTCTCGATCAATTGTGTTCAAACATTTAATAATAATACGCACAACACAATTTGATTAAAAGAAGTTTGGTCAAAGTCCTTTCAAGGGCTGAAATGGCCGGTTACTTATTTTTTTTTTATTTTATGTTGTTTGTTTTAAGAGGATAGTGACCAGAGCGTTTAATTGCAGTTTTAATATTTAATAATAAAAATTCTATTTTTTCCCGACGTTTCGTCAATTTCTTGTTGACATCTTCAGGGGTTTATTTAAATTTTTGTTTTATATATTTTATTTTTCACATTTTATGTTTTAACAATTATTTATATTCTTCACTAACCAATTTGTCTAAAAAAACTTTTTTCGTCCAATGCTCCTGCATAATTGTTGTTTATGTTGTTCCTGGGACATTGTAAAGTACTAACTTGACGCTAAAAATTTACTAGCTCATTGATGCGTTTTATGAAACTTACTTAGGACTTAATTTAATTCGAATAAACCTTCATTGTATTTCTTATTGCTTAGAGGTTATAAATGTCTAAAACGGACTGCCACACTACAAGGTTTTGGAAGTGAGTTCGGAGGTTATTAAGCGGTTGCAATATACACTTTGTATCAAATAATATCCCAGATAGGTTCTAAACAATATAATTAAAACACGATTTCTGTGTTCTTTTGATGTTTTTATTCAAAATATTCTCCTTTCGATTCCATACACAGAAAAAAACAGATTAGCTTAAAATTGAACACAATGTGTTCAAAAAATGTGTTCATAATTTGTATTTTTTTTCATATGTTTTTCAAAAGGTTTAAACACATTTTCTCTTACTTTGACGAAATTTATTGCAAGCTTTTTTTTAAACACACAATTTGTCAAATAAATAACAATTGACGTAAATTTTACAACATTTTTTTTCTGTGTACACTTGCTATCATTCAATAGTGATTCAAATGCCTGCTCTGGCTCATTTTGCGGAATTGCCTTTAGTGCCCATGTCGTAGCTGCTGAATTGTCGTAATGTCGTTATAAAAGCATCCTTTCAACTTAATTTTAATTTCGGGGACAAAGGGAAGTCGCACGATGCCAAATCAGGTGAATACGGCGGATGATTTAACACCTACACTTGATTTCAAGTCAAAAATTGACGAACAATGAGTGAGGAATTGATTTGAGAGAGGAGCAAGTTTTGAACAAACTTCTGTTTTGCCTAAATCCTCGTGAAGAATTTTTTGAAAAGTCTCTTTGCTAATGTTTGAGGATTACCAACTGAATTGGCCTTCCAGTATGCTTGTTAACTTCCAGCGTCTCTCTGCTGCCAAAATAACGTTTATGTCATTAAAAAATTAATACTCTAATTCCTTATCTTATCTCATCTCATTTCATCTCATCTCATCTCATCTCATCTCATCTCATCTCTTCTCATCTCATTTAATCTCATCTTATCTCATCTCATCTCATCTCATCTGATCTCATCTCATCTCATCTCATCTCATCTCATCTCATCTCATCTCATCTCATCTCATCTGTTCTCATCTCATCTCATCTCATCTCATCTCATCTCATCTCATCTCATCTCATCTCATCTCAACTCATCTCATCTCATATCTTATCGTATCTTATCGTATCTTATCTTAACTTATCTTATCTTATCTTATCTTATCTTATCTTATCTTATCTTATCTTATCTTATCTTATCTTATCTTATCTTATCTTATCTTATCTTATCTTATCTTATCTTATCTTATCTTATCTTATCTTATCTTATCTTATCTTATCTAATCTTATCTTATCTTATCTTATTTTATCTTATCTTATCTTATCTTATCTTATCTTATCTTATCTTATCTTATCTTATCTTATCTAATCTTATCTTATCTTATTTTATCTTATCTTATCTTATCTTATCTTATCTTATCTTACCTTATCTTATCTTATCTTTTCTTATCTTATCTTATCTTATCTCATCTCATCCCATCTCATCTTATCTTATCTTATCTTATCTTATCTTATCTTATCTCATCTTATCTTATCTTATCTTATCTTATCTTATCTTATCTTATCTTATTTTATCTTATCTTATCTTATCTTATCTTATCTTATCTTATCTTATCTTATCTTATCTTATCTTATCTTATCTTATCTTATCTTATCTTATCTTATCTTATCTTATCTTATCTTATCTTATCTTATCTTATCTTATCTTATCTTTTCTTATCTTATCTTATCTTATCTTATCTTATCTTATCTTATCTTATCTTATCTTATCTTATCTTATCTTATCTTATCTTATCTTATCTTATATTATCTTATCTTATCTTATCTTATCTTATCTTATCTTATCTTATCTTATCTTATATCCACTTTATTCATAATCGTCTCTTTAAATAAAAAATCTCAAAACTTGAATTTAAAATTTTTGATTTTCAGTTATGCTCAATCAACAACAAGCTAAAAATTGTTTCAACCCTCCCCAATAGCACTCACCAAAACTTATATTAACATACAGATATCCTTGACTCTATAAGCTGCTCTACCCACCATAGAAAAACTCCAGAACAAAAACAAAAAAAAAAAAGAAACAAAACAAATTCAAAAAAGCATCCTGGTGGATGGAACCCATCAGCAAGCAGGGCGGTAATAACGTTAGCGATGCTGAGTGTGAGTTGCATATTTGTATGAGTGTGGAACTGAATGTTTTTGAGTAAAACAGAATTTCATTGTGTCTTACAGTTAAGCTATCTGTGTGTTTGTGTGTGTGAAACTGAAAATAGGCGCTAATAAGGAGAGTAGAATAAACTGGCTGCTCGTTGCTGAGGTCCTGTTAAAAATCCAAATGGAATGATAATGACATGACGTGACTTGACGTAAGGCTTGTCAGTGTATAGGTGGTAATCAGGCAATTATGTGTGTAATAGAAAGAGATGCCAACAGGCTGTTACGTACGTTGCAGGAGTGTCGGCAACAACATCAACGACAACAACACAAAACAACAAGCATGAAAATATAGGTTGGTTGATTTAATGGAAATAAAAATGCAAAAAGGACGAACGACAACGCATGATAAATCGTCTAAAACAGCTATTAAGTTAAAGTGGCAGGTTGTTGTGTGTCGCTGTTGATTTTTTTTTTTGGCTTTTATTGTTGCGTTTGTGGTTTTTTTTTTTCTTATATTCGTATTGTTGTTGTAGCTATTGGCTCAATATGTGGGTTAATTGATTTTTATTTTGCGTTCTCGAAGTAATCAACTTAATTAGTTTCACTATGAGTTTAAGGAAAGGCGCACACGCACACTTAGACACTCATATTTTAATATCTGCTTGATGTGGGTGTTTTTTTTTATGTTGTAGCAACAACAAATTATGTTGCAGAATTTTGTTTTATTTTTTAATTGCTTTGATTGCATAGAATGTAGGACATGCTAAGAAAATTTATTTAAGATATTCTAAACATTTCATTCGAACCGGATGTCCACTCAAAACGAGGTGACGTGAATCGTTAACAAATAAAAAATAAAACCAACTCCGCGCTTGTTGTTAAATCCGCCACTCTTAATATATCCTGTCGCTGTCGCTGCCAGTTGACACACTTTCTCGAAAAACTCACCTTATTTGAAAGCAACCTTTACGAGGCTACACATGGTGTAAAATATATTTATTGCTTTCAGTCGTTTTTTCAAATGTTTTATAGAGTTATTTTTATGGCATGCTTGAGTTTATTATGGATTTTTTTTTTTGCTCTGCTATTATTAGCTACGCTTTATTTTTATTTAATTTCCTACGAAAAGAAAATAATAATTATAAAGGACTTAATGAATGCATTAGTTAACTCCAACATTTTGATTTATTATTTATGAACAACAAGTTATGAACAACTATTTTTCCGGCGTGAGCTTTAACGTTCCGTATTCATCAGACGGAAGGCTAGCTTCGTCATTCATTTTTTCACAGTTGCAAGTTTTAATTCGAGAAATTTCTTCTGACAAAAATAGTTAAAGTGTCAAACTGCTAAGTAGTTATCAGCTGTCGAATAGTTAGCAAAGAAATAGCAAAAACCAAAATTTCTTTGAAGCAAATAAAAATTATTGAAATCTAAACCAGAAACATGATACATTTTGTAAAAACTAAACACAAATATTAATTTGAGAATTAATTTCAATAACTTCAAAATTCTTTAGAATATCGTCTGCACTTATGTACGATGCTCGATATCAAACAAACGATTTTATTTGACAGCTTACACAATTTTAGTCTAAAAAGCGTTCCCGAACTTTTTTTGTTTTTTTCTCTATTTTGAGAGATTTTATCTTACTCTCACGCTTTTGACAGTTTTGCCATCTTTAGATCAAAAAGTACGGAAACAGACCTCAAGTTTGTATATAACACAGTTCAACAAGAAAAAAATAATAGGGTTCTGACAACGGATTCTGATAGAAAGGACGAAAATATAAGGAACATTTTAACTCATTATATCCTTGTTTTATGAATCTTTTTTGCCTTTTATCATAAAAGGGTCAAAAAAGACCCACAAGTTCAGAAGTTAGGTGGTTAAAATGTTCCACAAAAATATTTCTCGTAGTATTTTACAAAAATCTTTAGAACACATCCTATGCCCAAAATGTAAGGAAAACATGATTTCTTATATGGATCATAATATGGAGCATCGTAACTGCAGAGGACCTTCTATAGAATTTTAGCATTATTGAAATTAGTTCTCAAATTAATATTTGTATTTAGTTTTTACAAAATGTATCATATTTCTGGTTTCAATTTCAATAATTTTTATTTGCTTTAAAGAAATTTTGATTTTTGCTATTTCTTTAGTAACTTGTCGACAGCTGATACTAAGCAGTTTGACTCTTTAACTATTTTTGCCAGAAGAAATTTCTCGAATGAAAATTGCAACTTTTAACAGGGAGGGGATATTTTTTGCTCTCTTGATTGCACCCTCTTTTTCCATTTTTTCGAGTACGGGGACTCTTCTCGGACAAAAAACTGGAACAGGCCTTTTATAACGTGTATAAAAAATAAAAACTTTTCGAATTTAAAAAATTTTTCTCTAATATGTGACGAACTCTGTATGTCGTTAATATTTATCTCGAAATTACAGCACAATTCAAGTACATAAAGGCCCATCTTTAAAATTTCGGAAAAAATTAATGGCGAAGCTAGCCTTGTATTAAAATTTCACCATTCAAATATTGTTTTCTTTTCCAATACGGAACATTAAAACTCACGCCGGGAAAACAGTAGCACTTGTTTTTCATAAAAATAAATCAAAATGGCAGAGCTAACTTATGTACATTCATTAAGTCCTTAATAATTATTATTTTCTTCTCGTAGGAAAATAAATAAAAATAAAGCGTAGCTAATAATAGCAGAGCAAAAATAGCAATTATAAACTCAAGCATCCCATAAAAATAACTCCATTCCTATGATGAGCAATTTAACTTTCTCCGATCCGGTCATATTGCATGCCATCATAACAGTGATCCTCTTTTTGCTGTTTTCCCCCCAAAGCACTTCTCATTTTTAAACGCCATCGCTTTATTTGGTAAGCACTTAAAGAACAAACCCGTCTCATCGGCGTTAAAGATATCGTTTTCGTCATATTTTTCTAACAATTTTGGCAAGACATTCGTCACCGAGTTTGGATATTGGCGGCAGCACTTTCACCACATAATGTTTTTTGAACAATACCGTGATGATTTTTAAATTTTTCCTACACTTTCTTCAAATTCTCCGTAGCCCAATGCTTCAGCGATTTTTTTTTTTTGCTTTTTCTCTCAGTATTGATCCAGACAGAGGAAGATTTCTATCACGTGCGGCGAATACGCATTTAAACTTTGCTTCGTCAATATGCTCAAAGGCACAAGTTCGAAACTTCTTGCGTTAAATACTGGATGCACTATCTGTGACACTGCTTAAAAGATTATCCTTGTTTTTTAAAATCGTAGATAAGCTACTGGAAGGAATTCCAAATTGCTTAGCAATGTCTTTTTTTGAAGCCTTTCCCTTTTGAATTTCTTTTATTATCAGTAGCTTTTTTCCACAGTAATACTTATGCGCAGAGTCATTTTACAACTTACTATCGCGAATGCAAAGGTAAACTGATAGCAACTGCAATAAATGTGAAAGATGGTAATGATTAAAGTTGTAATTTGCATAGTTCGGTGGTTCCCCAAATTACACTTTCAATTTTATGGCAAATAAAACATGTACATAAATAATAACGAAAAATTATTTGAATAAATTCGTTATATGGAGACTGAAAACGCTTCAATCTTGAAGTTACGGTCGCAAAATTGTTTCGTTATAAGGAAATATTCCCTATAGGGAAATTCGTTATATAGAGATCATAATCCACTCAAAGTAGAACAAAAACACAGTGTTCTTATAATTGCTTCGCAACAAAAAAAATTTCGTTATAAAGCAGTTCGTTATAGAGAGTTTCGACTGTACTTGTACTTAAACTTATACTAATACTTATACTTATACTTATACTTATACTTATACTTATACTTATACTTATACTTATACTTATACTTATACTTATACTTATACTTATACTTATACTTATACTTATACTTATACTTATACTTATACTTATACTTATACTTATACTTATACTTATACTTATACTTATACTTATACTTATACTTATACTTATACTTATACTTATACTTATACTTATACATATACTTATACTTATACTTATACTTATACTTATACTTATACTTATACTTAAACTTATACTTATACTTATACTTATACTTATAATTATACATATACTTATACTTATACTTATACTTATACTTATACTTATACTTATACTTATACTTATACTTATACTTATACTTATACTTATACTTATACTTATACTTATACTTATACTTATACTTATACTTATACTTATACTTATACTTATACTTATACTTATACTTATACTTATACTTATACTTATACTTATACTTATACTTATACTTATACTTATACTTATACTTATACTTATACTTATACTTATACTTATACTTATACTTATACTTATACTTATACTTATACTTATACTTATACTTATACTTATACTTATACTTATACTTATACTTATACGGCTCTCCGCAAAATCGCCCAAAAAAAATAATGAAAAATCACCCAATTTTTTTTCATACGAATTTGGGTGGTTTTTCATATGAAAAAACACCCAAAAAAATTGGGCGATTTTGCATTTTTGTTGGGTTAAATTTCGTATTTTGCTTTTGGGCGAAATTTCACCCAAATATATTGGGCGAAATTTCACTTTTCGTTTTTGGGTGATTTTTCGTTTTCTTTGGGTGATCTTTCGTTTTCAATATTAAACCTTAAATGCACAAGGACCCCGATTTTTACCGAAAAAATATATTTTATGTAAAATTGAGTAAAAATAAAAACTGCGTTTTTAGTTTTGAACATTTTTCTCTGGTTTTCTATTTAGATCGAAAATTATTTTAGTTTTAGATCGAAATTTTTTCGATCACTAAAGGACATGTTTTGAAAGCAGTCAGTATTTTTTCCTAATCAAAATTATTTATCTGTTCCTAGAAGTAAAACTGTTAAAAATAGTGTTTATTTAGTTAAAACTTTGTCTTTGTACATATTTTTTTAAAAAAGTATGACAAATAGAAGTAAAAACTTTATTTTTATTTAAGACTTATAATATTCTAAATAATATAGAACCGATTTGAAAAAAATCAAACCAAAAATATAGCCGTAAGCCAAAGATACACGGTGCATTTAAGGGTTAAATAAGAAACGTCAATCAGTTCTTAAAGATAACGGTATTTAAAGTAAAAGCAGCGGTTCTTCTTTGCTTGAGTTTGCTTGGTCAAGTCAAAGGAAATATTTAGTACCGCGCCCGCGCATCGCGACGCGGCGGATTACGCGTAGTGCGACGGATCGCACGCGCCACCCGTCGCCCCGCCCTGCTCCCCCCCACCACCTCCGCCGTTATTTTTTCTTTTTGAAATTTTTTGATAACCAAAGAAACTTGTTGTTTTCAAAAAGAATCAGTATTTTTCCCTTGTACGAAATGTTTTTATAGATTTTTAAGTATGAGATTATATAAAATTAAAATGAATTAAATTTTTAAATTTAACGCACTTCCTACATAAATAGTATTATTATTTAATATCCACATAAATAGTATTTATATCATCAAATGATTGAATTAAAATAGACTTAAAAAAAAAAAAAATACTGGCCTTGAAAATGCTCATTTCGTACAAGGGAATTTCGTATCTCGTGTGGGAACACAATGTAAAATATTGGGCGATTTTTTATTTTTTTGGGTGAATTTTAGTTTTTTTTTTTGGGTAATTTTTCCAAAAATTTTTGGGTTTTTTTTCGTTTTCTTGGGTAAAATTTCGTTTTTTCGTTTTGGGCGATTTTTCATAAATTTTTGGGTCATTTTTCATTTGGGTGATTTTTCCTTTTTTTTTTGGGCGATTTTGCGGAGAGCCTACTTATACTTATACTTATACTTTTACTTATACTTATATTTATACTTATACTTATACTTATACTTATACTTATACTTATAGTTTTTTTTTTAATTCTTCAAGGATATCTTATATAATAGTTCAAAAGAACATTTGTGACCATTATCGCACGAAATAAATTTATCTCAAAATTGAGATTATTCTATATTGTTTGATATCCTATTTTATCATATTAAGATACATTTTCGTAAATATTTAAGATTTAAATGATGATATAATTCCAGATCACGTATAAAAAATCCTGGCGTTCTATAAAAAACTGAATATGCAGTCTTTCTCCTCCTGAGCTTTAGCTTTGCAAACATATTTATTTATTCATGTCTCATAAATGCTGTAGCACTGTGTAAATAATAGGTTATATAAAATGCGGCTCATAAAGTGTTAAATGTTTTTTAAATAAATAAAAATTGATTCTAACAAATTTCAAGTCGTGCTTGTGACAAAATATGAAACCATTTAAAAAACGATACATCAGGAACTAATTCGGTCCTATAAGCAAGCTTTTCAGGCATTATGAAACCTAAATGCTTTTTGTCTTATAAAAACTGCCAAGGTCAACCACTTAGTTTAATCTCATCACAACTGATTTTTGTCTCCAAACTTAAACTCTAACATGGCATCACCTCAAAACTATTCCATACAAAAAAAACAAAAAATTATCTATTATCGTTTATCTTAAAAAATAACACAAATTGATCGACAAGAAAATATCAACATCATTTATCTTTGTATCGATATAAAATAACATGATAACGATTAGTAGAAAAACAAATCCGCGATAAACTTTCGAAAAACTGTGTAAACACCTGACATGTTCTATGAAAAGACTGAAAAAAACTGTCTTAATACTTTAGATGAGCAGCGAAAATAAAAACAATATTTTAAAATATAAGTTACAAGACTAAATATTATTGATGTGTCATAAAATTTCTCAACCTTTTGCAACAACGCTGTAGCAGCCACGACGAATTTAAACATGTCCAAATGAAACGCTCTCTCAAAGAAACTCAGTCAAAATTCCGACAAGCGGCAAGAACAACAAACAAAACAATTATTTGACATTAAATTATCATAAATTACATGTTCAACAACCTTAAGAGACCCAAAGAAAAAATAAGAAATACAGTAAACAAAGTAGCGAGACAGCGAATGAAAAAATTAAATAAAACAACAGTTTATAAAACGATAAAAATTTGGCAAACATACAGGGTGGGTTAGTAAATAATCTTAATGAAAGGAATTTAGACAAACCTGATGTTGCTAAAAAAAAAATTTTTAGAATAATTACGATTATTCCCTTTTTTTACGATTATTCCCTGATATTATCAAATATTCCATATTTTAATCAGAGCATGAAAAGGAAGGCTCATGTACACACGCTCGTGTACCTCTTAAAACATCTCATGCTCACGAAGCAGAGCCAACTTTTATAGTCATTCTTACTTGCTCATGAACGAGAAAGCTTAAAAATATTTGTTGCTTCGGCGCCCGTGAGCGAGTACGCACATGAGACTATTGAAGACTGTGAGACAGTTCATGAGTTGAGCATGGCAATGAATATCAAAAATAAAAAGGGGACGTACCAAAGCCCCCAGATGAGCAATTAGAACTTTAGTTTCTATGAACTCCTTGCATAAAAACCTATAATTCTTTGACAAAAAAAGATCCACTCGGTTTGTGATCCTACATTTTTCTTTACAATTATTTTGTCTTTTGTATACTTCTTGAACAAGCATCGATATGACTTTGATGAATTAATTACTCTGGGATTATACAGGGAGTGGCAATCACAAGTTTTTATAAAATGCAATAAAATTAACCAAATTAAATTTTTCCATGCATTATGGCTTTATTAGTAACATTCCCATTAATTATAGAATACAACGTCATTCAAGTGGCTGCCTCGGCTGGTTTCGCTGTAGAGCATTCTGTCACTCCAATTTTCCAAGACTTTGTTGATGGTTTCGGGCTGTAGCTCACGGGTTGCTTGGGTGATATTGGCCTTAAGTGCTTAAATCGTGTCCGGATTGTTGGCATAACATCGGTCATTCAGGGTTCCTTACAAAAAAAAAGCCAAAGGGGACCAATCGCTGCTCCACGGCCGTCAATTTACATCGCCAAGACATCTGATAACACGATTTGGGAATTTGGTGCGCAAAAGATCGATTGTGGCATGAGCTGTGTGGCATGGCGTGCCATCCTGCATAAACTAGATGTCCTTCAAATTCATGTCTCCAATTTCAGTAAAAAAAATTCGGTTAACATGGCTCTGTAACGCCCACCGTTAACTGAAACGGTATTCCCAGCCTCATTTTCGAAGAAAAATTATCCACTCCACAATCCGCACCACACTGTCACGACTTCGGCTTCTGGACAATGACGTTCGTGTTTTCCGAGCCCAATATGCAATAATTTGTTTTGTAAACTTAACCGCCGAGGTGAAAATGTGCCTAATCAGAAAAGAAGATTTCTTATTCCAAAATCATTTGGGCTACACAGCACTTACTTTGGAAATAAGTTTCCAGTATTTCAAAACATTATTCAGGCGTAAAGCGACTCATTTAACTTATCCCCACCTGCACCTTCTGTTCATTCTTGCCCTTCAATGACATGCCCTTTTCTGCTCGCGATCTGTCTTTTGAGCATAAAAAGTCTCCTCTTCGTTCTCATCTGTAATCGCGTACGTTTTGGTTAGGAAACGAAATGTGATCGTATTTCAAAGTCTCACAAAATCGTACGTGCTCTTTGACAAGAGGTGTGGACAAGAGTGATAAAATTTTCAGTATGGTCCGCGTCCTCGAACGTGTGTTTTACTACTTATGTACCTTTCCGAATAGTACGCTCACAAAGGCCCACGGGTATTCCGTGCTTTGGTTATAATTGTTCTATTCATAAAATAGAAAATTGTTGAGGAAAATTTGATAAGTTAGAGACCTTATTAATAAAAAGTAAATTTTTCCGCCAAAAAAGCGTTTTTTTTTTATTTTTTAGTCTCATTTTAGATCGATTCATTCAATCTGGAGTTATTCCTATTTTTTATTCCAACTAATAGGTACTTATCAAGGTTTTCAAATAGGTGTTTGTTTCAATGATGACCTCTTCATTCGACCACAAGCTCTTACCGCCGAGTAATTTTTACAGATTTACTGAATCATAAATTAGATTGTATCATTAAGGATCGAATCATAAATTGTTACTGTTGCGTTCCAATAGTCCTAAGGGACTAAAATCCTTCGGATTTTCCTCCTTTGAAGTGCGGTTGGACATCATCGACCACTACTATTAAGTTCTGACACGTCTGCGCTTATGGTCGAGTGTAAACAATCGCTGCACCTGCACGGATAGTTTTTCCATGTCTAAATATTCCTGCAAAATGTGATGTACCCACTCAGTTGATATGCCTGTCGCATCAGCTACCTCTCGCACTTTCATTTTGCGATGCCTACAGCCTTCTCCAATCGTCCAATACATTGCATGGATTTTATCGAGAATTTCTGGCCTAATAACCTCTTTTGGACGACCTGAACGTTATGCTATTACAACCACAACGGAATTCAGAAAACCATTGAAGTTCTTGGTGCAGAGTCCCCATAATATTTCTCAAGGCTTTCCTTATTTTTGGTGAAGGTTTTTAACGCAAACGTAATGCTTGATAATTACATTAATTGTATCGAAATTCACGAGGTTGTCTGCTTTCAATGGCTGAAAAATACAAACTAAATGACGCAGCTTGTTTAAAATTTGACAGAGGTGACTGATTTCTTAAATTGTCCTCGCATTTCAAGTTTATTGTTTAAAATACATGCGAGGTGTGTTCCAAAAGTAACAGGAATTTTTAAATTTCATGTGCTGTGTTCATGCGATTGGCTTGATTTTTTTTGTTTTTGTTGTTGTCTCGGGAAGGATGGGAGGACGATCCTCACAAGGCAACGCTTGAGGGTCAAGGGGACGATCTTCACATAGCAACGTGTCTGACTGCCTCAACCTGGTGAGGCCAGCATTATCCATGTCGAAATCGTCTCAAGTCGACTCAGTCGACTCTCCGTGGTGTCCTCTAGAAACGGCAAACTGGCAACCGTTAGTTTGACGGCTAAACTGAGCGGCGGGCTCCCTGCCTTTAAAAGTTTGTGCGTTGGGTTTGAAGCCCACCACGTAAAAACACATTTCAATGAAAAGTACAAGAAAAAAGATAAAAATGACCCCCAAATCTGATGACGACTACCGCAAACGAAAAGCTGACAATGATTTTCGGATATGCACTTGGAACGTCCGAACCCTTAATTAGGATGGTGCTTCTTTCCAACTGATAGATATCTTAGAAAGATACAAAGCTGATTATCCATCAGGCTATCTATCCTTCCAACGAAGATGTGGAAGATGTGTGTGTGTTAAGATTTAATGCTGGCTCCCAGGTAGACAAAGTCCTTAATAACCTCTAAGGAGATTTTGTCAACAGTGACGTGGTTTCCAAGACGCTGGGACTGTTTATTTGTTCACACTAGGTATTTCGTTTTATCTGCGTTCACTGCACGACCCATTCGACTAGATTTTGTCGCTAATCTGGAGAATGCTGCTCAAACTTCGCGCGTATTATGGCTAATGATATCGATTTTATCAGCATACGCCAACAGCATAATACTTTCGTAGAACATCGTCCCACTACGTCTCAAATCAGCAGCTCGGATAATCTTCTTCATTAATAGACTGAAAAAGTCGCACGATAAGAAATCACCTTGTGTGAAACCTCGTTTAGTATCGAATGGAGGAGTTTTACGACAGCATAGATATGTTCTTACGTCTCACAACAAAATTACAAAAAATTTTTATCGTCATGATTTTAGAATGAGAACCACATAAAGCAGTCAAAATGCTTCAACCATGAAAAAACGTTGCATGGAATTTTAACTGTAACGCACATGCATCACTTTTGCTGGATTAATTGCATGCATCTAAAGCAAAGTTAATGCACGAAGGAAAAGCACAACCCATGGAGAGGCAAATAAAAAAAAGCAACAACACCAACAACAAAAACAACACCAACACCAACATCAACATCAACATCAACTCAACATCAACATCAACATCAACATCAACATCAACATCAACATCAACATCAACATCAACATCAACATCAACATCAACATCAACATCAACATCAACATCAACATCAACATCAACATCAACATCAACATCAACATCAACATCAACATCAACATCAACATCAACATCAACATCAACATCAACATCAACATCAACATCAACATCAACATCAACATCAACATCAACATCAACATCAACAACAATATGAACATCAACATCAACATCAACATCAACATCAACATCAACATCAACATCAACATCAACATCAACATCAACATCAACATCAACATCAACATCAACACCAACACCAACATCAACATCAACATCAACATCAACATCAACATCAACATCAACATCAACATCAACATCAACATCAACATCAACATCAACATCAACATCAACATCAACATCAACATCATCATCAACATCAACATCAACATCAACATCAACATCAACATCAACATCAACATCAACATCATCATCAACATCAACATCAACATCATCATCAACATCAACATCAACATCAACATCAACATCAACATCAACATCAACATCAACATCAACATCAACATCAACATCAACATCAACATCAACATCAACATCAACATCAACATCAACATCAACATCAACATCAACATCAACATCAACATCAACATCAACATCAACATCAACATCAACATCAACATCAACATCAACATCAACATCAACATCAACATCAACATCAACATCAACATCAACATCAACATCAACATCAACATCAACATCAACATCAACATCAACATCAGCATCAACATCAACATCATCATCAACATCAACATCAACATCAACATCAACATCAACATCAACATCAGCATCAACATCAACATCAACATCAACATCAACATCAACATCAACATCAACATCAACATCAACATCAACATCAACATCAACATCAACATCAACATCAACATCAACATCAACATCAACATCAACATCAACATCAACAACAATATGAACATCAACATCAACATCAACATCAACATCAACATCAACATCAACATCAACATCAACATCAACATCAACATCAACATCAACATCAACATCAACATCAACATCAACATCAACATCAACATCAACATCAACATCAACATCAACATCAACACCAACACCAACATCAACATCAACATCAACATCAACATCAACATCAACATCAACATCAACATCAACATCAACATCAACATCAACATCAACATCAACATCAACATCAACATCAACATCAACATCAACATCAACATCAACATCAACATCAACATCAACATCAACATCAACAACAATATGAACATCAACATCAACATCAACATCAACATCAACATCAACATCAACATCAACATCAACATCAACATCAACATCAACATCAACATCAACACCAACACCAACATCAACATCAACATCAACATCAACATCAACATCAACATCAACATCAACATCAACATCAACATCAACATCAACATCAACATCAACATCAACATCAACATCAACATCAACATCATCATCAACATCAACATCAACATCAACATCAACATCAACATCAACATCAACATCAACATCATCATCAACATCAACATCAACATCATCATCAACATCAACATCAACATCAACATCAACATCAACATCAACATCAACATCAACATCAACATCAACATCAACATCAACATCAACATCAACATCAACATCAACATCAACATCAACATCAACATCAACATCAACATCAACATCAACATCAACATCAACATCAACATCAACATCAACATCAACATCAACATCAACATCAACATCAACATCAGCATCAACATCAACATCAACATCAACATCAACATCAACAGCAACATCAACATCAACATCATCAACATCAACATCAACATCAACATCAACATCAACATCAACATCAACATCAACATCAACATCAACATCAACATCAACATCAACATCAACATCAACATCAACATCAACATCAACATCAGCATCAACATCAACATCATCATCAACATCAACATCAACATCAACATCAACATCAACATCAACATCAACATCAACATCAACATCAACATCAACATCAACATCAACATCAACATCATCATCAACATCAACATCAACATCAACATCAACATCAACATCAACATCAACATCATCATCAACATCAACATCAACATCATCATCAACATCAACATCAACATCAACATCAACATCAACATCAACATCAACATCAACATCAACATCAACATCAACATCAACATCAACATCAACATCAACATCAACATCAACATCAACATCAACATCAACATCAACATCAACATCAACATCAACATCAACATCAACATCAACATCAACATCAACATCAACATCAACATCAACATCAACATCAACATCAACATCAACATCAACATCAACATCAACATCAACATCAACATCAACATCAACATCAACATCAACATCAACATCAACATCAACATCAACATCAACATCAACATCAACATCAACATCAACATCAGCATCAACATCAACATCATCATCAACATCAACATCAACATCAACATCAACATCAACATCAACATCAGCATCAACATCAACATCAACATCAACATCAACATCAACATCAACATCAACATCAACATCAACATCAACATCAACATCAACATCAACATCAACATCAACATCAACATCAACATCAACATCAACATCAACATCAACATCAACATCAACATCAACATCAACATCAACATCAACATCAACATCAACATCAACATCAACATCAACATCAACATCAACATCAACATCAACATCAACATCAAAATCAACATCAACATCAAAATCAAAATCAAAATCAACATCAACATCAACATCAACATCAACATCAACATCAAAATCAAAATCAAAATCAACATCAACATCAAAATCAAAATCAACATCAACATCAACATCAACATCAACATCAACATCAACATCAACATCAACATCAACATCAACATCAACATCAACATCAACATCAACATCAACATCAACATCAACATCAACATCAACATCAACATCAACATCAACATCAACATCAACATCAACATCAAAATCAAAATCAAAATCAACATCAACATCAAAATCAACATCAACATCAACATCAACATCAACATCAACATCAACATCAACATCAACATCAACATCAACATCAACATCAACATCACATCAACATCAACATCAACATCAACATCAACATCAACATCAACATCAACATCAACATCAACATCAACATCAACATCAACATCAACATCAGCATCAACATCAACATCAACATCATCATCAACATCAACATCAACATCAACATCAACATCAACATCAACATCAGCATCAACATCAACATCAACATCAACATCAACATCAACATCAACATCAACATCAACATCAACATCAACATCAACATCAACATCAACATCAACATCAACATCAACATCAACATCAACATCAACATCAACATCAACATCAACATCAACATCAACATCAACATCAACATCAACATCAACATCAAAATCAAAATCAAAATCAAAATCAACATCAACATCAAAATCAACATCAACATCAACATCAACATCAACATCAACATAAACATAAACATCAACATCAACTAGTTTGACTATCTTCTTAGGAAATTCTATGCCTCCAAAAAAAAACACCATTTACATTGTCATTTGCACTGAAAATAAGTGAATACCTAAAGAGAGAAAAAGGTTTGAGATCGAGGACAGTATTGTCAAGAATAACGTTCAATTTACAAGCTGACCTTCTCTTATGCCAACATTTCCTCGACTAATAAATCACAGCAACCAATTCAGACCCACTTACTTATTTAATAGATATGAGCATAGAAATCATCTAACCACTGCTATAAATTACAAAGCTTTCCGCCAACTCACACCACCTAAATCTCACCCTGTAAAATCACACAAACTGTTAAGAGCTAAATTATTATATCTACCAAACCATTGATCTATGCAAATTCCTTTTCGAAAACAATATCAAAATTTATAGAATTATTACCATAAACATCAATTAGGGTTCATTAAAGGAGCATTTAAAAATGCCAAATGTTGGCTCTTATCTTGAAGTTATTGTTATGTCAGTTCAATACAATATAAATGCTTGTTTCGCCATTTGTTTGATTTTTAATATATGTATGAATGTCTATATTGTATATGTACATATGAATGAATATAATGAATGTTTGTTTTTTAAGATATTTTAAGGTCTGTTTAAAATATTTAAACCAGAGAAGCTTCCCACATAACTCTGGGCCATATACGATATTATTATGTTAGGGTCAACTGGTGGCAAATGTTGTTTAAACACGTTTTGGAATCGACTTCCGTTTTAATCAAAAATCAATAAAGCCAACAACAAGTTCAAGTTCAGCCTGCTAAAACGTCGGTCGGTATGTAAATTAGTTTGTTTACGTTCGAAATCAGAAGTTTTCGAATAATCTGCATAAATAACCAGCCTGTCGCTTTTGAGCGCTAATAAGCGCGTCAGTGAGCAGTGCTAAGCTTTGCTGTGTAACGCTTTAAGCTGCAAATAATTGTCAAAAATTGACAGTTGAATTCGTATTTAACGGTCGTGCGATTGTATTTGACGTTTATGGCGTCATTTGTTGGCGACTTTAAAATAAAACAAACAAATAAAAGTTTTTCGGTGTGTACCTGTTTTTTTTTTTTAAATTTATTATAATATTAAATTGAATTTGTTGAAAACGAAAAAGCGCACACACACGCACATCCACACATGCGAGCTTTATTAGCTTCAACAATAATTTCATTAAATAGTTGCTTTCTCTCGATTTTGCGGGTGCCGGATTTTTTGGTCGGTCTCCAGCTGTTTGTATGCTTGTTTTTTTTTTTTTTTGTATTTTGCTAAATGTTGTTGCAAAGTTTTGGTCACTTTGAGCCGGTTTGTCTATTTGTTTTAGCCCGTTATGTACAAGTTGGTGCGCCGTTTGATAGTCACAGTGACAACAACTTCTTATATTTAGCTCTTTAGCTTTGCTTTAAGCATTGCTTCAAATGGCTGGCTGAGCTTTAAAGCTTCGTACGTGCGCCGGTGAACGGTTATGTAATCTATTTTTAAGTCTTGAGCGTTTTATGATTTTAATTTGGATTTATTTATTTGAAAATTGTTTGATTTAGACATTTCAGCCGAACAAGTTTCTGTATTTGTTGTTGATTTTTTTACCCCCCCCCCTTTTTTTTTGCATTAGCTCGATTGTTGTTGTGGTGCGTACAGCGCAGCAACTTTTTTCTTTTGGTTCATTATTTCTGGTTTTTTGTTTTTATTGTTTATTGACGCGATTTTTATTAATTCGTTGGTTTTCTGTTATTAGTTCATTCACAGCTCATCAGTTAAGTTTTACGAGGGCATCATAAAAACAATTTTGAGCTTTTGTTACTTAAAATATGTATGTTTGTTTGTTTGATTGAATTGCTTTTTAGGTGAATGCTTTTATAATCTGTAGGATGTTGAAACTATTTTATTTCACATATATATTTAAAAAAAGTTCTTCAATTATGTACAGAAGCAAAATAAAATAATCTGGGTATTTACTTTTAATACTAGAGGTATTCACAATAAGATGTATTTGTGATATACATATTTTTAAGAAATATGTAACATACATACATGGCTAAATATAGAAAAGGCATAATTCGTTGAGTAACGGGGAACTGTTAATGCTGAATGATACAAGACCATATTTTTGCTGGAAGTTTGCGGAGAATTGAGCTAAGCCACCCACAGAAGAAAGTTCATCCTCCATCAGCTCAAAAAAAAGAGTTTTTTAGCACTCAAAACGTGGAATTGATGGATCATCCGCTTTACAGTCCGGACTTAGCACCCAATGAGTACTTCTTGTTCTCTCAAATTATAAAAAAAAATGTGTGGTGAGCGGTTTTTTTGCCGTATCGGCAGTATACTTATCCAACCGTTAAATACGATAAGACCCTAAGACCTTATCACCGAAACTAATCTTTTTTTTTACGCCTCAATCGTTAGACATTTTAAAGAACTTGCGGAAAAAAGATACATGTCGTAACACAAGACGTAGAATTATTCAATTCGCTTTTGATGACATCTTTTTTAAAAACTAGTTAGCAAAATATTTATTCCATACACCTGAGCATATGACCTTGAAAAGAGTGCCGGAGAGGGTTAATATGTATGACTGACCCTCATTACTGTTGCTAAAGGAACATTTTTGCGTTTGACACCTATTCCCTCCGACCACTCCTTAGGGGGGCTCCCTTACAAATATTATGGTTTTTGTATATTCATTCCATACACCTGAGCATATGACCTTGAAAAGAGTGCCGGAGAGGGTTAATATATATGACCGACCCCCATTACTTTTGCAAAAGGAACATTTTTGCCTTTCACACCTATTCCCTCCGACCACTCCTTAGGGGGGCTCACTTACAAATATTATGGTTTTTGTATATTGATTCCATACACCTGAGCATATGACCTTCAAGAGAGTGCCGGATGGGGTTAATATATATGACCGACCCCCATTACTTTTTCAAAAGGAACATTTTTGCATATGACACCTACTCCCTCTGAACACTCCTTAGGGGGGCTCCCTTACAAATATTATGGTTTTTGTATATTTATTCCATACATCTGAGCATATGACCTTCAAGAGAGTGCCGGAGAGGGTTAATATATATGACCGATCCCCATTACTTTTGCAAAAGGAACATTTTTGCCTATGACACCTATTCCCTCTGAACACTCCTAGGGGGGCTCCCTTACATATATTATGGTTTTTGTATATTTATTCCATACATCTGAGCATATGACCTTCAAGAGAGTGCCGGAGAGGGTTAATATATATGACCGACCCCCATTACTTTTGCAAAAGGAACATTTTTGCCTATGACACCTATTCCCTCTGAACACTCCTAGGGGGGCTCCCTTACAAATATTATGGTTTTTGTATATTTATTCCATACACCTGAGCATATGACCTTCAAGAGAGTGCCGGAGAGGGTTAATATATATGACCGATCCCCATTACTTTTGCAAAAGGAACATTTTTGCCTTTCACCTCCTTTCACCTATTCCCTCCGACCACTCCTTAGGGGGGCTCCCATACAAATTTTATGGTTTTTGTATATTGATTCCATACACCTGAGCATATGACCTTCAAGAGAGTGCCGGAGAGGGTTAATATATATGACCGACCCCCATTACTTTTGCAAAAGGAACATTTTTGCCTATGACACCTATTCCCTCTGAACACTCCTAGGGGGGCTCCCTTACAAATATTATAGTTTTTGTATATTTATTCCATACATCTGAGCATATGACCTTCAAGAGAGTGCCGGAGAGGGTTAATATATATGACCGATCCCCATTACTTTTGCAAAAGGAACATTTTTGCCTATGACACCTATTCCCTCTGAACACTCCTAGGGGGGCTCCCTTACAAATATTATGGTTTTTGTATATTTATTCCATACATCTGAGCATATGACCTTCAAGAGAGTGCCGGAGAGGGTTAATATATATGACCGATCCCCATTACTTTTGCAAAAGGAACATTTTTGCCTATGACACCTATTCCCTCTGAACACTCCTAGGGGGGCTCCCTTACAAATATTATGGTTTTTGTATATTTATTCCATACACCTGAGCATATGACCTTCAAGAGAGTGCCGTAGAGGGTTAATATTTATGACCGACCCCCATTACTTTTGCAAAAGGAACATTTTTGCCTTTGACACCTATTCCCTCCGACCACTCCTTAGGGGGGCTCCCATACAAATTTTATGGTTTTGTCGATAAAACCGGAAACTGTCGATAAATAGGTAGCAAGTTTAAGCAAACAAAAACATCAAATGTTGGCTTTATATTTCATGTAATTGTGTAAAATTTATATAAGTAAGAGAGTTCTAACATGAATTTTTGTCGCATTGAGGATCAAGCAGACCAACAAGTGCTAACATCAACATTGTACGAACAGTACTTTAGGCCCACCAAAGGCTAAAAAAGTTATATAAATACCGACACCTGATCACTATCAACCACCCTACTTACCTCCGAGAATGACGTATTCTACGTCAAAAAATTTTCTTTTAAGTATTCCTTATGGTACTATTTTCTTGTTTTCCTTATATCTGCGGTGTTTCTTGTCCGATCTTGAGAAATTATGTATGCTATGTATGTGTGTTTATTTTTTGGAAATTTTTCCAGATGTAAGATGCAATGATTTCTAGATACAAAACCAAAACAAAGTGTGCGTTCATGTTGTAGAACTTGTACGCTCGTACATGGGCCGCTTTAAAATCTCTAATAATAGCAATTTATATCGAGTTTTCATTTGAGTACATTGTGCACAAAAAAACTACGTTTTAACAAAATGAATTTCCAAATGCACGACTTGGACAAAATAAAGTTGCCAACAAGACAAATGTTGTGGAATACTCGTCGTTTTTACAGCACAAATCAAAAATCAAACGCAATGAATTCACAGAAACGGTGTTTAAAGAAGTGTCTATATTGTGGCGTTACGTACAAAATCCTATAGTGTCCATAATATTTATTCGCAAAAGGATTAATGACTTGCTGACGAGGTCGTCGTTTCAAACGAAGATTCCTTGGTCGTTCCATGTGAACGATACTCAATTGAAAATGATTTGAAATGAATTGAAATCAATTTTGTTGATCAATGTGGTGTTCGTTTGAGTTTATTGCCAGATAAGGGTGATGATGATGTCCTCGCGAGAGTATTAACTGCAGATACGGGTGCTACAGCTGCATGCAGTGCAACTGAGTATGCACCGACTTCCGACAGGACGCAGACATACCCATGCAAGCCATTCAATTGACTGAATATGACATCCGATTGCATTCTTTTTCTTCTGCACTAGATCGGAGCGATACAGCAGTGTGTGCAGATGGATACAGCAAAATTTTGCAAGAGCGTTTAAACGTAAGAGGTCGATTTCGGCAATTTGGTGGATCCAACCACCAACCCTACATCAACTATAGCAGCAACACCTACACTGAAATGATCGATAGAACACAATTTGAGATCATTGAGCCGCCATGCCTTCAATTTTACACTGAAGATGAACTGTCTGATATGCAATATTCTAACCAATTTATAAAAATTCTCTTATAAAAAATAAAACAAAATAAATAACTGGCCATTTCAGCCCTTGAAAAGACTTTGACCTAGCTTCTTATGATCAATTGTGTTGTGCGTGTTATTAAGTTTGTACACAATTGACCGAGAACCGGACCTACATGCTTAACGCCGACTCCGAACGGCGATGAACGGAATGTTCTCGTTCTCAAGAAGCTTTACATGGCATTTTGATTACTCTCTGAGGTTTGCCATTGTCTGCAGAGAGGTGGCGGCCGTACAGAAAAATTATTTTATTTCAAATAATTTTCTGTCGCTGCTGTGGTTCGAACCTGGGTCTCCAAGGTTCTTTGACATAGCGGCCACGCACTTGAACCAACTACGCCACGGACGCCACTCTTATACTCTCGTAAGAAATAGAAAGCATAATCCTTTGAATAAAATCGGTGTGCAGATCATAACTGTGTTTAAAAACAAAAAAATAGCACCATAAGGATCGCTACTTTAAAAAAAAAAATTTCCCAAATTTGTTTCAAATGTGTAACTATTGAGACGGTATCAAAAATAGATTTACTTTTCTGCCATATAAGGTGATACGGTCTAATGACCATTCATATTTTGTTCATTTGCAGTCCTAGTTTAGTTCTTACGTCTGTCATGAGTCAAAAAGATTTTTTTGTAAACCGCTTTATAAGCATCAGATATCATGTTATCATGCTTTCAAATTATCATGCTTTGGAACAGGTAAATTCTTAATTAAATCCTTATAATTTTCTCTCTCAAATTAAGAGGTCTTATTACCAGTTTTTTTACTTTGAGTTTTTGATGTCTCAAGAATTAAAACATGCCCAAAATTAATAGTTACCCAAAAAATAAATAGTAGAAATTTCCCCAATTACAGTCAGAAGGACAAATAAAAAAAAAATAGATAAATAATCGCAGAGACCAAAATAATGTCCAAGTTTTTCCAAGTTCTACGAGAAGCAATTTAAAGAAGTCAGCAGCGATATTCAGCAGGACAGCCAAAATAGTTCGAGCTACTTTGTAAGAAACCGGATGAGGTGAAGAGTAAAAGCACAACATGGCACTGCATGAGGTGGCAATTGCAAGAAAAGCTTTCAATAAAAACCAACAATATGCAGTAGAAAGCAGCTAATAAGGAGTTGAAAAGTTAGCAAAGTAAAAAGAGGCAAAAAAAAACTAAGAACTGTGCAAAGTGAAGTGAACAAAAGCACGGAAATTATTTCAATCGATGTCGCTGTGTAATACATTTAATAGAGGCAAAGGCAGGCAGGCACTTATTGCAAAAGTTTCTTGAAAAAAAACCATACAAAGCTCTAGGTTTTTTGGGAGTAAAAAAGCAAGAACTTCTTCATTGGTAGCCAAACACACTGTGCCATGAAAACCCAAAAGTTTTCGGCAGCATTTTTTTTTTATTGTGTGCATCAAACACAGAGACATGCACGCATTTGTCGCCTTGTTGCTGCGTCGTCTTCGATATCGAGCAGCAAAAGTATTTTTGGACATCCAAGCTACTTCTCCTGCTGCTGCTTTTGTACTTGGGCAGCTCGGCACATATCTGCGGCATTTGCTTACTTTGGGGGTTGAGCCTCTTCCGGCGCTTTGCACGCCACAAAAATGCACGAATTTTAGGTGTTTTTTTTTTTAATTTTAGGTTGTAAAAAAAATCACGCCAAATCGCTGAGTTGACTTGCAGAACGCAAACAGAATTGTCAGTAAATTCTGCTCCCTACTAATTACACCTGCCCGATATGAACGCCACCACTGTTTCATGCTGCAAATGCATTTATTTTTTTTTTTTACTTTTTGCAAGATTTCCTTTTATTTTATGTAAAATTCTTACCAACTGGGTGCAGCGCCTTTATTTCCTTGTTTTGCTTTTATTGCAATTGCAGCGTCCTGGCACATCCTGATATACATTGCAATCGTTTGTGTGTTTCTTCGATTCGAGACGAACTTTTTTCTTCGTCCTTTTTTATCTAAGTTTGTTGTAAGTTTTGCTGCTACCACTTCCAGTGCCTGGTGTTGTTGTTGTTGTTGTACTACGTGCTGCGATAAAGTTTTTCCTGCTACCAAAGCTGCCAACTCCTAACTACTGCCTTCCAAATTTTGCCTTGTACTGCCACTTGTCGACGTTGAATATTTTGTTGGTTTTTTTTTTTTTCTTTTCTTTTTATTTCGCTTTAAGTCTTTTCTACATATGTACAAATATAGTGCTTGCCGCTTATTTTTATTCTATTTTCTTTTGCTTTTTGTACAAATTTTTCTTAAAAAGTTCTTAAGACTCCACAAGACATTCACAGTGCATGCCAAAAGTTTAGCAACACTTGCTTTATATCGACTCATAACCGCCAAAATATCTTAAGCGACATAATATCCGATTTATGTTTTTTGATGAAAATCGATAATTTGCGATGGTTTACATCGTCTGTCAAAATTTCATAGGTGTACGAAATTAGATTATGAATTTAAACCAAATGCAATTTTAGCTTAAGTACACACTACATGTTTGTTTACATTTTTCATGACAGCAAAGTGTCGCTTAAGATGAAATTCTCTAAAAGAAATTAATCAATATAAGAGATAAAATTATTAAAATAAAATTAATAGCAAAGAGATAAGAGATAAAAGATAAAATTAATAGCAAAGATAATTAAAAAAAACCTTCTCCTGTAAAATTTTCTTTTTGGCGCTTAAGATATTTTGGCGGTTATGAGTCGATATGTTAACACCATGAAAAAAATCAAAAAATAACTAAGAAAAGCGTGGATAGAGCCTGAGCAACTCTAAAATATATGTGTGGCAACACTTTTTCCACTCACTGTTGCATGATTTTAAAATAGAAGTCAATCTAACTTAAAAATTCTTAACGGCAAACTAAAAGTGCACAAAAGAAACAAAACAAAAAAAAAAAACAGTAAAAAGGAGCAGCAAAAATAACTAAGAAGCACAAATAAAGCTCAAAAAGTTTGCTAAAATTGCGAGCAAAACAGTTGAAAAGTATTTTTATAGTAACATTTATAAGTTTGTAGCCCCCCTGTGTGTATGAGAGTCTACTGAAGTGTGAGTATATGCATATATATATAAAGTATATACATATATATTTGTGTATAGATTGAAGTTCCAGCAGTGTTTGTCGTCTAGCAGACTACAAATGACGATGCAGTTGAAGTAAAATGCTGAAAAAATAGTTCAATTTAAAAAGTAGCAAGGAATTAAAAAATGAATAAGGAGCAAAAATTAAACCAAGACAAAACGTCTACTGCACTATTGCATTGTCAGTAATGAGAAACTGATAAAAGCTTAAGAACGTTTTTTTATACAGGCAGTCAAAAAAATAGAATAAATATAACAACATCCTATGGCGAAGTATGGAGGCGATAGATGTTAATGGAAAGCAATGAGGTAAGAAAAGCGTAAAAGAAGAAACATTTCAAAAATAGAAAAGTAATCTGGAAAACTAACTCATTTTTTATTTAATTTTTTTTTAGCATGTAATGAGAGAGGGATTAAATAGATCCCTATTTAATCTACTCTCCAATAAAGTGCAGTTTCACCATCTTTGATAATCCTACGGTATACTAGGTACCATTTTAAATTTTAGGAATGATGAAGAAATATTATTTTAAGTGTAATATGGAAAATTAGTACACAACTAACTTCCTTGCAACTCCCCATCCACTATATGTGTTTATAAGACATAAGCGGGTATTCATAATGCTGTGTATGTGGTCTTATAATGTTTCTTTGTGAATTTGTGATGTTCACAAAAACAAAATACATTAGAATTATTCATGATCCTATGCAAATGTGCTAACAAAATGATGCAATTGCTTTTATTTGTAATGGATTGTAAACGTGCTCACTAAGGCTTACCTTCGAATGGTGGAAAAAACCACAATGGACATTGAAAAGCACTCAATCGTGAACAACCTAAATGAGTTTTAAATACAAAAGTTTATGAAATAAACAAAGAAAAAAGTACTTATATTCTATTCATAATAAATATTGTCGTATATGTAGTTTCTCTCAAAAAAAATTAAACTGGCTTATTACAAGGAATTTTCCATTAAGGGCTTGACAACTTTTTTTTTAAATAAAACGCAAACCATTTAAGATATTTCAAAAACTTCAATCAAAACATTTATGAATTAAACTCGACTTCGTTCATACGGCCACGGCGGGCACGTATGCAGCGATCGATTCGTTGGACCCAATTTTCGATGATTCGGCCACACATCTCGCCGCTATTTCGCGTTCACTGTTGGCTCTGAGCTCTTCCAACGTCGTCGGCTTGTTGGCATAGACCCATGACTTCACGTAGACCCAAAGAAAATAGTACGAACCAGGGCGGCCAATCGGCTGACCCATTTCTTGAAATAACACGCTCATCAAACTTACTCTTCAATAAATCGATTGTAACGTGTGCTGTGTGGCTTGTGGCACCGTCGTGTTGGACCACATATCGTCCAAGTCCATATATTTCAATTCGGGCCAAAAATAATCGGTAATCCTGCCGCGATAACGATGGCCATTCACAGTAACGTTACGATCGTTATCGTCGACGAAAACATATGGTCCAATGACGCCGCCGGCTTGAAAACCGCACCAAACAGTTATTTTTTGTGGATGAAGTGATGATTCATGAAGAACATGTGGATTTTCACCCGACCAATAACAAAAAATTGTAAAAATTGAAAATTGCAGTTAACGCTCTTAAAGTTGCGATCACCGACTCCGAATTTCGGTAGTAAATTTTTATAATTTGCAGATGGTGTTCGTTCGTGTACTTTATCACGATGAAAATGTTAAGTTTACTGAATAAATTGATAGTGACAGTTTGATGATTAATGAAAGGGTGCGTTCAGAAATTTAATTCAAAGTTGTCAAGTCTTTACTGGAAAACCCTGTATGAGCTTTATTATTACACTTTATTGCTACATAATTAGTTAGATAATTAGTTTATTGTTCTTACATTTGTATAATAAATTAAGTTTACCACATAGAAAAGTATAGTATATTATATTGCTTATACCAGCCTCTTATTTTAGCCAGTCGCACACGTCTACTCCTATTCATTGCTTCTTTTCTACTGCCACGCTTCCTTAATAATTTTTAAATCGTTTGTTCGTTTTGCGTTATTTTTTGTTCGTTCGTCAAGTCAGTGTTGTCCTTTAATATATTAGTCCGCTTCTTGTAACCCGTGTTGCATGTCCATCGCCCGTGTCGAGTACTGTCCGTGTTGTATGTCCATCATCCGTATTGAATACCGTCCATATTATTGGTCCACATTTCCCAAATATATACTAGTGTGGGAAAAAAGTACCGGGAAATTCAAATTAAAATTTTTGGAGTGTTCCAATAGGTACAAACGTTTTTACTTTTTTGTTGGCACTACTGTCACTGACATCTGTGCCAAGTAACACGTCAAAATATGCATTAGTGTTTGAGATACGAGTCCTTTTATAAATAGTCTCCAATTCCTTCTTCGTTTCGGTTTCTATCTCTTCTATTGATTCAAAACGGTGTCCACGGAGCGGTCTCTTGAGTTTAGCGAATAGCCAGAAGTCACATGGTCCTAAATCAGGCGAATACGGTAGTTGCGGAACGATATGGGTCGAGTTTTTAGCGAAATTATCACGAATGACGAGTACAGTGTAAAATGGTGCATAATCGTGATGTAAAAACCACGAATTTACTCTCCACAAATCCGGTATATTTTGACACACAGCATTATGCAAACGACGCATAACACCCATGTAGTATTATTTGATGACAGTTTGGCCGGCTAAAAGGACTTCATAATCTATCAACATGACCTTGTTTTTTACTTACTTTTACGTGGTTTTTTCGGTCTCGGCTCGTATTCACCCGATTGATCGGCTGTTTCCGGGTCGTAAGCATAGACCCAAGTCTCATCTCCAATTATGATGCGTTTCATCGTGTCTTAATAGTTGGAAACAATTGTTTTACACACATCTACGCGGCGCTGTTTTCCCCATGAAATTTAGCGTATTTGGCACAACAAGGTCAATAAGGTTTCGGACAGTCAATCGACGATTTTGGAGCACCAATTCTTTGATTTTGTCCACGTGTAGCTATCACTTAATGTGGATGTTCGGCGTGGCAGTGTCTCGTCGTAAACGCTTTCTCGACGCTTTTTAAACATTTTGTGCAACTCAAAAACTCTTATTTTCAATAGAGCTTGCACACCGGAGACCTTCTGCAATATTTCCGCACACAAAATTTATTGTAACCGCATTGTTGAATACTTTCGGATATTATAAAAAACGAAAAATTCATTTTTAGCTATTTGCAAAAGGACGCGTATCTCAAACACTAAAGAATGTTTTAACGTGCAATTTGACACAGATGTCAGTGACAGTAGTGTCAACCTTAAAAATAAAAGCATTTGTACCTATCGGAATCCACAAATTATTTAAATTCAAATTTCCCAGTATTTTTTCCCACAGTATTATAAAAAAAAATATAAGTTGACCACATCATGAACACACCTGTAGGACGTGACTGCCCATATTTATACTTGTCTTTATTCTTGTCCCTATCCTTTCCTTAGTTCCCATCCTTATCCTTCTACTTATACAAAGGTTGCCTTAAAATTCTTGTTTCACCTAACAATGAAAACAGTGGTTAATCAGTGAAAATTCTTTTATTACTTTTCAAGGTATTCTCCAAGATGATTAATGCACTTTTGAATTCGTTTGAACAAATTTTCGAAATAGGTTTGCCACTTTGAAGTTGGCACCTCCGAACCGACGTTTTTGAAGGCCTCAACGGTCGGTAGGGCTTAAAAAAATGCTCGCCACGCATTTTTTTCTTAATGTAAGGGAACAAGAAGAAGTCATTGGTGCCAAGTCGGGGCTGCATGACCCATCAATTCCACATATTGAGTGCTCAAAAACTCTTTTGTTTTAGCTGATGTGTGAGAGTCTTTTCTTCGCTTTGTTTTGGAAACAATGTTTTCAGAAAATTGAATGCCGATCCATTTCTGCCCAATGATTTAACAAAGTTTTTTACCACACCGAGTTTTGTATGCAGTGGTTGCAAAAGAATTGCCTTTTTACCAGATATACATTTGAACAAGTAAAATGATGATTCTATAAATAAGGTTGATTTTCAATAGTTTTAAAAGATGTGATTATTTTTAAAAACGCCAAAAATTTTGAACACAACAACAAGTATTTCTAAACAACATCTTGTCTAAAAGTTTTAATTAAAAATACCAGCTTAACCCATTAAGTCCGGGAAGAGCACAATTTGAATATGATGTTTGAGACTTATTTTCTGCTATAAAAACTTGGAATAAAAAATTCCAAACATACCTATTCTACTATTTTTGGGGTCGCTCTTTCGATTGGTGCAGTCGGATTTGCATAATAATGACTTTTGGAACCAATATGGCGCATTTTAATTAAAAAAATAACGAAATTTTTTGCGTTTTTCTTTTTTGTGAATCTTTTTCGCATAAATAAAGTAACTGAATCGGTGCCAAACTAAAACCAAAAGTGCACAAAATATCTAAAGTATAACTTTGAATATTTTTTTTTTTGGTTTGAATCAACCTTACCTCTTCAATATATCAATACGTAAAAAATTAACGTTATTAGGTAAATCGTAAATACCCCGTATAATAAACATTATCGCATTGGTTTCAGACATTTCATGAAATTTAATCAGCTACAGATCGACGATCTTAAATTTTGAAAATCTAACTTCGAATTCGTGATCAACGGTCTCAAAAACTCCCTTATACACATTTTCTTGTAATTTTGAAGATTTTATGAAATTCGGTCGGCCATATTGAATCCGCTATCTTAAATTTTGAAAATCTTACCTCAAATTCGTGATCAGCGATCTCAAAACCCCTTCTTTATATATTTTTGGGACAATTATATTATTAGAGATGTAAATTTTATTAATAATATTCATAATTTACCAAATAACGTTAATTTTTTACGTATTGATATATTGAAGAGGTTAGGTTGATTCAAACCAAAAAAAAAATATTCATAGTTATACCTTAGATATTTTGTGCACTTTTGGTTTTAGTTTGGCACCGATTCAGTAACTTTATTTATGCGAAAAAGATTCACAAAAAAGAAAAACGCAAAAAATTTCGATATTTTTTTAATTAAAATGCGCCATATTGGTTCCAAAAGTCATTATTATGCAAATCCGACTGCACCAATCGAAAGACCGACCCCAAAAATAGTAGAATAGGTATGTTTGGAATTTTTTATTCCAATTTTTAATAGCAGGAAATAAGTCTCAAACATCATATTAAAATTGTGCTCTTCCCGGACTTAATGGGTTAAGGCCACGATTTTATTTTCTACTTTGATATTTTTTGATGAAATTGTTAAATTTCATGTTAGGAAGTATTTTGTTTTTTTTAAGAATCCAAATTATTTCCAAGTATTTGAAATATTTGAAGAATCCAAATTGAGCAAAGTCTCTTCGATACCATTTCTGATACCCGAAATATAAAATCTTACATTCATTTTTTTGAAAAAGTTCAAAAATTGCATTTAAGTATGCATTTCTCAAAAATAGGAAAAGTCATATGCAAAATGATGATAATTATAAATTCGCCAAATTTAAGGAATACGTTGACACTATAATTAATACCACCAAAATTTAGACTATTGGGTAACAATCAAAAGTTCTGTACTATCTCGATTACAGATTTAGCTTCGAATATCCTTCACAAAGTACACTGTGGATAAAAATCGTGAGTGGCATCGTGCTTAGCAATATATTGTTAGTTTAAACCTATACCTACTTTTGCTTTAAGACATACGTAGTTTTTTATGAAAGTCAAAGCATTTTAAGGTCGTTATTTTTTACTGTTTTCCTCAAAAAACAACTTTGTCCTTGCGGGACAGGAAGACATCCTTTTTTTTCTAAAAATTTATTTTGGGTGATCTTGACAACCCCATGCAACTTTTGAGACCTCTTAGAATGTGAAATTAAAAAAAAAATTGTAATTCGATACGCCCTTATGTCCATTTCTTTCCATTCTTTATTTTTAATAGACATACAAGATTTTAAATATTGAATTTCTTCAAACAATTATCACCAATAGTTATTCCCATTCCACTCAAATACACAATTCTATTTTGGACACATTCCCATTGTGGGATATCTTTAAATCATCCATCTGAAAATTTTGAACTTTTTTAAATCAGTTGTCCACTTTACTTAATAGCTCACTGCACTTTAAAAAATATTTCTCAACTTCATTTTGAAATATTTAATTGCATTTGCACTTATTGAGCTCTTTTTCTTAAGGTTTTCATAGATCAATCTGGTTTGGTTTCCCAAAAAGTGGGAGTCTAGCCTCTCGCTTAAATTTATTTTTATATTATCAATAATGATTTCAACTTCCATAGCTGTGATAATTGATTTTTCAATTTTTTTTATTTGTTTTTCTATCATTATTGATTGGTTAATGATAAAAGACGAGTACATTTCTGGCAAAGGGTTTTGAAAAAAATCTATAATTGCTTTTGGAGCTGTATTTTCTCTCAAAAAATAACTCTTTTAATGGAAGCCAAAGTCAGTGATGTTAACATAATTTGTTGAAATAACTGTGTTTGGCACGAAAAATTACTGTTTTTGTTGCAAAATTGCTGTGAATTGGAACAAAAACTACTGTGGAATTACTATATAACTAAAACGAATAAAAAATCAAAATTTTTATATAATTGTTTTATTGTATGGGCTGTATTCATAAAAAAAAATTACCCTTTTATAAAGCCTTCATAAGAAAAAAATTTAAAAATACTATTCATAAACTTTCAATAGCGTTTCAAATACTTCATACTTAATTGAGATAATTTTAAAAATTATTGAAAACTTAAATAAACCCCTTTAAATTTTATTTTTGTTCTCATCTGAGCACAAATTTTGTCAAAAATATACAAAATTATTTCAAAATATATCAAAAACAAACAAAATGTCAAAAAATGTTTAAAAATGTTTGTTTATAAAAGAGAGGATTCTTAAAAATGGTTGAAACATGCTATATCGTCGCTCGTATGACTAACTGACGTATCTGAATTTTCTTAATTATTCAGGAGAGCACTTTTTACTTTTCGTTTCTGTGTTTTTACGTGTAATATGTTAGATATGACTCAAAGTAACTTGCGTTTTTTGCCAAACCGTGTTATTTATAGTTATAATATTTTCTGACATGATACAGTAGGGCTAAAGAAGTATATTGGCATCTCTAACTCAATTTCGCAAAAAATGTTAGTTACGTCAGTTAGTCATACGAGCGACGATATAAGGTCTGTTCCCGTACTTTTTGGGCTAAAAATGGTAAAACTGTCAAAAACGTGAGAGTAAGGAAAAATCTCTCAAAAATATTAAAAAATACAAAAAAGTACGGGAACGCTTTTTGGACTAAAATTGTGTAAACTGTCAAATAAAATCGCTTGTTTGATGTGGAGCATTGGCAGTGCATACGACATGCTAAAGATTTTGAACAATATAAAAATTAATTCTAAAATAAACATTTATATTTAGTTTTTACACAATTTACCATGTTTTTGGTTTCCATTCCAACAGTTTTTTATTTATTTCAAAGAACTTTTATTGTTTTTTAATTTCTTTGCTAACATGTAAACATATGAATTTAAACAGTTTGACACTTTTACCATTTTTGCCAGAAAAAATATCTCGGACTAAAACTTGCAGCTTTTGACAGGGAGGGGAAATTTTTTACTCTCTCGATTGCACTCTCTTTTACCATTTTTTCGAGTACGGGAACGCTTCTCGGACTAAAACCTGTAAAAATGGTAAATTGGACTAAAACTTTACAGTACGGGAACAGACCTAACATTTGCAAAATATTGAAATAAAAATTCAAAATATTTGACAAGAAAATTTGTCAAAAAGTTTAAAAGTATTTACAAAAAAAAAGTTAATAAAATTACAATTTTTTTCGGTGCAGATTGTAGCTTCGAAAAACTTTTGATGTTTCAATATCAAAATGTTGACGAAATTGTACCAAATAAATAAAAAGTCATTGAATTTATCTTAACACACAAACCATTATTTACACTCATCCCGCTTCAAATCGAAAGTGTTCCTATTTTAACTACAAAGCAGCTACAACATATTTGTGAATAACAAAATTTTAAAAGACTTCTAACATTAAGAAGCTTTTTATTAATAGCTTATTCATTTTAATTTTTAAAAAATATTTTCATGAATACGGCTTATAATATACAAACGTTACAAATATGTTTGGATACTTAATATATTTAAAAAAATTAAGAATTTTAGATATAATTCATTTAAATGATCGAAGATAGATCTTTCTTAAAGCGCCAAATTCATGGTAGCGTACTCATTGCTATCAAAAGGTGTACTCATTGCTATCAAAAGGGTTCATTGCTCCTCACTTAAGCCGCTTATTAACTCCGACTCAGTGGTTGACCAAATTTGTGTTCAATTACACACTGATCACGGATCTCTCTTCATCTGCGCATCGTACATTCCGCCAAATAGTAACGACGAAATCTTTACTGCACATGTTGAAAATATTTTAAACTTACATTCCTCGATAGATGCTAACTCTCACCTCTGCTTTTTCGGCGACTTCAATCTCTCAAAAATTAACTGGATCAACATTGTTTGTCAATTGACTCCAACTAACATTAACCAACCAAATGAAATATATTTCATAGATAGTCTTTTAAGTATTGATTTACATCAAGCTAATGGCATTTTTAACAACTTAAATAAATTGTTGCATCTTATTTATTTTACTTCAAATATTAAGTATGATATTCATGAATGTTTTTTCCTATATCCAAATCATGCAAGCATCATAAGCCTCTTATGCTAGGAATTGATTTCTATGAGTTTTTTGAAAGTGATCCAGATAAAAAAGTTTATAATTTCAATTTATGTAACTTTAATATTTTAAATAATTTTTTGCTAAACCTTAATTGCATGCATTATTTGATGGCAGTAATGCAGAAACATGTTATAATCTTTTTAAATCCAATGTTTTAGCCACATGCGATGCTTGCGTTCCGCGTTTGCCTAAAATTTATCACAAACTTCCGTGGTACACTAAAGGTCTAAAGAAACTGAAAAATCAAAGAAATAAGTTTTCAAAATTGTATAGGACAACAAATGATCCTGAACATAAATTAAAGTACTTGCAATTCATGCGCGAATTTAACTTCCTTAACAAGTTTTTGTATAAACAATATATTTTGAGATTTAAATCAAATATCAAATCTAACTCTAAATCATTTTGGAACTTTATCCAGTCAAAGAGAGGTGGCTCGCAGATTCCTACCTCAATTTTTTTTAAGAACATGTGCTCATTTAACTTTGCTGACACAGTAAATATGTTTGCTGACTTCTTTAAATCAAATTTCGTTGCAGATAATGACCTCTCGATTGATTGTTTTGAAAACTCCATCGATGCTTTTACTGATATTGGTTTCTTTTTTGTCTCAGTTAATGATGTAATCAATGCTATTAAGGATATGAAGAGATCTTTTAAGGAAGATATTGATGGTCTTGCATCAGTTATTTTTGTTAACTGCACACAAGCGTTAGCTGCTCCGCTGTGCACTATTTTCAATAAATCTTTATCTGAAGGAAATTTTCTTAATTGTTGGAAAATTGCCTCTTTTAGCCCTGTTTTTAAGTCTGGTTCTAAAAGCAATGTGGTAAACTACCGGCCAATATTAAAGCTTTCAAATGTTTCAAAGCTGTTTGAAAGTGTTGTTAAGTTGAAATTAAGTTTTCTGATCGAACATTATATCTGTCCTGAACAGCATGGTTTTGTTGCTGGGCGATCCACAGTTACAAACCTGGCTATTTTCTCTGACTACTGCGTATCTTCGTTTGCATCTGGCAATCTAGTTGACGTAATTTATACCGATTTTTCCAAGGCGTTCGACAAAGTTTCACATAAATTGTTATTTGGAAACTACGAAAAATGGGCTTTCATTCATCTTTTTGGAGACGGATAAAGTCTTATTTATCGGACAGGAAATGCTAAGTCTCTATAAATAACAACAAATCTTATAAGTTTGTTGCAACCTCAGGTGTTCCTCAGGGAAGCATCCTTGGACCACTGTTTTTCATTCTTCTTATAAATGATGTGTTATATATCTAAATGTATACGAAACTCATGTTTTCTCCTCTATGCGGACGACTTGAAACTATTTAAGAAAATATCTTGTTCAGCAGATGCTTCTGACTTCCAATCTGATATATTAAGAGTGTTGACTTGGAGCGTAGTTAATGGTCTTCCCTGAAATTTTTCTAAATGCTTCCATCTTACACTCTCTAAACTTTCTCAAAATACAATTAATTCATACTATCTGTCTTATTCAGCAATTAAATCTATTTCTTTATATCGCGATTTGGGGATAATTTTTGACTCAAAATTTACTTTTATTGACCATGTCAACTTTCTTATTCCTAAGGCCTATTCTCTACTAGCTATTATTCGTAGAAACAGTAAAGGGTTCCTGGATCCATATACTCTTAAAATGTTGTTTACTGCTTTTGTGAGGTCGAGACTTGAATACGCTTCCATTATTTGGAGCCCTTTTTATGCCTCCACTTCTCTAAGACTGGAAAAAGTTCAAAAAAATTTTACTAGGCATGCCTTGCGAGTTAGTAACTTTCATGATCCTCTGCCGCCATATAATGCTCCTCTATTGCTCCTGGGTCTAAAATCTCTTGAATCGAGGCGCAAGATCACATCTCTTATATTTATTTATGATATCTTACCTGGATCAATTGATTGTCAATTGCTTGTTGAACTTATAACTTTTAATATTCCTTTAAGATTCTTAAGAAGATCTAAACTGTTTTATATAAAATTTTGTAAAACTAATTATGCATTAAATGAGCCTATTACTAGGGCTTTTACTCTTTTTAATGAGCTAAATGTATTGTATGATTTTGATCTCTTTGTTTCTAAGCAAATATCTAAATTGTTTGTCAATAGCATATCTTAACTTAGACTTTTTATAACTACATTAATAATCTTTTCTTACTAAGTATATATACTATTATTGCTAATTTAGTCTGTAAGGATCTGTACTCCAAAGACTTTAAATAAACTAAACTAAACTAAACTAAACTAAACTAAACTAAATTATTTCCTTGGAATTGTACGGTTGTTAGTACTAGCGATGTGTACACTATAATCTACAAAGTAATCAAGGCATCGTTCTATTTTGCACTAAATTCCAGGGATGGTAAACTTATGAGAAGAATACAGATGTTACAAATGTGATTTTAGCAAATTTTTCTAAAAAAAACTTTTTATTTTTGTCCGGCTATTGAAATTACTTGATATTTAAAAAAATTATTTTCGTACTGTATGAGCAGTCAAATTACTGTAGAAAACAGTAATTACTGTGCCGTTAACATCAGTGGCCAAAATTCAAGAACTCTTTTAATTGCTGGTGTTAGCGATATCCAACGAGTTCTGCAATGCGAAAGAATAGCGTTATATTCGATTCCGGCTTCGTAGCAGAATACTTTTAATTTTTCTACTCGTGCAGTGTATATCGAAAAGTATTTATAAATTTTTAATATAATAGACTTAATATCCACTGATAGAAGGTCTGCAGCATATGAAGCCGTGTTATGCAAAATATGCGCTGGACATCCAACACCTTCAATTTATTTTTCTAAGGATTCTTTAATCTTATAAAACACATTTTTAATTCCCATTCCTTCTCTACCTCCAAAATTGGTATTGGTGTTATCTGCGCTAAAAACAACAAGCTTTTCTATTGGGATGTTGTAATTCTGCAAAGTGTTTAAACAAAATTAAGTTGTAGTTTCAGAATTTTCATTAGGCAACTTAATTTTAATAGTTTAATGTTTAAGCCATTATTCTCATTAAAATATTGCACAATACAAGGGAATATTTTATCGGATTGATGGTTGCTAGCGTCCGTTGAGATGCTGAAGAAAAGTGTATTATTACTGTTCAAATCGTTTCTAATAAGAGACACAGTATGTGGTGATATAACGTTTTTTGCTATTGCCGTTGCCTTTGTCCTTGCAGCAGATTGCTTTGCCGCAGTTTTAGAATCATTTTGTTGTGCAATCTAATGAAGGTAACGATTGGTTATGCCTAACATGGTAACAAGTTGTCAACTCCGCTGCGCACACCAAAACATCTTCTTGCGTATTTTTCCTCACCATGTACTAAGAAATATTATTAGAAATTGTCGCCGACGTAAAATTTGTTGTGTGTTTTCTGCTTTTGATGTGGTCAATAACGCTGTATCTTCCACCGTTGCTGACACAAATTTAGACGTTACAGACGGAGCAATATGCTTCATGTTCTCCATTTCCTTTTTTGATGAACGACCACTCTTCAGTGTATTTGTCCGAAAAAAAACACATTTTCTTTTCGGCAATTTGCTGAAAAAAGCACACACTTCAGGTTAATAAATAATTTTTGCACAAACTTTCGCGAAACTTACTTAAAACTTACTTAAAGCTTAGGTTAGGTTAGACCGGTCGCCTCTCGTAGAAGTCTCACATAGACCATACAGGTCCTTAGTGGTACCGGTTAGGTGGAGGCTGCGTGAGTCAGGAGAATTTATTAAAGATTTGCGTCGTATTCACGAATTTTAGAAGGGATTCAAGAGGGGTTTTGGCTACTTCTTTTAGTGACGAGAACGTCGGAGAGCCTAAGAGTTTATGTCTTGATCTGAGTATAGCGGGGCATATGCATAGTAGGTGTTCGAGGGTCTCTACGGTGCCTGGTTCCATACACTTCCTGCAGCTTTCATCCATGGTGATGCCCATCTTCTTTGCTTATTACTTACTTACTTAAAACTTACTTAAAACTTAATAGCAAATTATTATCGCGAAATTTACATTTATTAAAACAGTGAAAGAAATAACAAAACCAACAGAGATGTGCACTTTAAGTTAATAACAATGAACAGCTGATTGTGTATTGAATCAAATGACAAGAAAAAATGTTATCGTTAAGCGTCTATAAGGAGATCAATTGTTTTCGTGGCAGTGTTGGATAAACTCATTAAATTGTTTGCTTTCGTTAAGTAAAAATTATAACAAAAATCTTACATACATTTTTAAAAACCATAAAAAAACGTAACTTCGCCTCGTCAAAAACATTAAAAACATATTTTGTATTGAAAATGAAACCGAAACGAAAATCAGGACATTGAGCTATTTTTAGAAAGTTAGTCAGGACGCAGGGACAGAGCCCTCGAAACCAGGACGTATGGCAGCCCTACCCAAAAACCAAGTTTTGTGCGACATTTTATCATCAATTCTGAATAAGTACGAAATTAACCCTTTAACACATTTTAAGTTTTGACTTATTTCTGGCATTTAAGATGAATTTTCAGCTTTGGTGTATTGAAAGACTTACAGTAGAATTTTATGATAAATTTTTTTGTGGAACATTTTAACCCATTATTAATTTGAGAAGTTAGGGGCTTAATATGTTACACAAAAATATTCGTTGTAGTATTTCACATAAATCCTCCCAACACATCTTATACCCAAAATGTAAGGATAACATGATTTCCTATGCCGATTCACTATAAGAATGTTCACAAAGGAGGAAAATTAAATCCGACCCCCCCCCCCCCCCAAAATAAGACTCATACGTAAACTTTTAAAACGCCGATACACGAGTATTTTTTTTTTGTCCCCTCTATCAGAATCCATTGTCAGAACCATGTTATTTTTTTTTTCGTCTTGAACCTTGTAATTAAGGAGTGAATATATTAAAAATTATTGTTTTAAATAAAAGCAAACGTTTTTAATTTTAAAAATGAAAACTATATTAAAACAAATTTTTGAGCTCTAAGCCAATCATGTTGACAACAAGACAACATGAAGAACAAAGAAGGTAACAACCAACAACAACAACAACGGGTCTGTATAGAGCAAATCACACAGCTTGACTATACAGACTGTTTCATTGACCGCTACACCAACTCATCAGTAGCCTTTGTATGACTTTAGAGCTCAAAAACTTGTTTTCAATTTAAATAATAAAAGGCCGTATTCAAATATTAAGATTAAAAATGAAAACTATTTTCTTTTCTTTTTTTGCATTTCCTATGTTCTTCGTTATCACTATTCATGGTAAGTAAATTGAATTTTAAAACCTGAATTAAAGATTCCTAATCAGAGAACTAATCAGAGAAAGATTTAGTTTAGGTTATTTAAAAAATTCTTTCCTGAATAGGCGCCATATTGGAACTGCCATTTTTCAATTCAATTCTTTTCAAGCGCCCTTACTTATAACCATCTCTGTTATTAAGAGAATTTCAAAATAGCTCACTTTGGCTTTAAAAGGGCTTCTTTATTTATTATATTTGACTTATCATCATGTCCGCCCTCTCTTTTAAAATTTTTGCTTTTTATCTATTTCCGTTTTGTTTTAAGTTTTCCGCGCTTCTCTACTGTCCTCCTTCAAATGGTCATTCTTACAATTTATTCCTATTTTTACACTCTATTTCATTACCCATGGATTTTCAGGAATACGAAATAGTTTTTTCTTAGAGTTGATTTTAATGCTTACTTAAAACGCAAGCATTTCCGCCAGTCTGCTCATATCTACACCATTTGTCCCAACCATCGCAACCATCCCGTACATGCTGATGTACGTACATTCAAAGTTTTGCGTTTCTTCAATTTTGCCGTTAGGTGTTGGGCATTTGCTGCACCCCTCTCAAAATGCATTCTTTAAATTTTCACATCCACCTCCTTAACGCTTTTCATACACCCACCATGAGAATGATGGCTCCCTACTACTGTAGCACTTAAAGTTTTATCCTTGCCAGAATGCATAAAATAAATTCTTTTTTTTTTTGTTCTGCTTTTGTTGTCGTCAAGCGTCGGCACCGACGTCAACGTCAACAGTGTCTTGGACTGCTTCATCGTATTCAATAAGTTTAAACTTGCGAAAATTTGTGATGAAAATAAAATGAAAATAGAAAAAAAAACACACAACAACCATACGAAGGATTTTAAAGTGGAGGAGCGCATGCAATATTGATGGTGTTGCAGAGCAAAAAGGACATCGGCGTCACAACGTGCTAGAACGTGTGGCAACTAGCAGCGCCGAACGTTCAACGAAATGAATGACTGACTGACTGACTGAATGAATGTCTGCATGTAGCGCTGTTGGTGGGTGTTTCAAATGCATGGAGCTAAAGTACAACGGCACGAACAAGTTAAGCATTAAGGAGAGAAAAAGAAGAAGAAGAAGAGCAGCAGCAACAGCGACTGAGTGCAATGGCGTCTGTCGGCCTGCTTGACTTGCCAGAGTTGTGTGAATGTCCTTTTAACATTTCCGGTTGCATTGCGTGGGTTGGTTGGAAGATAAAAATCGCTATAATCGCGGAAGTGTGGAGCAGTGAAGAAGAGAAAGGTATAAAAAAATCAGACTTCTGATGTTTAAGCTTTTAGTTTTAATTGTCGTATTTCCAAGAGTGTCCTTTTTTTCGTCTAAAAGAAGCCTTAAAGTTTTTATTATTTTTTTAACAGATTTTACTCTAGCATCCCTTAACGCAGATTCTTACTTTGAAAATGCTGACCCTATCTTAAATCCAGTCATAAAATAATGTTCCGACGCTCCAACCCATGCATAAATCTATTTCCTCCACCTTGGAATTTAACCATCCTACTTGCCTGCATCCACGCTTTATTATATCAATTCAGAGCAAACAAAAGCTGCGTAACTTCTTTATAATCCTTCACACTTCCATTTCTTCTTCTTAGCTCACTTTTTAGCTTCTCTTGTGTAAGAAGTTTAAAAAAGGAGCATCATAAACAATGAAAACAGCAGGCAGGGTATGTAATTCGGGTTTAATTTTTTTCTTGTTTTCATCGCTTTCTTCTTCATTTTGTTTTTCTTTGAATTAATAAAGTTAAAATGTTCTCAAATTTATTACTTTCTTCCAGAAAGAAAAAAAAAAGAAATATGAAAAAATCGTCCGTCATTCACCCTCATCGTAACCATAAATCGATTCATTACTTATATGAAGGGACTGCATACATAAAGGCTCTTTTCTTTTCTAAAAGGTCCTTGCAAAAATTTTAAGTCTATTTGGCATAAAATAGCACATGTATATAAAGAGAAAGTTTTTTTTCTTGTGCTGAGTAAATAAAATGCAGAAAAAGGACAAACTTGGTGTTGGCAAAAAGCACTGTAAACATCCTTAAAAAGGTTATAAAAATAAAATTATTGAAGCCAAACTTTTATGGTTGTGGCATTAAATGGTACTCACACTTTGCTCTGACCCAATACATTCCGCTTAGAAAAATAAGGCTTAATGCTTTTAAAAAGGAAAAGCTTTTAAAATTTGCATTGAGATTCGAAAGTTTTTCAAACTTTTCTAGTACATACGATAAATGTGAGAACTTTTTAAGAAAATTCATAAAAAATATTAAAGACTACGGAATAAAAATATTACAATATGGAAATAAGTGGGTCAAAATGCGATATCACTCAGTCGAATTAACAATTGTCCTTCCAAGAAGATTGTGCGTGCAACATTTCCTTACTCTCGCGATCACTTATAAGAAGCTTCTTCGAAGCTCTTTTGGAGCTTTTAAGAGGCTCGTACTCATATAAAACAGCCTCGCTTCAAATACATGAAGAAGATGCTTTAAATATACAAATATACAAATACATCAATACATCAATATATCAATATATCAATAAATCAATATATCAATATATCAATATATCAATACATCAATATATCAATATATAAATATATCAATATATCAATATATCAATATATCAATATATCAATATATCAATATATTAATATATCAATATATCAATTATCAATATATCAATATATCAATACATCAATATAGCAATATATCAATGTATCAAAATATCAATATATCAATATATCAATATATCAATATATCAATATATCAATACATCAATATATCAATACAGCAATATATCAATACATCAATATATCAATATATCAATATATCAATATATCAATATATCAATATATCAATATATCAATGTATCAATATATCAATATATCAATATATCAATATATCAATATATCAATATATCAATATATCAATATATCAATGTATCAATGTATCAATATATCAATATATCAATATATTAATGTATCAATGTATCAATATATAAATATATCAATATATCAATATATCAAAAGATCAATATATCAATATATCAATATATCAATATATCAATATATCAATATATCAATATATCAATATATCAATATATCAAAATATCAATATATCAATATATCAATATATCAATATATCAATATATCAATATATCAATATATCAAAATATCAATATATCAATATATCAATATATCAATATCAGCCATTCCATTTTGAACGTATCACTCATACGGGTTTCGATGTTGCTCAAACTTTCAGAATTGAATCTTCTCATGAAATAAAAACACTAATTGGAGTAAAAAAATTTTTCATTTTTTTTCAAGTTTATACGTAACATTAAAATTTCGTCAAAATGGGAGAAAAAGTGAAATTGCCTTACTCTTGAAAAATCATATCGACTCATAACCGCCAAAATATCTTAAGCGACATAATATCCGATTTATGTTTTTTGATGAAAATCGATAATTTGCGATGGTTTACATCGTCTGCCAAATTTCATAGGTGTACGAAATTAGATTATGAATTTAAACCAAAAGCAAAAAATTAAAAAAGCACTAAAGATATAGCAAAGATAATTAAAAAAAAACCTTCTCCTGTACAATTTTCTTTTTGGCGCTTAAGATATTTTGGCGGTTATGAGTCGATATATTCAACAAAACTAACTCGATTTTCACGTTTGAGGTATTTTCGAAAAGACAATAAATAGTTGTTTTTTACAAAAATTAAAAAAAAAATTTTTTTTTAAGTTTCTTAACTTCAAGGTCAAATTTTGCAAGTCATAAAAATATGATTTTTCCCCACTTTAAAAATTGAAAAAAAATATTTTCAGAAAGTTTATTTTATTACCTTGCCATCTGCCCAAAATCATAAGGGTGTTATTTTTCTGTCTATTTTAATAATTTATTTAATATTTTTTAAACGACCACCTACCTCAAAAAGAAGTGCGCCGTATACCAGCGAATATGACGCGTATTTGCAAGACAATTACGAAAAAAAAAATTTTTTTTTGACAGAACGTAGGGGTCGCGCATTGACATATTTATTCTCTGGTGTTTAGAGTCGGATTTTAAAGTTCGGTACATCCAATATGACCTGTAGGTGCACCGTTCTAGTTCTTACCCTCCAGAAATGTTTTTCATTTTAGTTTGGAGAAAAATAATTGGTCTCTTTCAAAAAAAAAACATCGATATGTCATTCAATATGATCAGACTTTTAATACCAATGATATGATGAAAATGAAAAAAGGGAGCCCTACGTTCGGCAAAACATTTTCAAAAATTTTTTAAAAATAGTTCTGCTGGAAATATCGATATACTTCCTGAGCAAAAGATTATTGATATTTTAAGAGCTTTATTTTTTTGATATAAAAGTGGCACATTAAGTACTAGAACCGTATGCCTGAGGTCAATGACCTCTATAGAGGTAATATTGGTCTCCTTGAGACAAAAACATTGGTGTAACAAACTTTTTAATCCGATTCTAAACACCAGAGATATGAAGAAATATGTTAATGCGCGACCCCTACGTTCGGTCAAAAAAAATTCTTTTTTCGTAATTGTCTTGCAAATACGCGTCATATTCGCTGGTATACGGCGCACTTCTTTTTGAGGTACAGTCTAATGTACATAGTATGGTTATATGGAAGTAGTATGGTAGGTGGTCTTTTAAAAAATATTAAATAAATTATTAAAATAGAAAGAAAAATAACACCCTTATGATTTTTGGCAGATGGAAAGTTAATAAAATAAACTTTCTGAAAATATTTTTTTTCAATTTTTAAAGAGGGGAAAAATCCTATTTTTATGACTTCCAAAATTTGACTTTGAAGTTAAGAAACTTAAAAAAAAAATTTTTTTTATATTTTTATAAAAAAGAACTATTTATTGTCTTTTCGAAAATATCTCAAACGTGAAAATCGAGTTAGTTTTGTTGAATATATGATTTTTCAAGAGTAAGGCAATTTCACTTTTTCTCCCATTTTGACGAAATTTTAATGTTACGTAAAAACTTGAAAAAAATGTAAAAGTTTTTTTACTCAAGTTAGTGTTTTTATTTCATGAGAAGATTCAATTCTGAAAGTTTGAGCAAAATCGGAGGTGGTCAACCCATAATTTATGTTTTTTTGATGCGTTTAATTTGGAATGGCTGATATATCAATGTATCAATGTATCAATATATCAATATATCAATATATCAATATATCAATATATCAATATATCAATATATCAATATATCAATATATCAATATATCAATATATGAATATATCAATATATCAATATATCAATATATCAATATATCAATACATCAATACATCAATATATCAATACATCAATATATCACTATATCAATCCATATATATCTGACATAACAAAACGATAGAACAATAAAATTTATAAACAAACAGTGCTTCAGAAAAGCTTCAGAGCTTCAAAGCTTTACATAATAAACTAAACCTCGTATTTATAATGTTATGCTGTTCTACGTTGTTATATCTTTAACACATAGCATCCCGTTGCTATCCCAAAGCTTTCAAAACTTTCAATCCCACAAATAGTTGCAGTTCATAACAGCAAATTCAAAGTGTTACCAATACAAACGATATTTCTCCCAAAACTTCATCATCTAAGCAAACACAAAATAATACAAACTCCCTAACGAGAACACAAGTAAAAAAAAAATTGAAAAAAAACAACCTGCCATCGCCTGCTACAACGAATTTCCCACGAATGCCATTGAATTTAAAAGGCAAGAACAGCCCAAAGAGGATAACTTATCAAAAATTCACACCGCATCCGCTCTTCACTCAAACAAAAACATTCTTTTTCATTTCGTAAAATTCATTTCAAATAAGAGCAGAACAAAAAACAAAAAATCACTAAAAAAAATTAAGCATAAAAGACAGAAAAACAACAAGAAAACAACAAAAACCAAAGCAAAAGTTTGCAAATAAAAAAAGAAATCCCCAAAATGAAAAAAGAAAAAACGACTACAGCTGAAATAAATTGCACCGAAAAAGGACGAAGACACAAAAAGCGAAACTTTTCACATTGAACAAACCAAAAGCATCCGTTTTATGTCCGCCCATGACACGCCGTGCCATGCCATGCACCGTCAGTCCGTCCACATCAATCCCCAATACATGGAACAATCCGACGAACCCACAGCAAAAACTCGGCAAAACAGAAGCAAACCGAACTCAACTGAATGAAAAACCATGCTTGAGCATGGCAGCAACAGCAGCAACAACAGCAACGGGTGCCAGCCTGTGGAAAAAGACCAAAGGAAGCGAGATGTAAGAGTGTTCGGCATGAGTTTCGGCAAAATTCACATGAAAATCCCATGAAAGCTCTTTGGAGAAAAAAGTTGGCAACACATACATTAGCAGGGTGGCTGTAAAACGCATCATCGTCTTCACTGCAGAATCGTGAGTAAAAGTAGCAGAGAATAGGGTGCTAGGAGGGTTGCAGTGCGGGTGGAGGTTGGTAAAAAGCAAAATTGTTGAACGATGATTTTAACTATCAAAACGGTGGAGAGGCTTCAATGATGGGTGACGGTATGTGGATGAGAGGATGCTTTTGAGTGTGGCATTGTATGGAAGAATAGCTGGATGGGTGTGTGTGTATGTGTGTTTGTGTATATGTCTGCTTGCGTTTGTATGCCTTGATAGATAAACGTGCTCTTGAATGTTGGCAGTGTGCGTGTGTTTGGGCGTGTGCAGCCATAGACCATAAATGCCGCAGCAGCTTAAATACGAAAAACATTACAAATGAAAATTAAATTGATAAACTTTTGGCGACATGCATGAAAATTTGCAGTTTCAGAATTGCACATTTTTTTTTAATTGTAATGCCGCTAGGAGTTAGTTTTAAATCAAAATGTTAATAATATTTATATATATTGCTAATGAACATAAAAAATATAAACTTTTAAGAGACGATATATAAAGATATACACGAAAATATGCACCAAAACTTATTTTCTTAAATGAAAAATAATAATGAAAACAATGAAAAAACGATTGCTCTATAGTTATCAGCTCAAGTATACCGGTAACCGGTTTCAAATGTAAATCTGTAAAGTAATAGGCAGTACTAAGTACGCAGAGAGACCGCTTAGAATTCCTTATAAAATCATAAATTATTTTTTGCTTATTCCATGGAAAGCCCATCTTATAATGTTTAGCCCTACCGGCCGACACACCCTATAGCAACCCTAAAAAACATCCATTAGTTGTTTTTGTCCAAAATACGGGTTTCTTTGATGCTGTGAAAGAGGTCAACTAACAATCATTTTAATCAATAACAGTCGACATTCCTATGCTTAAAAGATGGTTTTGCATGGCTTTGCCACTAAGGGCAGTTAAGAAGCAAGCTTGAAGGAAAACTACCCCATGCAACAGCAAAATTATCCAACTAGCACTCAAGAGTCTAAGGATTGCACGAAGCTTTAAAGTGAATTCAAATTACTACTACCTTACTTCTTAAAGTACGCGTATTGGCTTCTAAAAGGGCAAAAGGTGAAGTTTTTCTTTTTTTTCAAAGAAATGGCAACAGTGGTTGATCAGTTTTCGAAGAAAATCATCTTCAGTGATGAGGCAAATTTTCACCTCAGTGGATTCGTCAATAAGCTGAATTGCCGCATTTGGGCGAATGATAATGAAAGAGTGACCGTTTGGTGCGGTTTATGGGCTGGCGGCATCATCGGGCCGTATTTTTTCCAAAATGAGGCCGGTCAAATAGTTACTGTGGATGGTGTTCTATCGTGAGATGATAACGAACTTTTTATGACCCGAATTGGAAGATATGGGTGTAGACAATATGTGATTTCAACAGGACGGTGCCACTTCCCACACAGCTAACGAAACAATGGCTCTTTTGCGCGACAAATTCAATGGCCGTGTTATCTCACGTCGTGGCGATGTCAATTGGCCGCCAAGATCATGTGATTTGACACCGTTGGACTTCTTTCTTTGGGGTTATTTGAAAGAAAAGGTGAACGTCGATAAGTCAGCAACAATTCAAGAGCTAAAGGATGAGATAATTCGGTACATTAACGGCATAGAACCTCACTTATGCCTCAGCGTCATCGAAAATTTGGACCATCGGATGGAGGTGTGCCGCCGAGGCAGCGGCGGCCATTTTGCCGATATTTTGTTCCATACAAAATTGAACCGTACCAATATTATCATAATAAAAAGAAATAACAATAATTTCCTAAATAATTTGTGTTTTATTCAAAATCAACATTGGCCCTTAAAATTTAACCACCCTTTAGAAGCTTCTCCAACTTGTATTATGGTAAACTTCGGAAACCAAATTCTGTAAGTCTAATAAACTTATATATGTAGGTTTAGCTTTGGAATACAACTTGAATAAGACTATTCCAAATTGTTTGATTTGTCAACTTTATCAAAGCTTTAAAACTAAAAACAAAAAGAGTCGGCTGTGTCACGGACACACCCGACGAACAGTTTTTCTTTATCCTTGTCCCTATATCGTTTCCTTTGCTCCCAAACTTATCGTCATCCTTTCGTTATTTTTTCTTCATGTCAACTTTACGTCAAAACACTTATTTTAATAAATGTCCAAATTTTTGCCTATATCCTTAAACCAATCCCTTTCCTAGTTTGGAAAGGTGTGTTTTAGTTATGTCTAAGTGTTTGTCTTAATCCATATATTAATTCCTGCCAGAGTACTTTTCCGGTTTCATGTTTTGGTTTCATTGTCTTATTGTTTGTAACCACTGTTGGGTAGACACAAAAAAATCTTTGAAATCATAACTTTAGTTTTCAGGTTGTCGGAAATCCGTTAGATTTTATTGTTGTTGTTGTTGTTGTTGTTTTTGCTTTTTCATTATTACTCGGTGGAGTAATTATCGATCTTTGAGCGGCTCTCTGTGTCACTGTGACGCCAGAAATTTTTATTCTAATTTTGTTGTAGGACTTAGAGTAGGCATTTATTGGAGTATCGTATTTTTTATCCGGATTAACCTCTACGGTCGTATCATAACACAGTGTCCCGAAATCGACAAAAAAAAGCAAAACCAAACGTTGTGGATATTCTGAAAGAGGGACATGTTGTGAGTCCATCGCACTTGGTTTGACCTCTCAATGTCGTCACAATTTTTTGTTAATTTGTTTTTAAAGTTGAAGTGTTCGAATTTTGTTGTGCCGATATTTATTGAATTTTTACAGCTATTTGCCTTGTTGGAAAGGAAAAACAAATTCCACTTCTTTTCAGTAGAATTAAACGTAGAATAAGGGTGTATAAAAAGAATTGCGATGAAATATAAAATAACGCGTGTAGCGAAGAAAATTCTTTTATTTTATTTATTTTTACAAAAAAAAATTGCAGTTTCTATGAATTTTAATGATATAATGCTACATGAATGACATCTTTTTTTCACAAAAATTCATTGCATGTAAAAATACCTTTTCATTGTATCCAAAAACATCAATAACGGTTGAGAATTCACTTAATGGGGGCAAACACAGGGACTCCCTTGTATAGGATTGCTATCAAACAAAGTGAAGCTCCCATTTCGTTAAATCTCAACTGATTTTCACCTACTTTAGCTCATTGGAAAGAAAACATTATGAACATGTTGCAATATAGACCTACGAAAAATATAAAAGTTACTATGAACGAATTAATATTTTTGTATATTTAATAAGTACCTTCTTTTATATGAATGAATGTGCATTAGACCGAATCGAAAAAAAACACGCCGCACAAAATCTAATTTCAAACATTTTTGTAAGAAAATTTTGAAAAAAAATCTTTTCAACCGAACTTAGGGGTCGAGCTAGTGGCGGCCGTGGTACAGTGGGCAGAGTGCGTGACCAATACCACAGAGAACCCGGGTTCAATTTCATCTGACACAGAAAATTTTTTCAATTGAATTAATTTATGTGTTCGATCGTCACCTTTCTGCAGACAATACCATATAAAGCTTCTTGAGAACATGTACATTAGAGTGGGTCGAATAAAAAAGTTTGAAAAGTCCGCCCCTTATATGAAAGCTTACTTCCAGAGTGTTTCATTGCTATACAAATTTTTTTCGTAGGCACCCTGTAAAAACTGCCAAAATCGGTTTTTAACCATAACTTTGTATTTTTTTGTCCGATCTTCAAATGCAATATATCGTTAAAAAGGTATTGATGAGTGCTACAATTCTTTTATAGGTGCCATCGACCTACAACATAATTGGCGGTTTTACAAGGTGCCTACGATAAAAATTTTTATAGAAATGAAACTCTCCCAAGCTTTCATATAAGGGGTGGACTTTATCAACTTTTTTTTGTATGGAGACTGACCCGGTCTAATGTACATTTGCCTATCGGAGTCGGCATAAAACTAGTAGGTCCAGTTCCTGATCAATTGTGTTCAAACATTTCATAACACGCCCAACACAATTTCATCATAAGAAGTTCGGTCAAAGTTCTTTCATGGGCTGAAATGGCCAGTTTATTATTATTATAGGGGTCGAGCATTTAAGTTTTTATTCATACCTTCATTGAAAAAAGTTGTTTTGGGAAACAACAAAATTCACTTTTTTAAACATGTTTTATATAAGGCATCAAAGCAAAAAACAATAAGTAAACCACGAGTGATAACACTCTCAAAATAAAATTGTTAAAATTGTTTTTATTAAAATATTACGAAAAACGAATCCTATGACAAGTACGAAATTATTGTGAATTAAATAAGCCTGCAAAAAAATAAAAACGATCGGCTCACTGAATTTCGAGAAATCTTGGTCACCGACTTTGAAAACATAAAAAAAAAAAAATAACTGATCATTTCAGCCCTTGAAAGGACTTTGACCTAGTTTTTTATGATCAATTGTGTTGTGCGTGTTATTAAGTTTGTACACAATTGACCGAGAACCGGACCTACAGGTTTAACGCCAACTCCGAACGGCGATGAACGTATGGTCCTTGTTCTCAAGAAGATTTACATGGCATTTTCATTACTCTCTGAGCTTTGCCATTGTCTGCAGAGAGGTGGCGGCCGTACAGAAAAATTATCTTAATTCAAATAATTTTCTGTCGCTGCTGGAATTTGAACCCGGGTCTCCAGGTTCGTTGACATAGAAGCCACGCACTTTAACCAACTACGCTACAGATGCCACTTTGAAAACATGGTTTCGAGAAAAACGCGTTTGAAAAGGTAGTTAACTCACTAGGCTATAACTTTGTTATTTTTTGAGATATCGACTTGAAATTTTAAAAGACCTTTAAAACATACAAAAAAGTTTTTGAAAAAAAAAGTTCTGGGTATATAACCCTCCTTAAGTTCATAACGAATAAAGATGTGTCCAAAAAGTACGTTTTAGACCTCATTTATTTCTTCAAAATTGTAACCTATAGAATTTACACAAACAGCTAAGTCTGATGGTAACCTACGATGCGTGGCAGCTGATATCTTCCGTATTTTTCGAGGCAATACTTAAAGAAGAAAATGACAACATTTACTTCAATACATGTATTAAATGTTCTCATAGTTTCAATAAATTTATATACATTTCTTATTTGAAAAAAAAAAAAAAAATCACGAAAATTAATTAAGAAAAACGTAGTCGTGAACTATGTTCCCCCTTAAAATGTAAGTGTTAAAATGCCAGTATTTAAATAAAGCCTTCAATTGAGCTCTTCAATTCAATTTTTTCAAGTTCATTTATTAGCTTCAGTTAACCTCAAAGAGTAAGGAATGTACATTTTCTTGAAAAATACAACTTTATCTCAATCGAAACTGATTTCATTCAAAGTCCTTAAAACTTTCGCAACATTAAAAATTTCAACAAAGAAAAACCACTTTAAAACTGCAAGTTAATTATAATTTTTGGCGCCATTGCCAGAGTTTTGGAGTAAAACCAAGGTATAATAATACAAGGTAGCATTGACAGTTGCTTTGGAAAACATCTTCTGTCAAAAAATATACTCAAAAAGAGAGCGTTCACAATCGGCCATTGAAAACTCAAACAATGTTGAAAACGTAGAAGTGAAAAAAACAACAACTTCAGCAGCTGCTGATGCATTTGTACAAACAGTTGTTTTTGACAGGAGATGTTTTCTTGTAGAAGAGAAAATAAGCAGTTGTCAATGCTACCTTGTATTATTATACCATGGAGTAAAACAACTCTTTGACCAGCAGAAAGTTTCGACGTCATACAAAAAAGTTTGTTTGATCTTTCTGCACAGAGTCCTTCTTCTTCCCAAAAACGAAAAACAAAAACAACATCAAATCAACAACAATTTCAGCAATGAACACCATTCGCACACTCCATTCGAATTTAATGTTTATAACTTGAATGATTTGTAAACCTTAACCACCAGGTTGACTGCACGCCACTCCAGACGCCCACAAAGTTAAGCAAGGTCCTTAAAAGCAAGTCAAATAGAAAAAACAAAAAAAAAAACTTTTATCAGCCAACAAAACGCACGAAATGGCGAAACGTAAATCTAAGGCGGCAGCCTTGCCATGCTTTTGCTCTAAGCTGCTCTCCAATATTTTCGCTTGAGTTTGTTTTTTAATTTTTTTTTTTATCATATTTGTTTTTTTTTTTTTATATGTCTGTATATTAAATGCATAAAAGATGAAGCAGAAACTTAAGAGTTGGTGCGAGTATTTTATTGCGCGCAAACGATAGAAAGTTTGCTACCAACCGAACGAAGCGGAGCGGAGCGTTGTTGTACTTGCTACGTTTGCTGTGCGCCTGGTTTTCTTGGCCTCAGTTACTGCCTCGGCGGCAACGTTAACTTGGCTCACTCTCGGAGTCACAGTGGTAAGCCATAAAAAGAAAGCTCTAGGGCTTAAGCTGTCGCTATGGGTGTGTGAGTGTATGTGTGTGTGTGAAAGTGTGCTATTCGGCGTCCTTATCTATGTTTGGCTGTGTGTATGTATGTGTGTGTTTTAGTGCCTTTTGCCACATGAAGCACAACAAGTACGAGTTTAACACTTTGACTGGGTGGTTCACGGGTTGAGCTGGCAAAACAGTTTGTTTTTTATGTTTTTACTTTCCTTTATTTCAATTTTATGCTACTTGTAGAAACACACACACACACACACTACATGTAACTCATACTTCTGCACATAGAGATGCGCACATGCAGTGTGAATTGTGATCCAAATGTTTTCAGGTTGCAACGAGTGTATAATAAATGGCAATATGCTGATGTTGTTGTCTTTTTTCTCTTTTTTTTTTTTGTGTGAGTATTTACAGGATACCTTGTACTTTAGTAAAGGATACCACTTTGTAAATAAAAAGAAGTTCTTAACATGTTTTTCAAAACTGTGTTTTTTTTAGTCATTCTATATCCAAATTTTTTTTAATGCTTTCAAGATAAATGCCAACAAAAAACAAAAGCCTCCTGTAAAAGTCACGAGCACAACATCCCAGAAAAATTCAGTTATTTCAAAATTATTCATTTATCACTTCCAGCTGGATTAAGACCTTAATTTAAGTGCTTTTAAAAAAACAAAAAATACTATTGAAGACTAACAGTTAAAACTCTCTGGAAAAGTCCTCATCTTAAATGTACTACTAGGTAAGAATTCAACAGAGGAACTTGTTTGTTGGCACGTATTTAAATGAAGAAATCTTACGCATGGATTTTTCCGCATGGAGCTTAACCAATAGGCTATCGAAAAAAACAATTCCGTCTTACTTACTTACTTATCTGGCGCTTACAACCGTAAGTCGGTTTTGGCCTCGTATAAGAAATTGCGCCAGCCATTTCTGTTCTGCGCTTGCTGGCGCCAGTTGGAAGCGTGGTCAGGTTATCCAACACCTGATCCTTCCAACGAAGATGTGGGCGTCCTCTTCTGCGTTGACCACCACCGGGCACCGAATCGAATATTTTTTTCGCTGGAGCGTCGTTTTCCATTCGCTCAACATGACCAAGCCAGCGGAGCCGCTCGATTTTAATGCGCTTAACTATGTCGATGTCAGCGTACAGCTCATACAGCTCGTGGTTCCATCGAATTCGGTACTCGCCATTGACGCAGATTGGACCGAAGATTTTACGAAGGATCTTTCTCTCGAAGGCTCCCAGAGTCTTTTCATCAGAACTGCTCAACGTCCAGGTTTGTGCTGCATATAATAGGACGGGCATGATTAGTGACTTATAGAGCGTGAGTTTTGTTCGTCGAGAGAGGGCTCTGCTTCTCAATTGCCTACTTAGCCCAAAGTAACACCTGTTGGCAAGAGTTATTCTTCGTTTTATCTCAATACTAACATCGTTGAAAGAGTTAATGCTGGATCCCAGGTAGACGAAGTCCTTAACTACCTCGAAGGAGATGTTGTCAACAGTGACGTGGTTTCCAAGACGCTGGGACTGTTTATTTGTTGACACTAGGTATTTCGTCTTATCTGCATTCACTGCAAGACCCATTCGACTCGACTCTTTCGCTAATCTGGAGAATGCTGCGCTGACTTCGCGCGTATTATAGCCAATGATCGATGTGACAATTCAGTCACAACATAAAATTCTCTGAATAGTGACTAAATAAGTTCTCGAGCGTACAGGTTAAATTGTTTTCTTGTTTTTAAATATCTTTTTATTATTCCCAATTTTTTTATTTCCAAATCAAAGTATTATTCTAAAATTATATGGACGCAATGATTTCGGGAATTGACCAGTACAATGTAATCAAATCATTACTATGATATATGGAGTATATATACGAAACACACGACTTAGTTACGCTAATTTTAACGTGACAAAAACGCGTCATCCTTACAGCGCATGTTTCCTAAACAGTTGAAAAAGTAATTTCTACGCAAATGCAATGGCGTTGCATTGAATTACTACTCGCAAAGTGAAGGCGTTACGATAACTGTTATACTTCGTTGGAAAAGGTTGATTATATGACCGCACAACGAAATGAACCGCTTAAGCAACAAAAATGCTATGTTAGTTCATGGAGTTACACTCGATAGGTAATGATTGGGTCAAATAAGTAAATGCTTCGGTCAAAATCATATCGAGTCAAATTAGGTGAGGACATTGAAAAGACAAATACAGACAAGAATGTCATGAGGACCGCGAAGATAACGGCTTTAAGTTCGTAAATGAACGAAACATGCAACAGCGTTGCAAGAAAATATTACTCGGGGAGAATAGGCGCTACTCGATATATTATTACATAAAAATTAAAATCAAGGATCCTTTAATAACCATAATTCCAATGAGGCTTATTTAAACTCAACCGGTATTTCTATTAAAACGCAAATGCATCATCGTTGCATGAAAATATTGAATGAGTCTAAAGCACATACAAAGGATGGCGTTAAAAGCTAATGAAAACAACAACAAACACATACAAAAGCAAAGTAAAAATATACCAATGATGATAAGTATAAGGATAAGGATAAGGATAAGGATAAGGATAAGGATAAGGATAAGGATAAGGATAAGGATAAGGATAAGGATAAGGATAAGGATAAGGATAAGGATAAGGATAAGGATAAGGATAAGGATAAGGATAAGGATAAGGATAAGGATAAGGATAAGGATAAGGATAAGGATAAGGATAAGGATAAGGATAAGGATAAGGATAAGGATTAGGATAAGGATAAGGAAAAGGATAAGGATAAAGATAAGGATAAGGATAAGGATAAGGATAAGGATAAGGATAAGGATAAGGATAAGGATAAGGATAAGGATAAGGATAAGGATAAGGATAAGGATAAGGATAAGGATAAGGATAAGGATAAGGATAAGGATAAGGATAAGGATAAGGATAAGGATAAGGATAAGGATAAGGATAAGGATAAGGATAAGGATAAGGATAAGGATAAGGATAAGGATAAGGATAAGGATAAGGATAAGGATAAGGATAAGGATAAGGATAAGGATAAGGATAAGGATAAGGATAAGGATAAGGATAAGGATAAGGATAAGGATAAGGATAAGGATAAGGATAAGGATAAGGATAAGGATAAGGATAAGGATAAGGATAAGGATAAGGATAAGGATAAGGATAAGGATAAGGATAAGGATAAGGATAAGGATAAGGATAAGGATAAGGATAAGGATAAGGATAAGGATAAGGATAAGGATAAGGATAAGGATAAGGATAAGGATAAGGATAAGGATAAGGATAAGGATAAGGATAAGGATAAGGATAAGGATAAGGATAAGGATAAGGATAAGGATTAGGATTAGGATTAGGATAAGGATAAGGATAAGGATAAAGATAAGGATAAGGATAAGGATAAGGATAAGGACAAGGATAAGGATAAAGATAAGGATAAGGATAAGGATAAGGATAAGGATAAGGACAAGGATAAGGATAAGGATAAGGATAAGGATAAGAATAAGAATAAGCATAAGGATAAGGATAAGGATAAGGATAAGGATAAGGATAAGGATAAGGATAAGAATAAGGATAAGGATAAGGATAAGGATAAGGATAAGGATAAGGATAAGGATAAGGATAAGGATAAGGATAAGGATAAGGATAAGGATAAGGATAAGGATAAGGATAAGGATAAGGATAAGGATAAGGATGAGGATAAGGATAAGGAAAAGGATAAGGATAAGGTTAAGGATAGGGATGAAAATAAATATAAGGATTATGATAAGGATGAGAAAATAAGCACAAGAAAATCCCTATTCTTGAGCATTTCTGTAAGTAATTAAATGAAAATACAGTAGATGATACTGGCAGCTTATTCAAAGGATTTAGTTATTTCATGTTCCTCTTTTTTCGGCATTTAGATTTTTGAAACTATCATTTTGAGATTCACATTTCTTCAAAGAACAAAATGGACCATGTAACGAAGTTCTGTTTTCCGGATTTAGAGCTGGGATATACTCGCCGGTGTCCAGCGTTGTTTGCAGAAAATTTATAATATAAAGAGACCCTTCGCTTATAAGATAATAATTATTTATTGACATTTCAAGATTCGGCTTAATCCTAGTGTCTACTATACAATCCTATGAGTATACACACGATAACCTTGACTGGTGGTAATAAGTCATGGAGGCACTGTGGCGAAGTTGAAGCGTAGATTACGGCCGTTTTAGAGGTTAATGAGTGTACACACGATGACCTTGACTGGCGGTAGTAGGTGATTTCTTGGAGTCTCAGTGGCGATGTTGAAGCTTAGTTCACGGCCGATTTTGACTTCAATACGGCCACGTCGGTGTGCTTGCGTAGGCTGTTTTGACTCGAGCGGTGCTTAAGCTTGTCGGAAGCACTCGCTGGGTTTTGTGTGACCTTGTTTTGAAACTATTTGCTATCGCTGCGACTTAAGAAGTGTGACTAAATGAATATTGCTACGGCAGAAGAAGTTTGATTACGATATTGTGGAAGGAAACTTACCCACCAATACGTAATTGCGGCACCCTGTGAGTGGGAACTAAATATAACCGGGGAAGGAAACTTAACCACCGGAAATATGTCTACATAAATCGAAAAGAACTCTGACTCCACAAGGTTACACTCACCACTTTGCGCTTCCACACGTCCGATCACTTTGACTGTACGATAAACAAGAGATCGTTTCGATGCTGTGACTGGCCTTTTATGTCCTCGCTTGTGGTTGCCGCGGCGCTTTGATGTTCAAACCGGTTTTATTCGCCAACTTATTTTTGTTTCTTGGTATGCCTTCTCTGATTCTCTCTCTCTCTCTCTCTCTCTCTCCTTCTTACTGTTATGATATGGAGCATGTTGCGTGTGTGTATTTAAGTTATCTCTCGTAAAGTGTTGTTTCTCGTTTGTTGTTTTGCTCTCTCTCACTCTTATTACTATGTTGCATGTATCTTACTTATAAAAATACAAGGTGTATAACTCAATTTTATACAAATAAAAATTTAGTTGTTACAACCTTGCAAGAAATGTTTTTTTAACAATTTGTTGAGAAATACGACAAGCAAACGTGCAGTAATTATGCTCGTTAAATAGAATTCTTAAACGCGTATTTTCCGTTAGTCCCTTACCTTGCCATAAAACTAAAAGGTCCAATTCTCTATCTTTTGTGTACAAGTTCGGTCAAATTACTTTTATGGACTAAAATAACAAATTCTTTTGTTTTTAAGTTGGGCTCAAACCAAAATTTTGTCATTTATTGATGTAAGAAAAACACATCATAGTATTATTTTAAGATTCCTTTGAGATTAAGCGCATTTTAAATTTACCAGGTTATAGGTATTTAAGACCGTCATAGCAAAAATTACCAAATATCTCTCCTTAATGGATAAGATTTACCAAATTTCAAGTAAAAAGGTCTTGCAGTTTAGGATTGCAGAAGGATCAGTCAATCAGGAAAAAACTTGTTCAAATTAAATTTATATTGACTCTGGCTTGAATCCTCAGATTTCATAACAGTCATTCTTCATTACTTTCTTGCGCTGTCCTTGAATTGTTAAAATATGTTTTAAATTCGACCAAATCTACTACAAGAGTTCAATTAAATTCAGTTAAAGCTCCATTCTCTAAATCTTAAGTTGAAGGAAAAATTTTTTTCAATAATTTCAGCACCTTGTTCCACTGTCTAATAACGTCATCGTTGAATAAACCATAATGTGTTGCTTTTGTTGTTGTTGTTGTTGTTTGAGCTATGTTGTTGCTTCTACTGTTACCAAAATAACTTTACAATGAAGTTACAAAATTATACAAAACTCGCAATTCTTGAACATGAATGCACACTCACACACACTCACACAATCACTAACACTCGCACTCTCACTCTGGTAATCTATACATACATAAGCTGAGGTATACATACACACAAACAGACACGTAGTCAAGCATACCGAAAACACAAATAAGAGAAAATAGCAACAACATCAACAACAACAATAGCAAAAAAACTCTTCGCTACCGAGCAGAAGGACACTGGGGCATTATAACGTTATCCTTCTGGTTATGTTTCCGCTTCTGTCACTTTACGTGAAAACAAACACACACACGCATACACTCACGAATGCAAACAAATACATATACATAGGCACATAGCTATGTATTTTCAGAAGCAACAAACATTCAAATGAAAACTTACACCAACAAACAGCGCACGAATGCATTGAATACCGTTACACACGGCTTACAACCCAAGCACGAACGAACGAACGAACGAACAAACAAGGCAGTGCTAGAGCGAGCGAATGAGTGCTTTAGCGTTCGCTTGAAAGAGAAAGCCAAAGTAGGTGTATGAGTGTGTGTATATGTTGAGCTGTTCCTGACACCCAACGTGGCGCTCATAAAATTTATAACGTAACGTCCTTGTGCTGTATGTTTGTCTATCTGCCGATATATCTGTAGCTGTGTCGGTGTAACTTTTTATGTGATTCTGTATGCATGGGTATGTGTGCTTGTGTGTACATTTTATGCTTTTCATTCTTTTGTCTGTTTCCACGTTTTCCATCGCTCATTTTTTTATAATTTTTCAACTTTTCTCACTCCTTCTCATGCTTGTACTCTCTCTATCTGCCTGTCTCTTTTTCTCTGCTTTAGATTAAGCATGAGAAATAAAACTCAACAACCAAAACAACAACGACAACAACAACACTTCAATAGATGGCTGACGCTGACTTCGAGTCCTCGAGTGGCTTGCCTGATGTTGTTGCTTAAAACACGTTTATTCAAAGTTTATTATTGAGAGTCTGTGTCAGTTTCTGCCCCAACATTGGCAACACTTGCACGGTACACGCTGCTGCCGCACCGCACAACAATTCATCGCCCTCACACTCAACGCTGTGGGTGGATGGGTGTAACGGTTTCCCTAGGCGTTCAAGGATAAAGTGTTCAGCATAAACTTTGGCTCTGTTTGCATTGCCGTTGCTGGGTTCGTGTGGGTGGCTGAATGTTTGTTGGGGGAAACTAAGTGAGCATGAGTGAGTTGGATGCTTATTTTACTCTCCAACTTGTTTCTCTGTTGTTGTTGTTGTTGTTGTTTTTCATATTTTGGTTTCTGTTTTTCTTACTTTAAGTTTGTTTTATGTGGATTTTTGTTTTGTTTTGTTTTGTTGTTGTATTTTTTCTACTTTTTTATTCGTGCACCATATTTACAAAACAACGTTGCAAATACCATTAAGGATATTATACGACAAAATTGTGTGCTCTGTGTAAATATAATTGAAATGTACCGTACAAGCACGCTACTCTGTCTTTAAAAATTACTTACTTGAAAGTAATGGTTACTGACGTAACGGCTACTGTACAAACAGTAAAGGCTAGTTCTATGTCGACATGACAAAAATAGACAAAAAAATTATAACGTCATGAGGCTGCAAAGAAGTAACGACGTTGCTTGAAATTATTGCTCGATGAGTATATGCACTGTGGTGCATACTATGAAATGAAAATAAAAGATTTCGATATATATATTAAAAAAAGGAGTTGACTGTGCCGTGGACACACCCGTAGAATTTGACGTGACGAAGTTTCTTGCTGTTGTTGTTAATGTTGATGTTGATGTTGATATTGATGTTGATGTTGATGTTGATGATGATGTTGATGTTGATGTTGATGTTGATGTTGATGTTGATGTTGATGTTGATGTTGATGTTGATGTTGATGTTGATGTTGATGTTGGTGTTGATGTTGATGTTGATGTTGATGTTGATGTTGATGTTGATGTTGACGTTGATGTTGATGTTAATGGTTATGTTGATTTTGATATTGATGTTGATGTTGATGTTGATGGTGATGTTGATGTTGATGTTGATGATGATGTTGATGTTGATGTTGATGTTGATGTTGATGTTGATGTTGATGTTGATGTTGATGTTGATGTTGATGTTGATGTTGATGTTGATGTTGATGTTGTTGATGTTGATATTGATATTGATATTGATGTTGATGTTGATATTGATGTTGATGTTGATGTTGATGTTGATGTTGATGTTGATGTTGATGTTGATGTTGATGTTGATGATGATGTTGATGTTGATGTTGATGTTGATGTTGATGTTGATGTTGATGTTGATGTTGATGTTGATGTTGTTGATGTTGATATTGATATTGATATTGATGTTGATGTTGATGTTGATGTTGATGTTGATGTTGATGTTGATGTTGATGTTGATGTTGATGTTGATGTTGATGTTGATGTTGATGTTGATGTTGATGTTGATGTTGATGTTGATGTTGATGTTGATTTTGATGTTGATGTTGATGTTGATGTTGATGTTGATGTTGATGTTGATGTTGATGTTGATGTTGATGTTGATGTTGATGTTGATGTTGATGTTGATGTTGATGTTGATGTTGATGTTGATGTTGATGTTGATGTTGATGTTGATGTTGATGTTGATGTTGATTTTGATGTTGATGTTGATGTTGATGTTGATGTTGATGTTGATGTTGATGTTGATGTTGATGTTGATGTTGATGTTGATGTTGATGTTGATGTTGATGTTGATGTTGATGTTGATGTTGATGTTGATGTTGATGTTGATGTTGATGTTGATGTTGATGTTGATGTTGATGTTGATGTTGATGTTGATGTTGATGTTGATGTTGATGTTGATGTTGATGTTGATGTTGATGTTGATGTTGATGTTGATGTTGATGTTGATGTTGATGTTACGTTGATGTTGATGATGATGTTGATGTTGATGTTGATGTTGATGTTGATGTTGATGTTGATGTTGATGTTGATGTTGATGTTGATGTTGATGTTGATGTTGATGTTGATGTTGATGTTGTTGTTGATGTTGATGTTGATGTTGATGTTGATGTTGATGTTGATGTTGATGTTGATGTTGATGTTGATGTTGATGTTGATGTTGATGTTGATGTTGATGTTGATGTTGATGTTGATGTTGATGTTGATGTTGATGTTGATGTTGATGTTGATGTTGATGTTGATGTTGATGTTGATGTTGATGTTAATGGTTATGTTGATGTTGATATTGATATTGATGTTGATGTTAATGGTTATGTTGATGTTGATGTTGTTGTTGATGTTGATGTTGATGTTGATGTTGATGTTGATGTTGGTGTTGGTGTTGGTGTTGGTGTTGGTGTTGGTGTTGGTGTTGGTGTTGGTGTTGGTGTTGGTGTTGGTGTTGGTGTTGGTGTTGGTGTTGGTGTTGGTGTTGGTGTTGGTGTTGGTGTTGGTGTTGATGTTGGTGTTGGTGTTGGTGTTAGTGTTGGTGTTGGTGTTGGTGTTGGTGTTGGTGTTGGTGTTGGTGTTGGTGTTGGTGTTGGTGTTGGTGTTGGTGTTGGTGTTGGTGTTGGTGTTGGTGTTGGTGTTGGTATTGGTGTTGGTGTTGGTGTTGGTGTTGGTGTTGGTGTTGGTGTTGGTGTTGGTGTTGGTGTTGGTGTTGGTGTTGGTGTTGGAGTTGTTGTTGGATTTGGAGTTGGTGCTTTTCGTTTGGCTTTTTTTGCTTCCCCATTGGTTGTGCTCTAATTTCAATTAATCCAGCAAAAGTGATGCATATGCGTCACATTAGGCGGTTCCCTGAGGGTTTTTGACACGCCGTCACATTTTTTTTTTTATTTTTGTCATATGCCCGAAGACCTCACCTTTGTTTTCGTTCCTTAAAATTTACCGTTGCACCAGTAGTCACAGAGTTAAAAATCCATGCAACGTTTTTTCATGGCCGTAGCATTTTTACTGCATTATGTGATTGCATCCCTGAAATCATGACAACAAAATTTTTTTTGTAATTTAGTTGTGAAGCGTAAAAACACTTCCCTGCTGTCGTAAAACAAAATTTACTGTAGCACTCCTCCTGAGTGAGTAATAATTCCATTCAACGATATTACATTTCTATTGCATAAGCTGCTATACTCACGACCTGGCGAAGCCGGAATTTTTTTTTTATATTTGTCGTAAAGCCATGTATAAAAACTTTATTTTCCTTTTTAAACTTTTATCGTAGGTTATATACTCATTGAGTAAAAATTCAATGCAACGCCGCTGCATGAATGATGCGTTATCGATCTTTGAGCGGCTCTTTCAGCGTCCCCATGATGTCAGAAATTTTTTGTCTAATTTTGTTGTGAGGGCTTCCAGTAGGCCTTTATTGGCGTATCATATTTTTAATCCTAGCGCTAATACTCAGCGAGTAATAATTCCATGTAACAAATTTTCAGTTGCGTTGCTTACGCAGCTCCCACTACGTCCCTATGCCGTATTCAATTTTTTTTGTTTTTTTAATATAGCCAAAGAATTAACCTTTACGGTCATACTATTTTTTTAATCATAGCTCTTATACCCAGCGAGTAACAATTCAATGAAACGCAGATGAATTTTTAAAAAATTCATTTTTCAACTTTTTTGGAAACTAGAGCAGTATAACGTAACTTCGTCACGTCAAAATAATTTTAACATCATGAGATTAAGGAGATATATCGGCAATATTGTTGCATAGAATTATGATTTGTTCTGCAAAGGTTCGGGGATAAATTTTATTTTACAATTTTAATTTTTGACCACATAACAAAAATAAAAAAAAATATGTCACCATGAGACAGTGGCTCAAGATTAATACTACGAAAAAGCAACAATAATGCAAAAGTGTTGCATGGAATTATTACTCTGGCAATAAAAGTCACATGCCATGTAATTGGCCTCATGAAAAAAAATCAATACAAATTTAATGACGTCTTAAGGCCCTTTTTACTTTTGACATTTTTGTTTTTTTATTTGGAAATTCTTTTTTCTTATAAATACTTTCGGTCAGAGATGCTTGAGCCATGGAGCGCTTATTAACTCAACAAGTAGCTAAGACACCAAAAGAAGTTGCACAAAAGATTGAAAAGCCAGTAAGTAAGTGGAGAGTATGCAGAGCGTTGAAAAAAAATCGGGTTAGAAGCCGACATCAAGCCAAATTTCTGCCAAAAGTACAAACACTGGAGTATCGATGATTGGAAGCGTGTGATCTGGTCTGATGAGACCCGTATTAACCGGTGTCAGTCGGTTGGGAAACAATATTACTAGCACCGAACCTATAAAAAGCTGCAAAAGCATCAAATAGTTAAACAAACTATGAAACATGGCTGTGATAGCTTTATGGTGTGGGGCTGCTTTACATGGTGGTATATTGGTCCACTTGTAAGAAATTCGGTATAATGAAAAAAAAGGACTACATGAACATCTTACTACATGAACATATTGCATACAGCGAAAATTGCTCGGGAATGGCTAAAAAATCACGACCTCCAGCTTTTGCAATGGCCAACACAGAGTCTTGACTTAAGGTATAATATACGTGTAGGAACCAAAAACAGGAGCTGTTTTCAAAAAATTTTCTTAGATATAAGAAGTTATTATTTTTTTTTTAATTTATACAGGTTATTGTACATAAAAAATACTTTATGAATATATTTTTTTTTTTTAAATACAGTTCTGGCTTTTATGTAGAGGGCGCTGAAAATGGCATTGAAAAAAAGACATCCAAAACGGTTCGATGGATATGGCCTTTCTCATGTATCGGAAACAAAACAATCAAATGACATTTTAAAGCATAGACCTTATATTAAGCATCCTCCTACGCAAGACCCCCGGGGCTTTTTTTTAATTATGGCGGAAGTTGAAGTAAAAAGTTCGAAAAATAAATACATTTTCGCGCGCTTTTTTGTTTATATAAAAAAAACAAAAAAAAATAGATACTGAATCTAAGGGGATGCTTAAAGGACAAAATAATGAACAAAATGCAAAAAAAATCATTGAAATTCAACCAATAGATTTCGAGTTATATATCGAACCGTTTTAAAAAAACTAGTTTCGAGGAAATCGCGTTTAAAATTTTTTATTTGTTGTATAGACATAGGTTAACGAAAACCGTTATAACGTCTGTTTTTTTTTTTAAATATCGATTTAAAAATGTGTATGTATATTCTTAAAACTATAAAGAACACCTTAAACGAAAAAAAAAATTTTTTTTCGAAAAATTATATACTTGTAAACCTCGGGTTATACCTTAAACCCGAATAAAATTTTGAGGGCTATTCTAAAAATACGGCTAGCATCTTATGAAATGGCTCTAAATAACATCGACGAACTATGGTCGAGAGATCAGAAGGAATGGCGTGATCTTCCACATGCAACTATTGAAAAACTGGTCGAGAACATACCAAGACGTATTAATAGCGTCATTAAGGCCAAAGGACTTTGAACAAAACATTAATTTTATATTTTATGTAATACAAGTTACCGCCGTGCAAAACTGGATAAATGGAATTTTTTGATATTTTTGTAATATTTTTTTTATTTTTATATATTTTGCAAACATGAACTAATAAGTTTTGTTTCTTAATAAATGAAGTATATAACCTAAAAATTTGGTAGCGTTATATTGAAAAATGACTCTACAGCAATCAAAAATGCATGAAAGTGGCAAACATTTAGCCAGTTTTTCTCGCCACTGTATGTGAAGTCCTAAAAAATACCTTTTATTTAGATTTTAATATTTGAAAGCTATAGTTTTATTATTTTTTGAACGACAGTCTTAATTCTTGTACCCAGAAGCGCAACCAAAGGGGGGTTTTGGGGTTTAACCCCGCCACCCCATTATTGTCACAAAAAGAAAAACATGATAAGTAATAACATGTTTTTATCAAAAGCGTGAAAACCCCAAATTTAAATTCAAATCGATTGCTGTAGAAGCATAACACTTCGCCACAGACATTTTGGTGCCGGAGATTTTTCAGCTGATTATAGACAAATTGGGTTTCCTTATTTCAGATATAGACTCCGTTTTTCTCCATCAGCTCGAGTTTTTGAGCTATACGCAAAAACATGAAAATCAGTTATTTTTCTGATTGCACTGATTTACCGATTTGTATTACGATGATGAATTTCAATGAAGAAATACTAGACCTTTCAATTTTTGCACATGGTTTTGCAAGTGGTTTAGAACAGTGCCTCGAAGAGCAAAATATTTGAAGTCATCAAAAACTGAAGAAAATTTGTCCTACACTGAAAAAAAAATGTTTTAAAATTGACGACAATTGTTATTAATTTGACGATATTTGTGTTTAAAAAATAGCTTGCAACAAATTTCGTCAAAGTAAGAGCAAATGTATTTAAAAATTTTGAAAAACATATGAAAAAAAAGTCAAATTAACAACACATTTTGTGAACACATTGTGTTTAATTTTAAGCTAACTTTTTTTTTCAGTGTACTAGATGGATTTGAGAGGTACAACTCGGTTACGGTTTTGTGAATTTTTTCGATGCCATAATATTGGCATTAGGCAAAATTTCCTGTTGGAAGGATACAAACACATCCAGGCAAACCAATTAACTGAACATTATTCACACTCACCATCTTCGATTTGAATCAAAATTTGTTTTTAGGTTGGTTTTTTGCTAAGAAAACCAATTTCGGAGTTTAAAGTTTCAAACATATGCCAAAATAGGGCCTATTTCTAGACAATGTAGCTCAGTCAATTTAAATCAAATTTTATTAACATAGGTATAATTGGAATGATTATCTCCTCTATTTTAAGGATAAAATATAAAACTTTTAAAAAATTGCTGTAAATTGACCCATTGTTAATTTCAAAGCTTAACGCCATGCCAACAGCAGACGCTATTCTTTATTTTGGTTTTTTATACGTTTCAATACCTTTCCAACGATATAAAAGTAAGTGTGCTCTTGAAGGGTTCAGAAGTTATGGTGTAAAACGTGCCATGTTAAAGAATTTTCAATACAAATTCAACTACACATTCAATTTTCATCCAATTTTTTTTTCTTGACTTTTTAAAAACAAAAATAAAAAAAGTCGATAGCTAGTTGAATTTGCACACCTTAATTTTATATCGTTGAAAAGGTATTAAAACGTTTAAAAAACCAAAATGAAGAAACTGAAAAAAAATTATAGCGTCTGTTGTTGGCATGGCATTTAACTTTGAAATTAAGAATGGGCCAACTTACTGCAACTTTTCCAATAGTTTTATATTTTTCCCTTACAATAAACAAAATAGCCTTTCCAATGATACCTTACTTACGAAAATCGCAATTAAATTGACTGAGCTACTTCGTTGCAAAATCCACCCTATTTTGGCTTTGAAAAATGGTTCTAAAAATTCATATCTTCGCATTTGATTTTCTAAGTAATAAATCAATCTAGGAACAAAATTTGAGCCAAATCGGAGATGGTCAGTGCGACTGATAGGTCACCTCAATCTGAAATGGGAGATATATACAATAATTTACTTATTATCCTTGCAACTCTTCTAGTAACTTCATGTGAAAATTAATGAACATTTTCAGTACTTCGCCGCCTCAAAACCTAAAAGCACGATGTTGCAAGATAGACTTAACGGCCTCACATTGCTTTATCTGTACAGAAAAATTACACCATCAGTGGATATTATTTTAGATAAACACTCTGAAAGTAAGAGTTAACTGGATTTAAAAATATAAGTTAATTTCTTTTATAATTCTTAATCGCCTTAATCCTGTAACTAAAATCTTTTTAATGTAAAAATAATAAATAAAATTTTTTTATTCTAAAAAATATTTATTTATAAAAATGTTATCATTATGGGGGCATGTAGGTTACAAACTTTTAAAAAAAAATTTTTTTCGGGAATTTTTTTTTTTCATAGAAGGAAAAAAGATATCGTTCTCAAATTTTGCAAACATTTATTAACATTTAAAGAATACAAAAAAAATTTTTTCAGAATTTTTGAAGCGGTTTTTGACTTTTTTGATTTTTTTTAAAAACTGCCAAAAATATGACGTTGTGCAGGATATAACCAGTCTGGAACATCTGAGGAAAAAATTAAAAAAATCAAATTAATCCTTGTTTAAGTGGCTATCGCCTAAAGTAGGATAATTTTTTTTCCTCCGAAAAAAAACAAAATAGCTTCCATTTGAAAAAAAAACGATTTTCGAGGTTACAAAATCGTTCGGGTTTTTTTTAAATTTGTAACGAATATGCCACCTTATGTTTGCTGCCATTGTGGTAGAATTAACGTTTTGAGTGCAATATTTGGACTCATTACAGCATAGCCGCTATAGTTACGTACATTTTCTTTCATATACATATAGTTATAAAACTCCCCCCAAAACAAATTCCTGGTTGCGCCTCTGCTTCTAACGACCATAACAGCATTTATTTTGAACACATTTCCATTTAGCTTTTTATTTTCAGATTATGCACAAACATTTTTTCATAACAACCAGCACAATACCTTTTTTCTTGGTCTACTTTGACATTACTTACAAAAACAACAACAGCGGCAACACCAACAACAGTATTTTTTTTTTTTAATTTTGATATTTTATCTATTCAATAAAAACCGTTTGTCGCCATCCTTTTTAATTTTTATATAGTTTAATTTTTAGCGAGGCATTAAATGTTGCGTCTCCAAAGTAAAGGGTGCCGTTAAGATCTCTCAAGGAACTATGGTGGTAAGCAAAGATAAAAATTACAAGAATACAAGAATAATGACAAGAATTGGAAAAAAATATATGTGTGGCCGACACGCACAGTAAAAGTGAAACTTTAACACAAAAAAAAATAGAGATTTTTAAGTGTTTAATAGATTTACTCTCTAATATAGTCTTATAAGGCGAACATGCTGGGGCAAAAAGCAGCTTTTTGAAAAAATTAATTTTTCTTCTGCTTTTTTGAAATCTTGCAATGGTTGCGTTCGGTGGGTTGTGCACACTGTTGTGTAACTATTGAGTGTATGCCTGCTAAACACATAAGTATCAGCTCAACATGCTCAACGTGTGTTGTAAAAATTGTCTGTCTTTAGTATCTTTTTATTTTTCTGGTACATTTACTCAACGTGTTGAGCTCAACAGTTGCACAACAGTTGCACCTGTTGAATGCGGCCAATCTTATGCATGTATTCAAGATCAATCTTCCAAACAAAAATATCAAAATTAAAGCTAATGCTGAATTATAGCCAGCGTGAACACAGTTTGAAAAAGCATAAAGCAGATTTTTGTTATGAGCATTAATGTCTCATTACTTAAAAAGTCCCATTTCATATAACGGCAAGGGAATCTACTCTATTCTAATACAAATCTATTTAATAGAATTTCGAAAAGTTTAATGGTGCTAAGACTTTTAAGAATAACTTCAGAGTAATACAATCACACCAAACCCATTATACCATGCCACACCATACCATACGATAACATATCATGCCATACCATCATTCCATAATCATCATACCACCATACCATACTATCATCCTATATGACGCATAGATACGCATATGATACATCCTATATGACTGCACCATAAAACTATGTAATATTTCAAAAATATAAAGATAAAAGGAAAATAAATGCTAAACAGAAATATACTCTGTGTACTCTTTATTTTTTGGTGAACACACTGTATTTTAAACATGCAGCACTGCAATCTGCCCTTCTGTGGTTATACAAGGAGTGTGCAGTGATCACCAAAGTCTCTACACACTCGATTGAGAGCCAACCAAATTAGGACAAGAATTTTTATTGAAAATTCTTTAACACGGCACGTTTTACGCCATTACTTCTGAACCCTTCAATAACACACCTTAATTTTATATCGTTGGAAAGGTATTGAAACGTACAAAAAACCAAAAAAACAAACTGAAAAAAAAATTATAGCGTCTGTTGTTGGCATGGCGTTAAACTTTGAAATTAACAAAGGGTCAATTTACAGCAATTTTTTTAAAAGTTTTATATTTTATCCTTAAAAAAGAGGAGATAACTATTCCAATGATACCTTAGTTAATAAAATGTGATTTAAAATAACTGAGCTACGTTGTCTTAAAATTGGCCCTATTCTGGCATTCGAATGGCCGTGGCTCCACAAAAAAAAATTTTTTTGAAACTTTAAACTCCAGAATTGGGTTTCTTAAAAAAAACCAACCTAAAAACAAATTTTGAGCCAAATCAGAAATGGTCAGTGCAACACATGGGTTACAACAAGTATTAGTACAAGGAAAACAAGAATTATGACAAAAATAAGAACGACGATGAATACACAAATCGATTAGCTTCAAGAGTTAAAACAAGGGTTAGTACATGATACAAGAATTATACTTCAGAGTTCCCAAGTTATTCATTAAAGAATTATAATTATAGGTTAAATACAAGAATTAGGACAAGAATTTAGACAAGCATGGGTACAAGAACTAGGACAAGAAATAGATCAAGAACTAAGACAAGAACTAGGATAAGGATAAGGATAAACATTTAGACAAAGGTAAGGAACAGTTAAGTAACAAAGACGAATAAGAATGGATACGAAAAAAGACGGAGATAAAGACACATTTTAATGTTCAAATACGATGAGAAAGATGTGGCAATGAATCCGTGAAGCAATTGCAAAGTGAATGGTTCTTTGCCTTGAATTGCTGAGTCAAATGGTCCCTTTAAGCAAACAGTCCGAGATCTAAATGCAATATTCTTATCAGGCTGGTTGTGGGCTGGCTAAATGTAGAGTTGCTGAGAATAATGGCGGGTCAATATTCTGCATTGACTCGCACTCTTTCGGTCACAGCAGGCATATTCTCATCGATACGCACCAGCTGCATGAGGTTTCTACATAAACTTATGTACAGTACGCATGAATGATACTTCATTTCATTCAAACTTTATTTTTATTGGAAGCACAGTCGGTCAATTGAGAATTGAGAAATAAGATTGCAATATTTTTACAACATTAGATCTGATCCCGTTCTTGCAACTTTGTGAAAACTTTCGATTCTTATTACTTATTTCTGTTCCCGTACACCAAAAATTTGCAAAAGAGGGCAACAGTGAGCGAGCTAAACACTTTCCCTCCTTGCAAAAAGTTCCAACTTTTTGCTACACAAATCGCGTGTAGTTCAAACTTGAAAGTTGTCATGTTTTGACAGAAATGTTAAAATTTGCGCTAAAATTACAAAAAAGCAGATGGCAAAAGTATTGCGTTAAAATTTGCGCTAAATTCAAAAATGCAAAACCAGATGAAAAATATTAAAATAAACTGTTCGCAGACACATTTAGAAAGATGCCACATACTACAATATTTGCCTTTCTTTTCCATAGATTATAATTTCAGGACAAATTAATACCAACATATATTTTTGACTTTTGATCAAAAGTTGCAAGTTTTTACTAATTTTCAGTGTTTTTTCACATCACCTTCCTCCCTTATACTTCACTTTTTTTCAGTGTTCCTCTTGCACAGTGTGTTGTTGCATTAACAGAATAACATTTTTTCAACTGATAATCGCTGGACACTTTATAATTGGCCATGGTACATTCTACAAAGATTGATTTACTCGATCCAATTGTTGACATCATAGGAACCGCCGTTTTTAATGAAAACTTGGCTTAGCAGTTGTTTTTGACAATTGATTCCAAGAGAGCCAACTGACTCTTGCGTTTTGGATTATCATAGAGTAATCATTTCTTATCTCCAGTGATCAAGCGATCAAGAAAGCTTTTACTGAATTGTGTTTTGAAGTGATAAGATGCTTTTGGTAGATGGACTAGCCCTATTTTCTTTGGAAATATTATTCGGTGACCTGTGCACCTGCTTGGCAGGCTTTAGCAATCCAGTGGGAATCTTCTTGGATGTTCGATAAAGGTTGGTTAGAGTGTTTTACTGTTCCTCCTACAGTCGGTCATGTATTTACTTCGGCACTTAAATAATCCCATATTTCCATCCCATATTTCATCTCAAGAATATATGAAAAAATTAAATAATCCCATCCCTGCAAACATTTTCTGAGTACCTCAAAAAAATGACTCTAAAAAGAGTATTTCTTATGCGTGTTTTATGAGTACGCAATGAAAAGACTCATAAAGAAGTCTTTTATGTGATTGTAAAATGATTGCTCAGAAATAAGACTCTAAATAGAGTATTTCTTATGCGTGTTTTATGAGTACGCAATAAAAACACTCATAAAGGAGTCTTTGATATGATTTTAAAATGATTGCTCAAAAATAAGACTCAAAAAATAGTATTTTTTATGCGTGTTTTATGAGTACGCAATAAAAAGACTCATACAGAAGTCTTTTATATGATTGTAAAATGACTTTAAATTTTTCTACTATTACTTTTCATTTGAAATGTTTAAAAAAAGATATTGTTGTAATTTTTTTTTTATTTTTCAACTATCAAATATTTTAAATTAATTTGACTCTAAAAATATATTTCAGTCTAAATGGATCATAATTACTTCTATGAGTTCTGAAAGAATCCTCAGTATGAGTCTTTAAAATTCCATTCCATGATTCTTAAATATGAGTATCAAAAGTGTTTTTTGTATTTTGAGTCCAAAAGACATTTACATATATGAGTTCTAAAAAATTATTTATTTAAAGTCTTTATTATGAATCTTAAAAAAGTATTTAAAATTAGTCTTAAAAAAGTCTTAATTTTGAGTCCAAAAAGACTCATTTATATGAGTTATAAAAGAGTCTTTATTATGAGTCTTTAAAGAGTCCTTATTATGAGTCTTAAAAGAGTATTTAAAATGAGTCTTAAAAGAGTCTTAATTTTGAGTCCAAAAAGACTAATTTATATGAGTTCTAAAAGAGTCATTATTATGAGTCTTAAAAGAGTATTTAAAATGAGTCTTAATCTTGAGTATTATATGAGGCATAAAACAGTCATTATTATGAATCATATTTTGAGGCCCACAACCTACGAAAATGTACTCATAAAAGAGTCTTTTTTGAGCGCATTGTGACGATAAACGCTCATTTATATGAGTCTTAAAAGACTCTTTTAAGAGTCATAATGTTTGCTGGGATATTTTCATATATTCTTCAGAAGATTATTAAATATTTTTCAACATGTAGAAATACTCTTAGCAAAGTAAGCACACTTTATAGTATAATCAATGATAGCAAATACACACACCCGCACACACTCAAACTCTCTTGCAAAAGTCGACTCAACACACATAAATCGTCAGTTTTTGCGCTAAGTATGTATTTGTTGAGTTTTTGTTGCTTTATTTGACGTTGTTGTTGTTGTTGTTGTTGTTGTTGTTGTTGATTTGGTTTTGTTCAGCTATTTGTTGTAACCAATTTTTTTTTTTTTTTTGTTTGCTTTTTAATCTGCTTCAGCAATATTTTTGCTATTGTAGTTTTTGTTGGTTTGATACGAATGCTGAAAATGGAGCAAACCAACACAATGATATGAACAACAACAACAACAAAAACAAAAACATCATCATCATCATCATCATGAATTTGTACAATAACAACAACAACATCCACAAAAGCAAAATGCTGGCAGCAAAAAACGCAAACGACAGAAATTACCATTACATTTCATCTAGTGCCGTTAGACAACAAAAGCAACAACAATACTAACAACAACATTTACAACCAAAACGACTGAGTAAGGATTCGGGCTCGTATTTGTATTCGTGTTCGTTGTCGGCTAACGTAAAACATTTTCATACAAAATATTGAGTGAAGAGAGTGGTGCGGTGCGGGTGGGGTTTTCAGCAACGTCAACAACAAAAACAACAACAGCAACAACAACAATAACAACAACAACGACAACAGTGTCGCCAGCAACAACAAGGATAAGCATGATTTTATAAGTTTAAAGGACGCGTCGAAAAGTTAAAGTTTGTCAGGCGAGTCAGAATCAATGTGATGAGAGTTAAAGTGGCAGAGTAAGAGGGTGAGATAATTGGGGATCAGAGTGTGCGCGAGAGAAAAATATACCGAAACATATTGCACAAAAGAGAGAGAAAAATCTTTTGTTGGGTGGAACATTTTCAGGCGCTTTGGCTGGCACACAAACAGCGTCTAACAGTAAATGAACGGTTTGAACCGTAAGCACGCTATAACGGTGTTTGTTATTTGAGTCAGTGTGATTGTGTGTGTGCGTATTTATGTGTGCGTGTGTGTGAGTGTGAGTGAGTGCTACTAGTTCGTGCTCGTTGCGTTTTGTCGAGTTTATATGTTGACGAGGACGACGTTGGCGGCAAACGTTGCCGATGATGATGATGTTGATTTTGATTATAACTGAATTGAGTTTGTTGTTGTTGTTGTTGTTGTTGTTGTTGTTGCTTTATGTATATATGTATACAGATAGATGTGCTTATATCGGTGTGTTTATAGTTCTGTAGCATGTGTTTGTGTGAAGCTACAAGGATATCAACATTTAAGTGTATATATGTGTGTGTGCGGTGTATGTATGTGTGCGTTTGTGCATCTATTGAACATGTCGTGTGTACATATTTAATGCGAGTTTAACGTAAAATGCTAATATTTTTGCGTTGTGCAAATGTTTGTTTGTCTGTTTGTCGACACGCGCGTGGCTGTGTTTGTATGTTTGTATCTACTTATCATGCCATAGCAAAATGCTTTAACAACAACACCAACATTGGCAATACCGTTGCACGTAAATGCTTGCTGAGTTGTTTTTTTCTTTTTTCTTTTCTGGCTTTCCTTTATTTTCTTTGTTTTTACAAAAAATTGCTACATTTACTACAAAGCAACAAAGTACAAATTGATGTAAGAGGAATGAAAGATAGATGCAGCAGAAAAAGAAACTTGTGTGCAAAAAAACAGAGCAAAACGTAACCGTTAGTTGGTGGGCTCGTCGCAACGGTCGCAGCAGTTTTTCTAGCAAATGTCTACAAAATGTTGTTGTTTTGCTTGTTATTGCTTCTGCTTGTTGTTACTTTTGCCGTTGTTGCTTAAAATATTGTGGTGTTGGTGGTGGGCTTGCAGCATGTTGTCACGCATTTGCTGGTGAGTCGGCGGGTGTCAACCGAAACGAAGCGTGGCCTCATTCACTTCATAATTCATTTTTACTTGCTGCTTCACCGTTAAAGCTTTATTGCTGTTGTTTTTGTTTGTTGTTGTCAAAGTTTAACGTTTTTATTTTTACACTTTGTTAGCTCATGACTAAATGGAGGATGACAGCACAGCACAGTGGCGTTTTTTTGTTAAACTGCCGCATGAAAATAATTAAAATCACTCATACGCCCCGTTAAACAAAATAATATGATATTTCAGAACTCAACCTATATAGGCAGTAGAGTAGAATACGGTTAAGAAGTATTATTCTGGCATACAATTTTTAATAATTTTATAAATTCGAAGGAATTTCTTTTGAATATTGAAAGAGTGGAGGATCTGAATGAATACTTTGTGTCTTGTGCCTTGTGTCTGAGCCTGAGCTATCTTTTGCCGCATACAAAATAATTCCCTAACCCAAACTATGCCCATATAGAGGAAGCAGAGACAAATTAGATGTGTGTCAATATGAATGACCGGCAGAAGCAAAGCTACTTACGAACACCATGGTATAATAACCCGGGCAGACCTATTAGAGTTGAGTTCCTTGAAATAAACAGACTAATTAAAGTGTTTTTTAACCCAATTTTAGAGGTTTTTGACAGGTTATAAAATGCTGTATAAGCTTCCTAAGTACTTTTGGGAGCAATTACTGATGTAGTATACTAACTTTTTTAGTTAATATACTTATAGATCAATTTTATATTAATAAAGATGCATGAAAATATATTCTTAATTATAAATTTTTATGAGTCTCCAAATATATGAGACATTTCAAACAGATATAGTTACTTTTTTTCAAATAAATTTTTTGTTATTGTTATTTTTTTAAAAATATTAAAAAAAAATGGAAAATAAATCTTAATAACAAAAATAATTTCGAAACAAATTTCAGCTTTAAGCCAAGTATATTGACAACAAGACAACATGAAGATAATGAAGGCATCAACCAACAACAACAACGATTCATATAGCAGACTAGACAGACTGTTTCGCTACTACTACTTCTTAGGTTCAACTATGACTACTACTTCTTAGGTCCAACTTATACTGCCAATTTTGCCTAAAAACGGAAGTGTGAAAAAAGAAGATTAACTACAAAGTAACACAACCTCAACATGCTCTGATAGCAGTAAACACTGTGATCGAATTTCGAAGATGGACATGAGTTAAGGCTATGCATCAAAGAAAAGAATGCATCGATAAACTTCATTCTTTATACGACGATAAAGTACCATCCTACAGCACTAAAAAAAACTGCTATAATGAATTCTATTGTGGCCGAATACATATGAGCCTGAAAAAAAAGTATGGATCTTCTAACTTGAGCAAAATCCAACAAAAGTTGTTTGCGGAAGAAGCACATCGACATTTTCGACATGTGGCGACTGTGTCGTTAGAGCAACGAAGGATGGTCAATTCTGAATGGTACATGACCATTTTTTTTTTTTTTTTGCAAAAATTCATCGGTAAAAGTTGAATAAAAGACGAATTATTCCCTTTCTTTACAATGTGATCTTGCACACATCTACTCAAACAAATTGATGGGTCACATTGATGAGTCATGAACCGTATAGCCCTGAGCTCCCAATGACTTGGTTTTATTCATTTATTTATTTATTGGCCAAACAAGGCAAGACATATTCTAACAGGTTTACTTATTTAACTTATGCTAAATAGAGTTAAACAGGATTTTTTTTATTATTTTTTTTCTCTCCTCTTTTCTTGTTTTTTTTTTTATTTTTTTTTTTTTATACTCAAAGTGGGCATACACCGCCCTCCAGATTGACATGATTTTAGAAAATATGTCAAAAAGAAAAAGAGGAGGAAAGCAGATAAGAGGGCTTATATCTATACTTAAGATATTATATAAATCTAAGAAGGGAATAGGGAATAGGAAAGTATACGCTCAAATATTTGCTTTGACATGGATGGTGAGTAACAGTGACTAATATTGTTAAATACTCTGCAGCATCTACTTATGGGCTCGTTGTGTCCATAAACGGAGTGGTGTTGGTATTCATTTAAGAGACGTGTATGCCTGCTTCGTCTTACTGGGTCGTTAAATGTGAACTTATGTGAAAAATTTTCAATGTCTTTAGCACCAGTGATTATATTAAATGTAAAACATGAACTCAGTAATGTTCCTCTTAACGATAGAAGCATCATATTAAGAAGCCGAAGCCTTTGTTCAAATGTATCTCTCAGCGCAAAAAGCAAGAATTGCTTCTGGATTGATTCAAATCTTTCACTATGTGTCTCAAAAGCTGGATTCCAAATTATGCAAGCATATTCAAGTAGCGGGCGAACTAATGCACAATATAAGGCTTTAGTGACCCACACATTTTCGAATGCCCTTGCACGCCTTTTAATGAATCCAAGCTGTTTACAAGCCCTGGATAAAACTGTATCATAGTGAAAGTTGAATCTTAACTTGTTATCTAAGACAACACCAATATCTAAAATATGAGTGGCTCTATTTAGTTCAACGCTATTAAGGAAGTAACCATTATTTTTTTTAAGTTTTTACGCGAAAAGCTGATAATATAGCATTTATTAATGTTAAGAGAGAGTTTATTGTTACTACACCATTGCTCTAGGGAGATCAATTTTGATTGCAAGAAAATTGTATCTTCTTCCGACTTAACTGACGACGTCGTGCTTCTGGTGGGAGGGAAGCATCTCTCAACCATCAGCAACATGATAGAAATAGCACTTAAAGAAACTGTCTCGTGGGCACTACCAAACGGCCTAGGGGTCAACCCCGATAAAACCGAGCTGGTGTTATTCACAAAAAGAAATAAAATTGAAAATTGTTGCCTCCCAAAAATAAATGGCAAAACCCTGCAGCTATCCAATAAAGCAAAATATCTCGGAGTTATCCTTGACTCAAAGCTCACTTAGAAAAAGCAACACAGAAGAGAGAATAAAGAAAGCAACCAGTGCCTTTTACGCTTGCAAGAAAACCTTCGGCACCAAATGGGGGATGAGACCCAATGTCATCCATTGGATGTACATGGCTATCGTCAGGCCCATACTAACCTATGGCTCGATTGAATGGTGGAAAGCCACTGAGAAGACAAGCTACCTCAACTCTCTCTCTAGAGTACAGAGATTGGCCTGTCTAGGAATCACAGGTGCACAACGATCAACGCCTCAGGCAGGCCTGGAGGTCATATTGAACCTCCTCCCCCTGGACGAGTACATGAAAACCACGGCAACCAAAGCGGCGTTTCGACTTAAGGAAGCTAAACTTTGGAGGCACTCGCATGGACGCGCCTCTATACTCGCAAAGTATAGTCCTGAGGATCTCGCCACCACCTCCGATTACATCACCCCGGAAATAGATTTTCGGCAAAACATGTCATTCTCCTTTCCAAAAAGAGAAGAATGGGATTTTAACCACCCTTGTTCGTAGTGAACACAATATCCAGATCTTCACTGATGGATCCAAAATGGAGAATGGCACGGGAGCCGGAGCCACCTGTAATACACTACAAATACCCCTGTCATACAGACTTCCAGATTACTGTAGTTTTGCGATCGAGAAAGCAGCTACGACAATCCAATCAAGGAACATCAATCCATCAAGGATTACAATCTTTGTGGACAGCCAGGCTGCGATAAAAGCACTCCGCAGCGAAACAACTAAATCGAAATCTGTACTGAGCTACCGGCAAGCTCTCATCAGAATCAGTCCTCCCCACAAGATCAATATCTGCTGGGTCTCCGGTCATCGTGACATAGAGGGAAACGAAATAGCAGACAGACTGCCTAGGGAGGGCTCTGAACTGGAAAGAAGTTCTGTGATTGGGTCGATCATGGCTCCAATCGGAGAATTCAAGAAGAAAATAAATGATAAAGCCAGAAATAACACAAGTAACTCTTGGTCAAATAGAGACGACTGTGTTATCTTTCGCCATCTCTGGCCTAAGCTCTGCGAAAAAAGGACCCAATCTCTACTTTCAATGAGTAAAAATGAAAATCGCATCTTAATAGGGGTCCTCACGGGGCATTTTTGTATAGGCACAATGGCCTCGCGACTAGGAATCCCGCACCCAGACTTCTGCAGAAGCTGTGGAGGTGTCGAGGAAACAGAAACCATCAAGCATCTACTTTGCGAGTGTCCCAATTTCCAACAACGCCGACTTCGCCACATGGGAAGCAGAGTGTACGGAGAACTGCAAGAGCTCGTGGACGTACCACTGATGGATCTTTTCAGATTTATACGGAGCACCGGTTTGTTCAACCAACCTTGCTCCAGTGCCTAAGACTCTATTTGGTTTTGCCACAGTAGGTCCACAGACATAGGGAACCCCAATGGACCAATAGGCCCCCGTGTAGGCAACGTAAGGTTGCCCTTCCCTCCTAACCTAACCTAATCTAACCTAACAACATAGTAGATCTTTAGGTCGTCAGCATACATAAGATGCGTAATGTCCCCCAATACTACTAATAGGTCAGAGATGAAGATATTGAAAATAAGTGGGCCAAGGTGACTTCCTTGCGAAACACCAGAAGACACGAGAACTTTTTTAGATAATATGCCTACACATTGGGACCTTTCGGACAGATAGGATTTAATCCAATTGAGCAAGGTCCCCGTAATTCCAAATTTTTGCAATTTAAGAGTAAGGATATTATGATCAACGCAGTCAAATGCTTTACTGAAGTCTGTATAGACTGCGTCTACTTGATGTCCTTTTTCCGTTTCAATAAGAACATCAGAGAGTAAAAGCAAACAGGACAGAAATACCCCTATAATTTACGACTTATCTCTTATCACCATTTTTGTATATAGGTGTAATATGGGATGATTTCCAATGAGTTGGAAAAATACCAAGATGCAAGGATCTATTAAAAAGAATATATAAGGGCATGAGGAGTTGATCTACACAGTTAATCAGAAAGCATGACGGTATGAGGTCTGGACCAGGAGGTTTATTTGGACCAAGTTCGTTTATTGCTTTGGAAATTTCTTCTTGCGTAAGTAGGACTATATCAACCAAGGATGATGTAATCTGACAGGGCGGTATAATTTGATGTTGGGATGAATGCAAGCTAAATACATCCTTAAAATGGTCTACAAATAGGTTACATATGACTTCAGGATTGGAAGAACTAACGTTTCCTTTGGACATGGTCGTAGGGTAACCAGCTGACTTACGCTTAACATTTACAAAGTCGAAGAATTTTTCAGGATCTTCAAGAATTTTCTCTTCAATTAGGTTGATGTAAAATTTGTAAGCTAATTCTGACTTGATAGCGAACTCTTTGAACAGCTCAGTGTATCGAGCCTTTACTTCCCCACTAACATGAAGGTTATTCTTTATGACTTTGTAAAGCTTGTTGCATTGATTCCTCAGGTGATTTCTCAGGTGATTCCCGAAAATAAAAACAAAAACAAAAAAATAATTGGCCAACGATTTTTCATACCCGAAGAAGCGGTTGTTGCATTTAAAACGTTTATTTTGTAGTTACCTTAATCGGGGTGAAAAAAGTGTTTCAAAAATTGGTTCAAACGCATGCAGACGTGCATTGATCTTCAGGGAGAAAATTTTGGAAAACAAAAAACCCAATTTCGAAATATAAATAGCAACCCTCGTACTACGAATGTTAGATCGAAACATATTCATATCATAGTCTCAGTTTTTGTCCCATCTTTGGCCAAAATTTAGTCCCCATTTCTAACCAAAATTTGTCTTAATCCTTTTCTTTATCCCTATCTAACCCTTTGTCAAAATCATTGTTCAAGTATATATTCTAATCCTTATCCTAATTCATATCCCTATCCAAACCATTGTCTTAATCCGTATTTTTAATCCATATCCTTTTTATGTATATTTATGTTTTGCTTTTGCTTTTGCTTTTGCTCTTACTTTTGCTTTTGCTTTTGCTTTTGCTTTTGCTTTGCTTTGCTATGCTTTGCTTTGCTTTGCTTTGCTTTGCTTTACTTTGCTTTACTTTGCTTTTCTGTATTACATTTAGTGATTCACTGAGTAGCCTGGTAACTTCATCAATATTTCAACAGGGTTCTCCAATAGGGACTTGACAACTTTGAATTTAATTTATGAACGGACCCTTTCACGAATCATTAAATTGTCTATGTCAATATACATATATGTCAATATATAGAATATATAATATGTTCTCCAATAGGGACTTGACAACTTTGAATTAAATTTCTGAACGGACCCTTTCACGAATCATTAAATTGTCTATGTCAATATATTCAGTAAACTCAAAATGCACGAACGAACAACGTCTGCAAATTATAAAAATTGAAAGATGATGAATTTCATCGCAAGATCATCTTCAGTGACGAAGCTCATTTTTGGCTCAATGGGTTCGTCAATAAACAAAATATCCGTTATTGGTCGTTTGAAAATCTACATATGCTTCATGAATCACCACTTCATCCACAAAAAATAACTGTTTTTTCGTCGACGATAAAGTTCCTAACGTTTTTGTGAATGGCCATCGTTATCGCGCCATGATTACTGATTATTTTTGGCCCGAATTTGAAGATATGGACTTGGACGGCATATGGTTCCAACAGGACGGTGCCACAAGCCACACAGCACACTTTAAAATCGATTTATTGAAAAGTAAGTTTGATGAGCGTGTTATCTCAAGAAATGGACCAGTCGATTGGCCGCCTCGTTCGTGCGAATTAACGCCTCTTGACAATTTTTGAAACATCTCAAAAAAATTGCCAAGTCTTTAATTGAAAACCCTTTATTACACTTATCATATGACCAAAAATCTCACCTCGATTGTCCATCCATAAAATTTACCTAGTTATAATTCCATGCAACATTTTTTCATTAGTGCTGCATTTTCACTGCATTAAGCAGTAGTTTCGTGGCACTAAAAATTTTTTATTATTATAATCATTTTGAAAAACTAACCTTTCGTAATTTTATTTTTTTAATTTTAATTCCACGAAACAAAATTTAATTTTTATGTATCAACCTGCTATCCCCATGATATGTTAATGTCAAAATTAATTTTTTTGTTTTTGTCGTCAAGCCAAAGGCAAGTATAAATCCTTCATATCTGTTTCATAAAATTTACTGTGGCACATTAACTCAACGAGTAATAATTCAATGCAAAGTTTTTGCATGAGTGTTGCATTTTCGATCTTGTATTTGCGCCCTCCGCAGTCTAATGACGTCATAAATGTTTGTTTATTTTTATCATAAGTTAGTGTTCACAGAACCAACCTTTTCCGTAGCGCCAATACTCAACGGGTAATAATTTCATGTAACAAGTTTGCGTTTTTATTGATTAAACTGATCTCTCCACGTCGCGATGTCGTCATTACATTTTTATTTTGTTATGAGTTCATAGAATTTCATTTTCGTACCATAACTTTCCTCTTAACACCTCAGCGAGTATCAATTTCATGCAACGCCGTTGCATTTTCAAAAATGGCCTTTTTCACGTTTTTTGGAAACCTTCGATTTTATTACAAAATAAAAAGAGTTGGCTGTGCCGTGGACACACCCGTAGGTTTTGACGTGACGAAGTTTCTTGCTGTTGTTGTTAATGTTGATGTTGATGTTGATGTTGATGTTGATGTTGATGTTGATGTTGATGTTGATGTTGATGTTGATGTTGATGTTGATGTTGATGTTGATGTTGATGTTGATGTTGATGTTGATGTTGATGTTGATGTTGATGTTGATGTTGATGTTGATGTTGATGTTGATGTTGATGTTGATGTTGATGTTGATGTTGATGTTGAGGTTGATGTTGATGTTGATTTTGGTGTTGGTGTTGATGTTGATGTTGATGTTGATGTTGATGTTGATGTTGATGTTTTTATTTATTTATTTATTTATTTGTGTGCTAAGCCTTTTAGGCTTTATAGCAATTTAAAAAATTTTTTAAAATTTAAATTCAGAAATACAATTTTACTAATACTTATAATGCTAACAATAATACTAATATAAAGAGCTCAGTTCATTTCAAATGCAAAAACAAAACCAAAGTAAAATAAGTTCAATTGTAATGTAATGTAAATTAAAGTATGAGCGTTTAAAAATGCACAGACTAATAGATAATATGAATAAAGGTATTATAAAACAAAAAATAAATAAATTAATAATAAATCATCCAGAGGGTCCAAGGCGGTGGTATCGAGAGTTAGAATATGTATAAAATATATATCGTTCTGTCTTGAAGCCAATGAAGTTTTGGCTTAACAAGATGGTAATCCGACGAATTGGGTCGTATTTACCACACCAATTTCTTGTACGAAAAGAAAATGGTTGCGAACGCAGGCACTAAGACAAACTGGGTCTCATTGGCCACTCATATTAATATACATATAACACCTCGAAGCGGAAATGTGGTACATAGTATCAGAGTGTGAGATCTAGAAAAATGTTAGGTATCAAGGCAAACAAGGCCCGGTACGCCATGCTGAATAGTATATATACAATATTATTCATTCTGTGATTTTAAAGCCGATGATGTCTTGATTCATCTTTTATTTATCACACCAAGTTCCTAGCAAGCTAAGACAAAGGTAACGAACGCAGGCACATAGACAAACTTGGTCTAATAAGCCACTTATATTAATATATATACTATGCAGATCGTTCTCAAATTCTATATAGGAATAAGTCCGGCAAGTTCAGGTCCATTCAGATGTAAATGCGTAGATTGATTACCATCTAACAGTAAAAATTCCGTATCCTTGGAAGAGTATGTTGAGAATCAGTGGCGGTGCTGCAGATAATCTATTATTTTAAGTTTAATTGAGTATAGGGTTTCATTAAAAGATATAACATCTGAAACGGAATTGAAGTCTCCGCAAGCGCTTCTTAGTGGTTCATTTTGCAAGTAGTTAGTTCTACAAAAGTTCATAAAAAGTAGCTCAAAAGATCTTCTTGGTCGAAGAGGAAGATTAAAGTAAATTTTACTCAGTAAGTATGGACTGTCAACAAATCCATGTATAAGTTGATAAATCCAGCAAACATTAAGCATGATTCTACGATTTCTTAGAGAAGGTAGGTTAACAAGCTTTAATCGATATTCATAGGGTGGTAAGTGAATGTTAGTATGACAATATATATTGCGTAAACAAAACAAAAGAAATTGTTTCTGAACTGATTCTATATCGTCAACATAACACCCATATCTAGGACACCAGACAATTGACGCATACTCAAGTATGGGCCTTACAAGCGAAGTGAATAATGTTTTAGTAATGAAAGGATCATTAAACTCTTTTGACCATCGTTTAATAAACCCTAAAGTACTGTTTGCTCTGCTTATAGCTTTATTAATATTAATGTGAAAGCGAAGTTTTGGGTCCATAGTTACTCCAAGATCGTCGAAAACTTCTAAGGACTCAAGTGTATAGTCACTTATTTTGTAATTACTTCGAGAAGGTTGTCTACGAGAAAAAGTCATGTGTTTGCACTTTTTCAAGTTAAGCTTCATGCAATTGATTTCACACCAGTCACAAAGATGGTCAAGATCGGTTTGTAAGAAAAAAGAGTCTTGCTCATTTTTATATGACAGGAAAAGTTTAACATCATCAGCATATAGTAAAATATTACTATGAATTACAGCAGATGGTAAATCATTAATAAAAAGAAGAAACAACAGAGGCCCAAGGTGGCTTCCTTGAGGTACACCGGAAGTAACAGGGAACTCCTCTGACTTAACAAGGTTAAAGATAACACTTTGTGTTCTATTTACTAAATAAGATTCAATCCAAAGCACTAATGGTGTTGGAAAACCGAGAAGGGTTAGTTTTAAAATTAAGAGCTTATGATTTACAACATCAAAAGCTTTACTGAAGTCAGTATAGATAACATCTGTTTGTAGACCTTTTCCAAAATTCTCAATAGTCTTTGATGTGAATTCTAGAAGGTTAGTAACAGTAGATTTTCTAGATAAGAATCCATGTTGGAATGGGGACATTAAAGATTTCACACTATGTGATAATTGTGAGGTTACAATAGCCTCAAAAAGTTTAGGTAGGGCGCTAAGCTTTGCAATTCCGCGATAGTTATCTATTAAAGATCTATTGCCGGATTTATGCAGCGGAATAATAAAAGATGATTTCCAAGCCAGTGGAAAATAGCAGGATTGCAAAGACGCTGTAAAAAGTAAAGTAATGGGAATTACAAGTTCTTCACTGCAATATTTCAAAACACATGAAGGTATGTTATCAGGACCGCTTTTATAAGATGTTTTGAGGTTTTTTAAGTAGGTTAAAACTGTATCAACATTAATTATTGGGGAGCAAATGTCACCAGGCTGCACATTATAAGGGTAACCAAAATTATCGTAAGAAGAAGATGAATAAGTGCTCTTAAAGAAATCTGCAAAAAGACTACAGATAGTAGAATCAACATCTGATTCAAATGTTTTATATTTCATAAAAGATGGATATGAATTTATCTTACGTTTAGTATTAACAAAGTTCCAAAAAGATTTTGCATCAGATTTTATGTTTAATTTAACTTTTGTTAAATATATATTATAGGATTGCCTGCATAATTGCCGGTAGTTATATTTAGTTGAGGTATAAGAAGCAAAATCACAAATGTTATGAGTTTTTTGATACTTTTTATAATATTTCGATTTTAAGTTTCTCAGCTTTCTCAGTTCTTTGGTATACCAAACGGGACCAGATATTAAAGAGGATTTTCTCTGTGGCACTGAAGTTAAAAAACAATTATTAAGAGTACTGTTAAAGGCAAATACCGCAGAGTCAAGCGTTTGTGGCAATATTCTTGTGTTATTAATATTAAGTGCAGATGACCAGTTGATAATTGACAAATTATTTCTCAAAACTACATAATTCGTTCTTTTAAAGTTAAACTCTAAGGCAGGATTTTGAATACGGTTTGATATAGATTGTTTAGGAAAATTCAGTGTGATTTCGATAGTTGGATGGTGTGCGTCTTCAGGATACACAAGTGGATCTGACCTATTAACTGAAACAATATTACTATCATCAAAATAAATAAGGTCTAACAAGCGGTTGTTTCTATTATAGTGGCAGTTTATTTGAAAAAGTCCTTGGCTCGAAAGCTCATTTAAAAATGAGTTATCAGATGAACACTCTGAAGATGGCAAGAGTACTGCAGAATTTTCAGTACAGCAGTTCCAGGAAACATTAGGAAGGTTGAAATCACCCGTTATTAGAATGTGATCATAAGGCTGAAGTTGAGAGCAAATTTTATAAATCGACGCCAAATGTTTCCCATACACTTCAACACTAGAAAGTGGAGGTATATATGAACATGTGACATAAATTCTCAAAGTACCAAACTTTACAAGAACACAGCAAAATTCAATATCTAAAGACTCAGATATTAATATTTCTTGTGAAAAGTGAGAAGATTTAACGGCAATTAACACGCCACCACCATTGCAGAAATTACCAGCAATAGAGTTTCTATCTTTGCGGTATATATTAAAATTGTTAGACAGAATTTCAGTATTTAAAGTACTAGGTTTAAGCCAAGTCTCACTGAAAGCAATAATGTCAAAATGAAGATTATGGCTTAAAATGTGTAAGTCTGTAAGTTTAGTATTTAAACCACGAACGTTCTGATATAAGGCTAGGAACTGAAGGCAACAATCTAGTTTTTTGGGTTCACGCTGTGAACAGGTAAAATAGCCAGTGAAGTTTGAGGCGGTGATTTTTGAATAAATTCGTGCACCAAAGTATTTTCCATCCAAAAACCTTGATCCAGAACATTATTGAAGAGATCACTAGGCAAAGTAATTTTAAAAGATGAAATAGTGCGCTGATAAGAAAATCTCAGTTTGTGAACCGAAATCTTCTTATTAAGAAGGTTTAACTTAGAGTTTAAATAATATAATATATCACCTTCAGATGTATCAACTGCAAAGCGAGAAACAAATATAGATTTTGCTGGCGGAATAACTACAAGTTCCTTATGAACAGGTAGTTTATTGCTGCTATTCGATATTTGCTTCGGTATAGCTCCAGTAGAAACCGAACTAGGAGAGGAAGGAATAATATTAGTACTCGTAGCAATGCTAGGAGAAACAATAGAAGCACAAGTCTGAGCATATGTTTTTTTTGCCACAGGAGGAGAATTTTCATTTGCGGGAACAGCTGAAGAAGGTACAGTTAAAGTTAAATCAACTGAAACTGCAGCATTAGTAGGCGTCAACTGATCCATAACATGTTGATGTTGATGTTGATGTTGATGTTGATGTTGATGTTGATGTTGATGTTGATGTTGATGTTGATGTTGATGTTGATGTTGATGTTGATGTTGATGTTGATGTTGATGTTGATGTTGATGTTGATGTTGATGTTGATGTTGATGTTGATGTTGATGTTGATGTTGATGTTGGTGTTGATGTTGATGTTGATTTTGATGTTGATGTTGATGTTGATGTTGATGTTGATGTTGATGTTGATGTTGATGTTGATGTTGATGTTGATGTTGATGTTGATGTTGATGTTGATGTTGATGTTGAGTTGATGTTGATGTTGATGTTGATGTTGATGTTGATGTTGATGTTGATGTTGATGTTGATGTTGATGTTGATGTTGATGTTGATGTTGATGTTGATGTTGATGTTGATGTTGATGTTGATGTTGATGTTGATGTTGATGTTGATGTTGATGTTGATGTTGATGTTGATGTTGATGTTGATGTTGATGTTGATGTTGATGTTGATGTTGATGTTGATGTTGATGTTGATGTTGATGTTGAGGTTGATGTTGATGTTGATGTTGATGTTGATGTTGATGTTGATGTTGATGTTGATGTTGATGTTGATGTTGATGTTGATGTTGATGTTGATGTTGATGTTGATGTTGATGTTGATGTTGATGTTGATGTTGATGTTGATGTTGGTGTTGATGTTGATGTTGATTTTGATGTTGATGTTGATGTTGATGTTGGTGTTGGTGTTGGTGTTGGTGTTGGTGTTGGTGTTAGTGTTTGTGTTGGTGTTGGTGTTGGTGTTGGTGTTGGTGTTGGTGTTGGTGTTGGTGTTGGTGTTGGTGTTGGTGTTGGTGTTGGTGTTGGTGTTTTGTTTTGGTGTTGGTGTTGGTGTTGGTGTTGGTGTTGGTGTTGGTTTTGGTGTTGGTGTTGGTGTTGGTGTTGGTGTTGGTGTTGGTGTTGGTGTTGGTGTTGGTGTTGTTGTTGGTGTTGGTGTTGGTGTTGGTGTTGGTGTTGCTGTTGGTGTTGCTGTTGGTGTTGCTGTTGGTGTTGGAGTTGTTGTTGGAGTTGGAGTTGGTGCTTTTCGTTTAGCTTTTTTTTTGCTTCCCCATTGGTTGTGCTCTAATTTCAATTAATCCAGCAAAAGTGATGCATATGCGTCACATTAGGCGGTTCCCTGAGGGTTTTTGACACGCCGTCAAATTTTTTTTTTATTTTTGTCATATGCCCGAAGACCTCACCTTTGTTTGCGTTCCTTAAAATTTATCGTTGCACCAGTATTCACAGAGTTAAAAATCCATGCAACGTTTTTTCATGGCTGTAGCATTTTTATTGCATTATGTGATTGCATCCCTGAAATCATGACAACAAAATTTTTTTGTAATTTAGTTGTAAAGCGTAATAACACATCCCTGCTGTCGTAAAACAAAATTTACTGTAGCACTCCTCCTGAGTGAGTAATAATTCCATGCAACGATATTACATTTCTGTTACATAAGCTGCTATATTCACGACCTGACGACGCCGGAATATTTTTTTTGTATTTTTGTCGTTAAGCCATGTATAAAAACTTTATTTTCCTTTTTAAACTTTTATCGTAGGTTATATACTCATTGAGTAAAAATTCAATGCAACGCCGCTTCATGAATGTTGCGTTATCGATCTTTGAGCGGCTCTCTCAGGGTCCCCATGATGTCAGAAATTTTTTGTCTAATTTTGTTGTGAAGGCTTCCAGTAGGCCTTTATTGGCGTATTGTATTTTTAATCCTAGCACTAATACTCAGCGAGTAATAATTCCATGTAACAAATTTTCAGTTGCGTTGCTTACGCAGCTCCCACTACGTCCCTATGCCGTATTAAATTTTTTTTTTATTTTTTTAATATAGTCAAAAAATTAACCTTTATGGTCATACTATCTTTTTAATCATAGCTTTTATACCCAGCGAGTAACAATTCAATAAAACGCAGATTAATTTTTAAAAAATTCATTTTTCAACTTTTTTGGAAACTAGAGCAGTACAACGTAACTTCGTCACGTCAAAACCTAACAAGTACACTTGGATTATATTGATCGTCACAATCAAACCACGCTCTCTATCTCCTGCCACAATGTGCATAGGTTAAGTTATAACTGTTATTTCTTAACAAGTTATAACTATTAGTTCTGAGAGTAAATAAACGCCACTGCATGCTTCCTCTACAAAATACAGACATTCCAGCATTTCCTTTATTTTATTATCTGCTGTAGAAAAACAAGTCAACGTTGAAGTAAATTCTAGCTGGCACATTTTGATGAGCAACTTTTTGCTATTTAAAGCAAATAAAAAAAAAATCATTTTTATCCTACAATTCTATAGTACATAGAAAAAAAAAACTGTTGAAAAAAATGCTTCAAATTTTTTACTTGAAGCTGGTAAATTATAGCTTTATAAAGCAGTTATAAAAAGCTCTGCAATTTGAGTGAAACTTAAAGCTAACTGCTATTTAGTTGTGAAATCATTTAAAAAAATCATTTAGAAAAGATAATATTATCAATAATATAAGAAAAAATGTTCAACATAGTTAGATTCTTTTCAACAAATACCAAAAAGCCTTCAAATACTATTCTTTTATTAACATTTAAAGCTTTAAGCTCAATAAGTATGTTCTTTAAGTAAATAAAACAATACGAAAGGCAAATAGAAGACAAAACTCTGATGCTTTCAAACTGTCGCACATACACACATTTACCACCTTCCACCCTGCACGCTGCCATAGACACAATCAGAATCAGCGAATAAAAAGCAAACTCATGAAATCTGCTCGGTTGATCTAATGCGGTTGTCATCGATGTCTTTGATAGCAACAACGTGCTTTGACAGCTGATGATGCGTTTCTCCGAGTTGAAGGCACACAAATGTGTATCACGCCTGTCGAACATGACTGCCTTGTGTCACAAGGTATGAGAGTACGTTTTCAAGCTCAATATATTGCCACATTGTGATGGATTTTGTGATGACTTCAAGATAGATTCTGTTATACTTCAACGTTTGACTCTAGCAAAGTGGTTGTTAGTTTTCCCTAGATTGAAAACATGTCTGTCTTTGTTCTGGATACCCACAAAATAAGTGTAGGATTTTTTTTATAAAGCGTCAGCTCACAGTGGTGGAAATTCACCACCCACCAGGCGTTTTATTCATGAACTTTTATGTTGCTCTTTTTTATAAGTATCCTTGATGTTGTATTGGTATTTTTCCTGTGCTTATTATTCACCCTACAGTCTATTGTTTAATTAAATGTGTTTATTTTAAGCCAAGTTTTACTTTTTTTAAAAAACTTTTCTAAACAGGTTGCAGTCAAATGTCATATCTTGCCGTTTGATGTATTTTTTAAGGTTGTGTATTTCTTTTTTTTTTCATTTAAAATTCCATTTTTTTTTTCTTGCCAAGCATACGATATACAGCTATTTTTTGCTTTGCTCTTTTAATTACAAATTGTTGGCTGTCAACGTTTTGTTGGTTTTTGTTGTTTTTGTTGTTTTTTATGCTTTTTGCTCTTCTTATTATTGTCGCTTTTATGATTATACATAATAACAGCCGCTTCATGCATAATAATTTCGAATTGTTTTTGTTGTTGTGTAGCTCCTTGCCTCTTATCGTTGTGGGTCCTAGATTTTTTAATAGTAGCTTGTTCAAGCTGTTTACCGTATTTTTCGCCTTAACTAAGTTAAAATATTCTGCTTGTTGTCTTTTTTTTTTCTTTTCTTGTTTTGTTGTTGTTGTTATTGTTGTTTTTGTTGTCACTTAATGTCGCACCCTAGCAATTTAAGGAAATGTTTTCAGTAATTCTGCCATCTTTGATGCTTTCGTTTTTGTTTTTTGTTATTCTTATTATTTTGTTGCTGTTGTTTCATCAGGTACTTAAGAACAAAATTTTGAAAATATTCTTTGAATATCTTGTGTATCTCGTGATTGTCATTATTAAGGTTAATACTCGCTTCTAGCTCATTCTAAGCATTATGCTTACTGGGGATGATTTTGTGGCTTTGAACGCTGATGATTATAATTTTATTAATATACATTTCGAAAATAACAAGTTTTCATTTCATGGAAAATTTTCACAGCTACTTTGTTAAATAAGAGCAATCAGTAAGAAATTTTGTGAAGATTTCAAAATTTAAGCCGCGTTGCGTATGAGTAACAATTAAATTCTTTCACATAAATAATGTTAAGTATACGCAACGGTGAACTTTTCTAGGCATATCTTTTAGAAGTAATTGGAGTTTTATTGCATTGAATACTGACTGAATTTTTAAAATAGCTCTGAATTCATATCGTCATGTTCATTCTGTATGTATCTGTAGAAATAGATTAATTTTGAGAAGATTCAAACCATTATTTTTTAAACATATTTGAGCCAACATTATAGAATCGTCGAAAGTGAATGATTTCCTCAATAAACTTTTATCTTTAATGGCTGCGAATTTAGTCAAATTTTGCCTAGAATTTTTGATTTCATACCAGCTCAAGTATTGCGCCTATCTTTTTGAATGTGTCATGGCTTGTAAGCATTTAATTATAGCTCAAATATGACAAAATTGAAAAACTTTCGTATGAATTAACTTATTGCAATGATAGCAGGGTAAAAATTTTATGAAGTTTTATGTTCTTTCATAAGAAATCAGTAAATTTTATACTAAACAACAAAAGCTTAAGAAAAATAAGGTGCGTTTCATATTTATAACCCACCCCCATAATGTTGATATATTTTACTCCTACGTTTAAAAATTGTTTTATTCTGATTAAAAAAGATATAGAAAAAGATTAATTCAGTATTCAAATCATAATAACTGCATCTATCTCAAATCGACACTCATTAAATTTAAATATCTTATTATGAAGCGTGTCATATTTATAACTCAGGCTTCATTTCTTTGTATTTGAAAACTTTTCAAAATAAAAAACCTGCATTTACAAAAATTATATGGCTCCCTTTAGCCTTTATTACTTTATTACTCTTTTACGCATGGAGGATATTAAGTTCTGTAAATTATGGGTGTCCAAATTCTCCCAGGCTTTAATGATGGCATTTTGTAACTCACCAACGTTGTTGTATTGGTGATTGTAAACATAAATGCGATAAACCAGAATTCTCCATAGGTTTTCTATTGAGTTTAGGTCTGGGGAGCTCATTGGCCACTTCAAAGTTTTAATTTTTTTACGCACGAGCCAAGCATTTGTTTCCAGGCTAGTGTGTGTTCGGGCATTGTTATGCTGGGAAATCCAGTTTTGGGCATGATGTTGTCGGAAAAATTGTAGTAAACTGCTTTGTAACACAGTGATGTACTCGGTACTATTCATCCTAGATGAAGTAAACTGGATTTCCAGAGTTATAATATTATGAGATATAATATATGTGAATAAAAGTGTGAGCCGTCTGGTCCATCAAGGTTCCAATTTTTTACATCAGAAAATATGACCTGCAAGCAGAAACATAAATTTTATGCAAATAACACTTCTGTTATTCATTTCACTTACAGAGGACCAATCAGTATCCATATTTTGCTCACCAAATTCCAGTCTAGCGGTCTTATGCCGTTTAAGGAGCTTTGGAACTACTTTCATTTAAGATCGACAAATATTTCAGGGCATCATTGCAACACACGCCAAACTGTTGTTTTTGACTCTTTGGCATTGCAACTTCTTGCCAGACGTGAACAACTGGCTGACGAGTTACTTGCCCCGCGTATGATAGCTCGCTTCTGCCTCTTGCATATCTTTCTCTTACGCCCGGATCGCTTTTTTTTAAACATATTCTTCCGTATTTTTAAAAAAATTAGCGATCACGCGTCAACTGCGTTCAAGTTTTCTTGAAATTTCACTCACTGAAATGTTTTCAGAAGCCCAAACCAAAATTTTACCTTTTTCTATTTCTGACAAAGTTGTACCACGCGGCATACCTAGGTCAGATATAACACTATTAGTTTTTATTTTTAAAAAAATGTTACATAATACAAACCTCGTTTTTATAAAAAAAAAAAAACTTCGACTGGGTTATAATTATGAAACGATAATTGTACCCCTTAAAATGAGAAATCACACGTTTTGTTTAAATATAACGGGATTTCGAAGAGCTTGAGAAAGGGCTGCTATCGTAAACTACTAGCCTTACAGTGCCTGCCTCCTATTTTGTTCCTCTGTTAAGCGGAAACTGATTTCTTAATTTTTATAAAAGAAATCACAAAAGTGTTTTGAGTAGGTTATAAATATGAAATACACCTTATAACGCGCATAAATTCAGTAAAGACTGCTCCTAAGCCCTCTTGACAAAAAATAGGCAAAAAAATGATGACGTCGTGAGACGGTGAAGAGACCCGTGAACGGTGTTGCATGCAAATAGAAATTGCTCGGTGAGTATTAGTTACGAAAAATTTTATATTACAACAGCGCAAAATGGTTCTTTGTCCTCATTACGAACATGAAAACAACATTTTTTAAGCCACGAGACGATGGAGGCAACCGCTTAATGCGATAAAAATGCAATAACATTAAAAAAATGTTGCATGAAATGATAACTCCGTGACTATTGGCGCTAAGGTAAATTGTATGAAATGAGGTTTTAGTTGAAATGAAAAAAAAAAAATGATTGGCATCATGAATCTCTCTGGGAACTTCTCAAAATAACCTAAATACAATAAAAGAAATTGAGACGCAAAAAAAATTATTTTGACATAAGAACAAGTATTAGGACAAGCATTCAAATAAAACTTTGGACACTGTAAGAAAGATGAGCGCAAAGATTTGGACAAAAATTAGGGCCAGAAATAATATAAGTAGACAAAGATTAGAGCATGAAATTAGACAAGGACGAAGGCAAGAATTCAGAAAAAAATTGGGAAAAGAACCATTGCAATGATTATGACTAAGATAAGGACAAAGATTGGAGAACTTCAGTTTAAAAAAAAAATATAAAAAAAATCAAATAAAATAAAAAATTTAATGCGTCATTGGGACGAGGTGGCAACGAAACTACAAATATGGAATTATTACACGCTTAGTATTGGTGCTGGGGTATAAAATATGATACGCATAAAATATGATAAAGACCTGCTCAAAGCCCTTACAACAAAATTAGAAAAAAACTAGTAAGAAATTATCTTCGACTGGGCCGAAGTTAAAATACCCCCACGTCCGAACCGAAGTATATTCAAAGTCTTAAGCCGTCAATAAAATGTTTATTTGTAAAAACATTTTCCTTGTACATAGTTTTAACAGAAAATATTCGCTTTCATTTTTTATAAAATCACTTTGTATGGAAGGTGGGTGTGGTTTTCACTCGATTTGGTTGAATTTTATACTTAAATTTAAACTGTTATATATCAAAGTTAATATGCAAAATTTCAAGTCTACATATTATTTTTTGTGGAATTTAAAGAGATTTTACCTTTTTGATAAAGTCACTTTGTATGGGAGGTAGGCGTGGTTTTCATCCGATTTTGTTGAATTTCATACTTAGAGTGCACTTTAAATATCAGAGCTCATATGCAAAATTTCAACTCTATATATTAATTTTTGTGGAATTCTAAGAGATTTAACCGTTTTGATAAAGGTACTTTGTATGGGAGGTAGGCTTGGTTTTCATCCGATTTGGCTCATTTTCAAACTTGACCTTTATTTTTTAAATAAAAGCTTAAATATTGAATTTCGTGATGCTAGCTTGAAAATTACGGCTGTAATCGTGACGACAGACGGACATGGCTAAATTGACTCGGGTGGTGATGCTGATCAATAATATATATACTTTTCTATACCTGCCACGCCTCTTTATGGGCGTTACAAACGGAGTGACAAAATTAATATACCCCCATTTACGTTTTTTAAACGTGGGGAGACAGTGAGAGCCGCTCAAAAAATGATAGTGCAACATTCATTCAACGGCGTTGCATTGTATTATTCCTCGCTATGTATATGAGCTACGTCAAATACTTTGAGACCAAAATGAAGGATTTGTATTTGGCCTTACAAAAAAACAAAATTTGTCTGACTTCATCAGGTCGTGAGGATAGGAGCTTATGCAACAAAAACGTAGTATCGTTGCATGGAATTATTACTCTCTCATGAGATGTGCTATGGATAATTTTCTTTCACAACATCATAGATGTGCTATTAAGCCTCACAACAAAAGTATTATTAAAATTTTTACTATCATGACTTCAGGGAATTTAATGCAGCGACGATGCTATAACAATGAAAAAACATTGCATGCATGTTTAACTCTGTGTCTCCTAGACCAAAGGTTACTTTTATGTAACGAAAAATGAAGGTGAGGTCTTCGAGCACATGATAAAAATAACACAAAAAATTTTAAGGTGTCATCAAGCCCCTCAGGAAACCGCTTAATATAACGTAAATGCATCATTGTTGCATGGGTTAATTGTGTGCAGTAGGGATGCCCAAAATACATCGATGCATCGAAAAACATCGATTTATTGGTTCGATGCATCGAAAAACTCCGATGTTTTTTTACACTAATGACTAAGTCGATGCATCGATGTTTTTGTATTTCGATGTATAGATAGTTTTCTATGCATCGATGTGTTTTTTCGATGCATCGATGTATTTTTGCAATGCTTATTTTTGGCACTATCAAACACGTTAAAGCAAACTTTGACTGCAATAGAGCATATCACTCTTACTACAGATATTTTGTCAGACTCCATGCAAATGCGTAGCTTTTTGGGGGTGACAGCATTTTGCAACTGGTATTGAGATGAACATAGTTTCGATCGGTGTATATGAGATGAAGGAAAGGCATACCAAAGATTACATTTGTGAAATAATATTAAAAACTTGTGAAAAATGGGGCATAGACCGCAATGCTGTTTCGGCGCCGGTGACTAACATTGCAGCGAATATGGTTAAAGCTCTGGATTTAGCTTTTGGTAAGAAAAGGCACATATCTTGCTTTGCTCACACGCTTAATTCTGTAGATCAGTCCATTTTGCAATCATCTGACCTACATAATATTATATCAAAAATCCGTTGTAGTCTGGTTCAAAAGAAGCTGTGTTGCTAGCGATGAATTAAAGAAAGCAACAAATTCTGGTACAAAATTGATTCAAGATGTTCCAACTCGGTGGAATATCACATATTACATGCTGCAAATATTTTAGAATTAGAACTTCGCAAAATTGTGATATGATATTTTTAACCGCCACAAAACTGCACTTCCAATGCTCAAAGCATTTGAATTCGGCATTGTTTCTTCAATTTTGCACATACTGCGTCCATAAGAAGCTGCTACTAAAGAAATCTTAGGTGAGAAATATTGCACACGTAGCAAAGTTATTCTTCTAATACGCTTCATGACATCGAGAATTAAAAATGTTTCTGTTGATGAGCCTTTGACTATTGAAATCCAAAAGCTTATATTAAAAGAAATTAAAAAACGAATGGGTGAAATTGAATATGCCACTCCACTTGCTACTACCACAGCCTTGGACCCACGTTTCAAACAAATACGTTTCATGGATTCCTTGGCTTGTTCAATTTATGAAGTGATCATCAAAAATTGATAAACAAAAACTGGAAGCCTAATGAAACTAGAGATATTCTTTATGACGGATTGTCAATTTATTTAAAAAGTCTCGTAGGTCGCTCAAACGATAATCCCTTGGAGATATGGAAGGACTTCAAGTCTCAGTTCCCAGTTTTGCATAAATAGGCGGTCAAATGTTTATCAGTTAAAGCAACTTCAGTCCACTCTGAACGACTATTTTCCAGAGCTGCGCAAATCTTAATCAACAAAGGAATAGACTGAAGGGAAAACGTCTTCATTAATTTATATATTTGCAAAGCCTTGAGTGTAGTCCCTGGGATTTTTGATTTTTTACATAAAACTTTTTTATTCTTTTAAGCTCATGAAAGTCCTTATAAATAAAAAAAATATTAAATCTTATCGTTTTGTTTTTCATTCAGTTTTTTTTTTTAACAGCAAGAAAAAAAAAGAAGAAACATCAATGTTTTTTCGATGCATCGAAGTGTTTTTGCGATACATCGTTTCAAAAAATATCGATGTTTATATTCCATCCGATGTTTCAAAATGTATCGATGTCCAATTTCGATGCATCGTATCAAGAGAAACATCGATGTAATTTTTCGATGGGCATCCCTAGTGTGCAGCTAAGGCAAAGTTAATACACCACAAAAAATCACAACCAATGTAAAAGCAAAAACAAAAGCAAAATAAAAATCAAAAGCAACAAAAACAATAACAACAGGAATAACAAAAATAATAACAACAAAAAAAAAAGAAACAGAAAAAAAAATAAAAACAACAACAATAATAATAACAACAACAACAACAACGACAACAACAAAACTACAACAACAACAACAACAGCATCAACATCAACATCAACATCAACATCAACATCAACATCAACATCAACATCAACATCAACATCAACATCAACATCAACATCAACATCAACATCAACATCAACATCAACATCAACATCAACATCAACATCAACATCAACATCAACATCAACATCAACATCAACATCAACATCAACATCAACATCAACATCAACATCAACATCAACATCAACATCAACATCAACATCAACATCAACATCAACATCAACATCAACATCAACATCAACATCAACATCAACATCAACATCAACATCGACATCAACATCAACATCAACATCAACATCAACATCAACATCAACATCAACATCAACATCAACATCAACATCAACATCAACATCAACATCAACATCAACATCAACATCAACATCAACATCAACATCAACATCAACATCAACATCAACATCAACATCAACATCAACATCAACATCAACATCGACATCAACATCAACATCGACATCAACATCAACATCAACATCAACATCAACATCAACATCAACATCAACATCAACATCAACATCAACATCAACATCAACATCAACATCAACATCAACCTCAACCTCAACATCAACATCAACATCAACATCAACATCAACATCAACATCGACATCAACATCAACATCAACATCAACATCAACATCAACATCAACATCAACATCAACATCAACATCAACATCAACATCAACATCAACATCAACATCAACATCAACATCAACATCAACATCAACATCAACATCAACATCAACATCAACATCAACATCAACATCAACATCAACATCAACATCAACATCAACATCAACATCAACATCAACATCAACATCAACATCAACATCAACATCAACATCAACATCAACATCAACATCAACATCAACATCAACATCAACATCAACATCCACATCAACACCAACATCAACATCAACATCAATATCAACATCAACATCAACATCAACATCAACATCAACATCAACATCAACATCAACATCAACATCAACATCAACATCAACATCAACATCAACATCAACATCAACATCAACATCAACATCAACATCAACATCAACATCAACATCAACATCAACATCAACATCAACATCAACATCAACATCAACATCAACATCAACATCAACATCAACATCAACATCAACATCAACATCAACATCAACATCAACATCACCATCAACATCAACATCAACATCAACATCAACATCAACATCAACATCGACATCAATATCAACATCAACATCAACATCAACATCAACATCAACATCAACATCAACATCAACATCAACATCAACATCAACATCAACATCAACATCAACATCAACATCAACATCAACATCGACATCAACATCAACATCAACATCAACATCAACATCAACATCAACATCAACATCAACATCAACATCAACATCAACATCAACATCAACATCAACATCAACATCAACATCAACATCAACATCAACATCGACATCAACATCAACATCAACATCAACATCAACATCAACATCAACATCAACATCAACATCAACATCAACATCAACATCAACATCAACATCAACATCAACATCAACATCAACATCAACATCAACATCAACATCAAAATCAACATCAACATCAACATCAACATCAACATCAACATCAACATCAACATCAACATCAACATCGACATCAACATCAACATCAACATCAACATCAAGATCAACATCAACATCAACATCAACATCAACATCAACATCAACATCAACATCAACATCAACATCAACATCAACATCAACATCAACATCAACATCAACAACATCAACATCAACATCAACATCAACATCAACATCAACATCAACATCAACATCAACATCAACATCGACATCAACATCAACATCGACATCAACATCAACATCAACATCAACATCAACATCAACATCAACATCAACATCAACATCAACATCAACATCAACATCAACATAAACATCAACATCAACAACATCAATATCAACATCAACATCAACATCAACATCAACACCAACATCAACAAAAACAAAAACAAAACCAAAAACACAATACGAGAAAAATCTAACGAAATTCCGACAAACTGTATTAAAAATTATGATTTCATAATTTTTTTTTCGTGGCAAACAACACTGGTCAACAAAATAACACAATGGAACTGAACTATGATCAACTATGACAATCTCGAACAATATATCATTGGATGTGCGCTAGGCCTCCACCGATAGACACAATACACACTGAGCATCGCTTTCCATTTATTTTTTTACGGACCAGCCACGGAAACTTTTTTATACATTCCGTTCGGAAGACAGGCATATATGCCTTGCGTTTAGGCTTCGATGTCTCAAAATCACCAAATCTAATAGAAATGTTTATGTTAATTAAATAAAACTTTTTAATTACCCGCTTCTAAGTAAAATAGAATTCCATTTTCTGAATGTTTTTGTTAAATTTGGGGGTTAACTTTAAGTTTAGAAAGTTTTTCAAACGGCAAGTTGGGTTTGGCTGGTTAGAATGAGAATTAGTCATGTCAAATTTTTAGTAGCTTACAAGGCTCTTACACTAAGCAGTACTATTGAGACAGTTGCAACACGTTAAAAACTTTTAATCCATTTATACTCACTTTTGCAAATGTCTGGTCAACTAAAAAAAAAAAAAAAAATAAATAACTGGCCATTTCAGCCCTTGAAAGGACTTTGACCTAGCTTCTTATGATCAATTGTGTTGTGCGTGTTATTAAGTTTGTACACAATTGACCGAAAAATGGACCTACATGCTTAACGCCGACTCCGAACGGCGATGAACGGAATGTTCTTATTCTCAAGAAGCTTTACATGGCATTTTTGATTACTCTCTGAGGTTTGCCATTGTCTGCAGAGAGGTGGCGGCCGTACAGAAAAATTATTTTAATTCAAATAATTTTCTGTCGCTGGCTGGGGTTCGAACCTGGGTCTCCAAGGTTCTTTGACATAGCGGCCACGCACTTTAACCAACTACGCCACGGACGCCTGTCTGGTCAACTATCTGAACTGAAAATAAAAGAAGTGTTCATTTTTTAGACAATATTTGCATAAAGTACTGAAATCAAAAAGCACTGAATTTATGATCCCTGTCGTAGATGCAATGTAAATTGTCTATGACTAAATCTCAATTTTATTACATGACAGCTGTCAAACAATAACGCTGTACAAACGACACAAAAAAAAACAGCGATAAATTCACAATTTGCGATCGCAGGGGATATCCTTTCTTTTGTCAGTCATTCACTTACGATATTCATTTAAATTTCAAATTAAGATATTGCACAATATTGTCAAAATGAAATGACAGTTATCTGAAAAAAAATTCTTGTTTGTATTTTATCTATTTCACAATAATTTGATTTAATTACAAAAGTGGAAATTCAAACTAAATGAATACAATATTTAATTGTTGTTGCTTTACATATTTGCTCTCGCTTTCTTTTTTAATCGATTGAATCTTTGAAGCAAACATTTTTGTTTTGCTTTTTCATAACGGTGAAAATAAGAAATTATTTTATGCATCCCTAATTTGTTAACTCGTACTTAGCAAATTTAGTGGCACCAACACTGCTTCCTTTGATTAAAACTGTCAAACCACTCTTTTTCGAATCAAGTAATTGATGTGTCCAATTTTTAAAGGTCTGTATAGTACCTTATAATCCAACATCACTTAAATATGTAAAATATATAAAACTTTTATTGAAGCCTTCATTTTATTTTTGCCTTATGTTCTAAAAGTAGCTTTTCTGCTTGGAAACACGTTCACGTAAATAAGAAACAACGATATATCCTCTACGCATATACCTAAATAAACAACAACATTTTGCGCACAACAAAGTATGGAGCAACAAAACAGAATATCCACCTACACAGTGACAATCAGCGAATTGCTTCAAAATCTACAAAATGTCAAAGTTTAAGTGGAAAATAACTAGAATAGAAAAGCCAAGTAGGTGGCTTCATTGTCAGTTGATTGGAGTGAATGGACAGATGGATGGATGATGTTTGGCTAAAGAATATGCTGTGTAAGATAGTTCAGTGAAAGTTAAATGTGGTCAATGACGTCATTGTCGGCTCATGCAATATTCAATGAGAAACGATTTTATGTATACGTCATCGCGTCGAAATAGAACAAGCACAAAACTTAGGTGGGTGGTTATTGAAATACAGCTCTTTGTTACGCATGCCTTTAGGTGGAATTAATTGATTGAGCCCGTAAATTTATTGAAATTTTTATAAAATCTCTGCATCTAAATGTAAGCATATTTCTTATGAACATATATTATATAAAAATTTTGGGAAATATTTACTGAAATTGTTCACAGAATTATAAAAATATTTCTGACATGGCGACTACAGGCATGTGCTCCAGTGCGTTGTAATGGTGGAAGAGCACATTTTTCTTTGCCAATTGCGGTCGTTTTTTTTTTTTTTGTTTAATCAATGTCAGATCTGTCCAACAGCAGATCTGTCACTTTTACTCGTTTTACCCTTTGCCGTTACCTTTAACGTCATGACTGCACTGTCCAACAGCAGTGAATTATAATCGCCTGTAATCGTTTTATCCTTTACCCTTGACTTTTACGTCATGACCTCGTTGGCCGACATACCCACCTTGGCCATCTTTAGTGCACGTTCACCCGGAGATGTCCACTGCTCTGAATGTTCCTTGCTCTCTGATGTGTTGTTATGTATCCATGCTTCGTCTACGGCTACGAAACAGTGCAAAAACTCCTTCGGATTGGGGTCTCGCGCTTATAACGCACTCATCGCGGCACCCACCGCACGGATTGCTTTTTCATATCAAAATATTCATGTAAAATTTGCTGTACCAACTCAGTTAAGATGCCTACGGCCTCAGCCACCTCAAGCTCTTTCATTCCTCTATCGTCAAATATCATTCTATGGATATTATCGGCGATTTCTGGCGTGACGATTTCTTTTGGGCGACCTGAACGTTCAGCGCCATTTGTGTTGTTACGATAACAAAGAATGCACTAAACAACTTTTTAAGCAGTGAAATTGATGATGCAGAGAGCCCATGATATTTATCCAGTCTTTCTTTAGTTCCGAAGATTTTTTGCCGTGACGAAATAACGTTTTACCGCGCGGGTTCCAAAAAAGTTGAATAAGATATTTTTTTAAAATTTATCAGCGTTGCATTGAATTGTTAAGGTTGTTTTATTACTCGCTGAGTATAAAGGCTATGATTAAAAAAATGGCACGACGGTAAAGGTAAATTTTTTGACTTCATTATCAAAAAAGCAAAAAAAAAAATCAAAACGTGCTTTTGTTTTGTTTTATGACAGCATAGATGTGCTATTACGCCTCACAACTAAAATACAAAGAAATTCTTATCATCATGATTTCAGGGTGACAACCACATAATGCAGTAAAAATTCTAAAACCATGAAAAAACGTTGCAAGAAATTTTAACTCTGTGACTACTGGCGTAATGGTAAATTTCAAGGAACACAAATGAAGGTGTGGTCTTCGGGCACATGATAAAAATAAAAAAAAAAATTACGGTGCCATAGGGCCCCTAGCAAACCGCCTAAGGTGACGCATATGCAGTGATGTGATTTGGTGGGATTTCGGGCTCATTTTGGGATATTTGGCCTACTTGAGAACGTGTGGGATTTCATATGCTTAGGTGGGCTTTTCTACTGAATCATAATTTTTACTTTTTTGTGATATTTCAAAATTTTTCGGCTAATTGCTGTTTCATTGATTCTAAATATGTAAGAAAGGGCTATGTATATTCAAGAGGCTTAAAATTAATGAAAATAAGATCCTCATTTAAAAACAAAAATATAAGCACAGATTCATTTTAATGCAACGAAAGAAATTTACGATAACTTCCCAATAAACCAAACGGATTCATTTCGAATTCGAGGTGAAACCGTGATCTCGTGCATTTAGTTCGAAAACGAAACTCGTTCTACTTTCGTTTTCGAATCCGCGATCGGAAGAAATTCACACTTCGTTTTCGAAACGAGATTTTTAGAATAATCGAATCGTTTTAGAAACGAGATTTTTAAAATAATCGCATCGTTTTCGAAACGAGATTTTTGGAACAATCGATTCGTTTTCGTAACGAGATATTTTAAATTTTCTTATATTCTCAAATCGTATGATTTCAATATTCTTTTTATGAAACCAATGACCTTTTTAATAATTTTTATTTATTTTTAAAACTTTTGAATTATAACATTATTGCAGCTTATAAAATTCTTTTTGTATTCTAAAATTTTTGTAGGAGAAGCCGTTCGGTGAAGGGAAAATTCCCTACTGCAGTTCACGGAGGTGACGGAAGGTGCTGGAAAAAAGTTTATCTAATTGCAAAGAAATATGTATATATATCCTGTCTCGATGACACCTTGTGCATCCATTTTTTTTAAATTAATTTTCTTTTTTTGCTTCTGCAAAGGATCTTCTTGTGTCCAGCAGCTTCAGTCACGGCCGGGAACTTCAGTAAGAAATTTACTCCTCTACCGTATGGCATTTCTTAACCTATTTAATATATTTAAACAATTTATTTATACTTTACCTGGCGTGGTGTAGCTCCCTGATGCGGAGAAACTTCTCATACGTTTCATTTTATTAAAAATTAACTTTAAAAATGTCAAAATGCGAACGTTTTTGAAGGCTTATACAATGAGTAGCAAGTGATTTGTTTTTGACATTTAAGTCTATAGTTGTCACAGTTTTGTTTTTTATTTTTTTGAAATTTATACAAGATAAACAAATTTTATAAAATAAAATTTTCGCTTTTTTATTAAGCTCGGAATCATCTCGAATTCTAATAGAAAGCGAGAACTCGGATCCGAGATCTCGGTTCCGTTTCGAATTCGAAACGAATGCGAGTCCGCTATGTGGTTTATTGGGTTCATACACTTAGACATACACGTGGCGTCCGTGGCATAGTTGGTGAAAGTGCGTGGCCGCTATGTCAAAGAACCTGGAGACCCAGGTTCGAACCCCAGCAGCGACAGAAAATTATTTGAATTAAAATAATTTTTCTGTACGGCCGCCACCTCTCTGCAGACAATGGCAAACCTCAGAGAGTAATAAAAATGCCATGTAAAGCTTCTTGAGAATAAGAACATTCCATTCATCGCCGTTCGGAGTCGGCGTTAAGCCTGTAGTTCCATTTCTCGTTCAATTGTGTACAAACTTAATAACACGAAGCTAGGTCAAAGTCCTTTCAAGGGCTGAAATGCCCAGTTATTTATTTTTTATTTATTTATCATACACTTAAGAGAGTTTTTATAAAAAACGCAGTGTTTAGCTTTTCGTATTTTTTTTTTTTTTTTTTTTTTGTGGAAAATTTGTTATATTTATTGAAAAACTTTATTATGTACATACATTATTAAGCTATAAAATTATTATAATGTTAAAAAAATGTAGGGAAGGATGCCCGCCTACTAAACACGTTTTGCTTGGAGGCTATACCTTAGCTTTAAAACATAATTTTTCAGAGCTCTTTGTTTCATTTGGAAGCTAAGTTCAATAACTAACAAAAATTTCAATCAGAATTTAAAATTTCCAAAAATTATAATTTTGGCAGTCGATCTAGCAAAAGTCTCGAAATCGGCCGCTTAAATAACACTGAGTTACAAAATGACACTTTATAAAAGGTGCAGAGTTCTTTATAGTCAATCCCGAATGCATTTTGGCTGCTGATTTCAAATATGGACTCCGTTTTTCTCCATCAGCTCGAGTTTTTGAGTTATAGGCAAAAACATGAAATTCAGTTTTTTTTCTGATAATTTTGCTATATCTATTACACTGATTTACCGATTTCTATTACGATGACGAATTTCAGTGAAGAAATATTAGACGTTTCAATTTTTGCACATAAAATTACAATATCTTTGACAGTTTTGAAGATATCGACGTTCAAAGTTGAAAAATGTCACAATTTTACGTAGGCTGCTCTTTTGAAACCCTGTATCTTTAATATTTTTCAACGGATTTCCAAAAACTTTTTTTTACATTGATAGAAAATTTTTCGAATTTTAATAAACATTTTAGTTTTTTTTTATTATCTTACATTTTTTAAAGCAATTAAAAAAAAAAGAAAAATTGTTTAAAATTAAGTTTATTAAAATTCAAGTACAGTTGATAAGGTTTTTTGATAAGCAATTGATAAAGAAGGACCATGTTTTGCTTACATAAGTAGAAAAATGCCGGGAATAAGTTTAGAAAAGCTTAAAGCTTCTGTAATCGATGGTCCGCTGATAAGGCAGCTAATGAAAGACTCTAATTTTAAAACCTCGATGACTAACCTTGAGCATCATTTACGACTTGAAAAATTTCTCTTCAATGACTTTCTGGAATCAAAGGCATCAGGACCATCTCGCTTAAGACTCCAACAATAGTCTACCATTATATGTTTGTCCCATCTTCCTTGGTAGCGGTCTTCCATTATTTTCATGTCCTGATGGAAACGCTCACCTTGTTCATCACTGGTGTTTCCTAAATTCTTAGGGAAGTGGGATCAATGGATGTGTAGATAGTGAATCTTAATGCTCATATTACATCAGAGATCCCTAAAACTGTCTAGCATGTTGGTCACTAGTTGCTCAAAACAACTTGCTTTGCAATTGCCTAAAAGGCTTTTGACAATTTATTCAAATGACACCCATGCCTTTCGCTCAAGGTTAGTCATCGAGGTTTTAAAATTAGGGTCTTTCATTAGCTGCCTTATCTGCAGACCATCCATTACACAAGCTTTAAGCTTTTCTAAACTTATTCCCGGCATTTTTCTACTTATGTAAGCAAAACATGGTCCTTCTTTATCAATTGCTTATCAAAAAACCTTATCAACTGTACTTGAATTTTAATAAACTTAATTTTAAACAATTTTTCTTTTTTTTAATTTCTTTGAAAAAATGTAAGATAATAAAAGAAAACTAAAATGTTTATTAAAATTTGAGAGATTTTCTATCAAGTAAAAAAAAGTGTTTGCAAATCCGTTGAAAAATATTAAAGATACAGGGTTTCAAAAGAGCAGCCTACGTAAAATTGTGACATTTTTTCCACTTTGAACGTCGATATCTTCAAAACTGTCAAAGATATTGTAATTTTATGTGCAAAAACCGAAAGGTCTAATATTTCTTCATTGAAATTCGTCATCGTAATACAAATCGGTAAATCAATGTAATAGATATAGCAAAATTATCAGAAAAAGAACTGATTTTCATGTTTTTGCCTATAACTCAAAAACTCGAGCTGATGGAGAAAAACGGAGTCCATATTTGAAATCAAGAAACCAAACTAGTCTATAATCAAATGAAAAATCTCCGGCACCAAAATGTCTGTCGGGCTGTGTAATCGGCCCAGCGACTGAACACCTAAAACAAATCGTTGAAAAAAATTAGAAAATGAAGTACAAACACTAGTTTTTTAGAGTTTATAAAAAGTTTATTCTATCAATAGTTCACGATGACTCACTGAACTTTAAACAATAGAGATTTGAATTTCTTTGATGGCTGCAGCCATCGCATTAGAATTTATATTCGTTCTTCTTTTCACTTTTTTTTAGGCGTCGCCATTCTAAAAATTTATCGGAACGGGGACGAGAATCACGAAAACTATTTTAACTAATTTCAAACACTATTTTCAATCATATAAATGACAATTTTTTACTTGCACGCCATCATGATATGACGTGAAATATTTTTTTCCCATCTCTCAATATTGTTCGATTGCTCGTCGAATTGTGAAAAATAAACATTAAATATAGAATTCTACTCATATTCATCTTTTTTTATCGAATTTTTGCTCAGCTTCGGTTTATGCAAATATTTTATTTCTCAACGGCCGTGGGGCTAAAGCAACATGCGCATTCATCTCAATGATTTATCAAAAGTGAACATTCAATGAGATGTTACTGCGACACTTTATACATTGGCGCATCATACAGACGTCAGAACTCACAGCGTTTAGTAGTAGGTGGGCCTGTTCAGCAAGCGGGCATCCTTATTTCTTTTAAAAAAATTGCATAAAAAATCGTTATTGATATAAATATTTGGGTGGGATTTTTTGTGGGATTTTCGTGTCATTTTAGTGGGATAAACAGGTCTAAATCGGGATGTGATCGGGATTTTTTACTAAATCAGAATCACATCACTGCGCATATGCATCACTTTTGCTGGATTAATTGCATGCAGCTAAGGCAAAGTTAATGCACCAAGCAAAAGCACAACCAATAAAGAAGCAGATAAAAAAAGCAAAAGCAAAAACAGCACAAGCAAGCAGAAACAACAACAACAGCAACAGCAATAACCAGTGGCGTGCCTAGGCTTGGTGACACCCGGGGCGGATACTCATGGTGTCACCCCTATAAAAAATAAATGCAAAAAGAAAGCAATTCGATGAGATTAAGTGTTTTTATTATTATCTTTATGTTTTTCGAAAAAAAAAAAACAAACAACATATGACAAACAATAAGAATTTGTAAAAAACAGAACAAAAATATTACATTTTCAGGTGTCTACATATTTAGATATGTAGGCATAATGTAAAAAAGAAAACTTATTAACTTCGCAGTCTTAAAAACTGACGTAACAAAAACATTACATTTTGAGGTACATACACTCACCGAAACAGCTTTATGTGCCTTAAGAAACAATTGAACTCCACTAGGGTAGATTTAGGTAACTGTAAAATCTGAGTATACAGAAAATTTGTTTGTTGTTTAATTATTTGTTGTTTTAACACTTTTTTAAATTTTGCTCTCTTATGGAGTAATTCTTTTCAAATAATAAACGTTGTCTCATGACCATTGAAAGAAATAGCTATATACACACACAACTTTTTTTAATTTCTTTGTGCAATAAAAATAACAGATAAAAATTGTTTGACATATTGAAATTTTTTTAGTAATTTGTATGACCCCCATTATTTATGATGACCTGACAAATGTGATTAGGCATTGACCTCACTAGGTTTTGTAAGATGATATTGTGAATTTTTGCCACTCTTCTTTTATTGCGTTTTTCAGCTCTTTTAGACTACAATGGAATGGAATTGTCTTCCATTTTTGTAAACGTTCTTTGACAAAATACCCCAAAGATTTTCCATCTGATTTAAGTCAGGGCTGAGAGCAGGCCATTCCAATAATGGTATTGATCGCGATTTTAGTAAGTCTTTCGTGTGCTTTGCGCATTGAATAGATGCATTATCCTATTGAAATGTCCAGTTATCACCATACAAATCACCAGCAAAATCTATTAATTCACGGACCAGTAACTCCACATAGCGCTCAGCAGTCATTTTGTTTGAAACAAAACATATTTTAGACTTTCCTTTGTAGCCAAATGCAACCCAAGTCATAAGCGAACCACTATGAAAGTTGCTTCTTAAGCATGTTTGGCGAGGCTTTCTAACGTCTTGCCAAAACTTTTGTCTGCCATCAGGACCGTCGAAATTGAATTTTTTTTCATCACTAAATATGATGTTTTGCCACTCTTCTTCCCAAAATTTCAATTTTTCTGCAAACTTTAATCTTGTGCTCTTATGGCGTTTCAATAGCATAGGTTTGGATATCCTTTTTTGATGCTTTATGTTACTGTCTTCGTTTAAAATTTGTTGTACTCTTCTTTGTGTAATATTTAGTGAGAGTTGCTGCATTATTTGCTTGGCGCTAATGCTTTGAGTAACCGCAAGGTGCTTACTTTCTCTTTTGTCTCTTCACTAACTTTCGATTTGGGACCAAGTGTCTTCGTTGTGTGACAACTGTCTGGGTTTTTTAAAAACTTTCCGATAGAATTTCCATGTCGCTTTAATTTAGCAGCTATCTCCATCTCTCCCATTCCCGCCTCTTTATAGGATTTAATACGGACTTGTTCGATTTCTGAAAATGACGTTCCTTGGGGCATTATTGTCTTTGAAAATATAAAAATTAATAAAAATATTAAGAGTTAATGAAAATTTTGTCCTAATTTTACCTCTGGTCTTCTATATTTTTTATTAAATATTTTTGATTTTTTTGCACTGTTGTTTACAACGAACTGCAGCACTCTTTAAATAGTTTTTAACAACTAATGCACATATAGCCATTTCTTATAGCAAGAAAAAGACAAAGTTCAACATTTGAAGATTGCGGTACAATAAAATAAAATAAAAATAATAAATAACTGGCCATTTCAGCCCTTGAAAGGACTTTGACCTAGCTTCTTATGATCAATTGTGTTGTGCGTGTTATTAAGTTTGTACACGATTGACCGAGAACTGGACCTACATGCTTAACGCCGACTCCGAACGGCGATGAACGCAATGTTCTCGTTCTCAAGAAGCTTTACATGGCATTTTGATTACTCTCTGAGGTTTGCCATTGTCTGCAGAGAGGTGGCGGCCGTACAGAAAAATTATTTTAATTCAAATAATTTTCTGTCGCTGCTGGGGTTCGAACCTGGGTCTCCAAAGTTCGTTGACATAGCGGCCACGCACTTTAACCAACTACGCCACGGACGCCACTTTGCGGTACAATAAGAGAGCAAAATCCAAACAAGTTTTATTTCAACAAATCATAGAACAACAAATAATTTTTCTGCGTACTCAGATTTTACCATAAACTTAATCTACACTAGTGTACAAGTGATAAAGCTCATATATTGTTAGGCACATATAGCGGCTTCGCTAAGTGTATTTGTATATGTAGGTATAAGGTTAAATAAAGAAATCTTATTAATGGCGATGTCTTAAAAACAAACTTTTCTTACTTTAAGAGCTGCAAAATTTGAAATAACCTCATAGAAATCAATATTACTTGCAAGCTCGTTTTCAATGGATAAAATAGAAAGATCGGAAAGCCTTGCCTGTCCAATGGAAGACCTTAAATAAGTCTTAATTAATTTTAGCTTTGAAAAACTCCTTTTGCATGAAGCTACTGATATACAAATTCTTAGAAATAATTTCAATGCGACAAAATGGGACACACATTTTTGAACGTAATGTATATGTACCTTTTGAGAAATTAAAAAAATATCGAAATGGTGTCACCCCTAAAATGGTGGTGTCACCCCTAAAATTCTGTCGCTGCTGGGGTTCGAACCTGGGTTTCCAAAGTTCTTTGACATAGCGGCCACGCACTTTAACCAACTACGCCACGGACGCCACGATATTAATACAATACTTGAATTAAAAATATATTAAGTTTGTATTCCGACAAAAATAGTGGCAAGACTTGTATGAGAGTTTGCTTTGCGAAAATCATAATGCGCTCAGTGGTACTCTCTTATTCTTTTCTTCTTCGCTCATTTTTCTCTCTTTCACCCGAGTAATGGCAACCCCCCCATCTAGCACACTTAGCACGCAGTCAGCACGCTCTGTCGCATATTGTGCGCCTGTGTCACTCAGTTGGCGCAAATTGTGCACCCGTGCGTAATGTGCGCCTTTTGCTCAACTCTACTCTACAAGACTAATGACTTGTCTGCCAGCAAGTACATTAGGGAATAACACTCTCGAACTTTTTTTTTCCTAATCAAAGTTCCTAAGTGATAAAAACTTGCGAATGGATGAAAAACAAAATTTGGATACTTTTTTTTTAACCCATACCGGCCCACCTCCACGACCTTTTATAAACGCAAAAAATCGATTTTTTGCAGTTTTTGCCGAATAGCATCCAAACTATTGAAGTGACGTCATTGCAATGTTTTAAAAACTTGGAGCTAATTTCAATACGAACATTTCGGTATACTGCTTAACTGTCTGAGACATCTGGTTCTCAAGATATATATTTTTATAAGAAAAATCGAAGGTGCATGAAAATTCCTATTTTTTTACTTTTTATGTTTTATTAAAAAACTATTCCAGATACGATATTGAAATGTTCTACACCAATTTTCATTAATACATTACTCATCTTTAAGTACAAAATAATTAACTCTAAGACTTTTTCTTAACCCATACCAGCCCAACTGGCCCAATATACCCTACTTTTCGACAATTTAAAAAAAATAAATTTTAATAAATTTTTTCGACAATTTTACTAGATTTTTTTTTACTAGATGGCCCACCCTGTATACATAAAACAAAGTCGTGGCAGTGTTTGTTATTCCATGAGCCAAGAACAGAGCGTCCGATTTGCTTGGGGTTTTCTTTGTTGTGTTCTTCTTGGCCGTATCAGGGTTTGTACATCAAAATTTTTTACCACACCCACTTTTACCGCCCACAAATTAATGAAAATTTTATATTTCAGACGCCTTGGGTCTTATAAGACTAAAATTTAGTACATTAGTTCATATGGCAACTGTACTGCTAATAGGCGGGGAGCTCTTTAAATATGCTGTGAGTTACCTCCCTCCCCCCTTTTATGTATATCTAATAGATATCTAATAGATTTTATCTATCTATAATCTTATCTATATATCGATCATTCCAAATAAGGCATTGGGACATTTGTGGTCCATATTTTGCAAATGCAAATGCATTTAAGTTCAGAAATATTTGTGGAATAATTTGCAAGAGTTTTTTAAAATCATGCATTCAAAAAACATCGGGCATCGGTACACGCAAAATTTTTTTTTTTTTTTTTTTTTGTGAGATGACATTTTGTAACACAAGTCTCTGCGCTTTGGATACATTTAGAAATAAAAGTTTTTCCACGAATCTTGTGTAAAGCATTACCTCTTCAAAATAAAGCTTTATAATCTTTAAAGTTCAATGAAAAAATATCTCCTATTTTTCTCGTATGGCATCGGGACACAAATTGTAAGGCATTGGGACTTTTACGTTTTTTCATGAATAATTTCATATTAAACCAACACACAAAATAAAAAAAGCTTGAGTGCAAGAAGGTAAACCCACATATTCCCATGTATTTATTTTAACCCGCTGAACACGAACTTGGCATCCATTTTGACCAGTTGGCTCTTAGTTATCTTCAAAATAATTGAACTGTAATTATTACTGGAACTGTATTACTGGACTTTTTTTTGGAATGAGCGATATATAAAAGTTAATCTTAGTTTGTTCGGATGCTTAAAACTTAAAACGACTGAACCAAATTTGGATACTTCCTTCTGTGGGTTAGTTCGTAATTGCTACGCGAAGGTTTAAAAAAAAAAATAAATAAATAACTGTCCATTTCAGCCCTTGAAAGGACTTTGACCTAGCTTCTTATGATCAATTGTGTCGTGCGTGTTATTAAGTTCGTACACAATTGACCGAGAACCGGACCTACATGTTTAACGCCGACTCCGAACGACGATGAACAGAATGTTCTTGTTCTCAAGAAGCTTTAGATTGCATTTTGATTACTCTCTGAGGTTTGCCATTGTCTGCAGAGAGGTGGTGGCCGCACAGAAAATTATTTTTATTCAAATAATTTTCTGTCGCTGCTGGGCTTCGAACCCGGGTCTTCACCAACTACGCCACGGACGCGAAGGTTTAGGAAAAAAATAAACGTCGAAAAATTCTCAACAGGTGGCGCTGTAGGCGCTCATTTTCTTCCCGAACGTATGCGCTGCAATTCCGTTCATCCGATTGCAATAAAACTTTGTCAACTTATTACTTGCTTTTGCACGATGGTTATAGGTGTAGTGGGCGGGCATAGTACAAGGGAGCGTGGCATCTCCCATCCAACCCAAATCTGCGATATCGAATACTTTTTAAATTATAGGTCACACAGCATCGAAATTCGATATTCGAATTCAGTTTTTATGTACCACTCCACTGGTAAAAATTCATGGGAGTTGGACGAGAGGTGTGGTATTTTTTCAGTATTCATAATTGAAGGTATAACTCTCAAACTATAAGTCACATATCAATTTAACTCGGTAAGAACGTACTATTTAGTTGTATCCTTTGGCAAAACTGAGTGACCATTAGACAAGGAGGAGTGGCAATGCCCATACAATTCAAATTTATGGTATCGAATAGCTTTGGAACTAAATGGCACATAACAAAACAATTCAATATGGAATTGCTACTTGGTGATATCCATCTACTAGGAAACCGATTCGACGAGCATTAGACAAAGGGGTGTGACTCCGCCCATATAAACCAAATTTTTGATATGGAATAGCTTTGGAAGTAAAAGTCACAGAACATTTAAAAACTCAGAATAGAGTTATCGCTTGGCGATGTCCATCTACTAGAAAACCGTAACGGGCATTGGACAAGAGGGTGTGGCTCCACCTATACATGCCAAAGTTTTGATATCGAATAGCTATGGAAAGAAAAGTCGCATAACATTGAAACATAACATTAAATGAAGTTACATTGAATGAGCATTAAACAAGGGGCTGTGGCTCCACCCATACAAGCCATATTTTTTTTAGATCGAATAGCTTTGGAAGTAAATGTAACAGTACTTAAGTTGAAACTCAGAATGGAGTTACTATTTGGTGATGTCCTGCTACTGGGAAACTGTAACGGATAGTAGAGAAGAACAGTGGTGTCAAACTTTTGGTCTAAGAAAAGCTTTGAATAAACTTATTATGTTCCCATATAGTTGCTGGGTGCAGCAACGTGCGTCGGATGTCACTAGAATCATCATATTGCCTTCATCATCATTTAAAATCATCAATTCCTTTGAGAATAATACATTGCTTATAGCTTCTTGCTTCTTGTTGTTATAACGCTGTCCTGAATTCTGATAATGAGTTCATTTGTTTCTAGGAATTATATTCACCATTTAAACCACAAATTGGAAGCCTTTTTGTCTACTTAACCTTGATGAAACTAATTTTCCATCCATTTATCTTGAAAGGTGTACATTTTTTGTTGGCCTGCATATATCTCTGAAGATTTTAAATGTTTGGATCTGGTATCTGAAGTAGTCCATTACTACAGAGATCTACTAAAAATTAAGCCAAGGGATGCCAATCAATCTTCTTCCACCCTCTTTGTGAGGTAGTGTGTAGCTTTTTTGAACTGTAATTGAGGGTAGTTACAGTAAAATCTTGTCTTGTCCTTAATATTGCATCAAAGTCAATGTTTTTCCATTTGCTGACCAGATAGGAGTACGAATAAGTTAATACCTACTGACAGTGTGCTGGGGTTAATGAATAATTTCGAAGCCTAAAATAATTTTAGCTTAGGTTCCTGCATTAAGCCGATATTGAGCTCTCTTGTATATTCACTAAGATCCTCCTCTTACACATGACATGTAATATATTAAATATTTTTAGAATATCTAAATTTTTTACAGTAGAATATTAAGACTTAAGTAGATTGTATATCAACCAAAAATTAGGATGATAAAAATTAAAGTAACATGACAATATAACTTTTTAATCTTTGAAAAACTAGTGAACTTTGTGCAATGTTGTGAGTTGATCTTTAAATGCAGTAGCCTCCCTCTTTACACCTATTAAGTTGAACACCACAGTCAACTAGCAAAATATTTTTATTTTACGGCCAAAGTGAACGATGGGAAAATAATTTGACTTTGAAAGGAGGAAGAAGTCTTGCAAGCTGCTTAAACCCAAACGATTTGAAGATGCGCGAACATATCTTAGACGAAACGAAATACTTTGCATTTTACAAACACAAACACACACACACATAAGCACAAATGTGCATTCATAAGCGACATAAGCAGAAAAACAGGTTCCATTGCAACAGCAGCAGCAGCAGCAACAACTTTAGTTAGCCAAAAGAAGCAAGAACATCAGTTCAAACAGTTTGATTCCACATAATGACTTTGGACCACTTTATCAGTGTGGTGTATGTCTCAATTGTTACATGATCATTAAGTAAACAAAGCAAAAGAATACAAATTCCTTCGATGCTCTGTAAGAATTAACTTGCCTTAATCCAGCTAAGCTTTTTATAACAGTACCAACTATGCAGAAGTCATGCAGAAAAATATAGTTTGGCATAAATCCGTCTTCAAGTTTAACGTCGTTGAGTTATGTGAAAACAATCAAGATTTGCTCAAAACTGAGTTTTTTTAATTTTGGAAATATTAAGCACTAGCATTAACCTTATGTCTTGCAATCCTTTACTTAATCCCTTAGTAAAGGCCCTTAGTCGTAGAGCATGGGAGACAAGCCGCATAAGTTCCAAAAAGTTCTGAACAGATAATATAGCAGCTATTCCATTTTGAACGTGTCACTCATAAGGGTTGACCACCTCCGATGTTGCTCAAACTTTCAGAATTGAATCTTCTCATGAATTAAAAACACTAACTTGAGTAAAAAAATTTCTACATTTTTTTTCAAGTTTTTAAGTTACATTAAAATTTCGCCAAAATGGGAGAAAAAGTGAAATTGCCTTACTCTTGAAAAATCATATATTCAACAAAACTAACTCGATTTTAACGTTTGAGGTATTTTCAAAAAGACAATAAATAGTTGTTTTTTATAAAAATATAAAAAAACAAAATTATTTTTTTAAGTTTCTTAGCTTCAAGGTCAAATTTTGCAAGTCATAAAAATAGGATTTTTCCCCACTTTAAAAATAAAAAAAAAAATATTTTCAGAAAGTTCATCTGGTGAGGGTGTTATTGAGCGCCGACTTCAAAGCTTCTATGTTCATAAAGCAATTAATATATTGATGATAATAAAATAAAATAAAAAAAAATGAAAATGATAAGATTTCCAATATTATAATACATATAAATAGCTTTTAAAATATGACCAAGAAATGAATGGGAAAAGTTATTTAAAATTATTTTTTACTTTGTAGTCGTTTTGAAGTCGGTTTTTTTTTTTTGTTAAAAAGTTTTTATTTCTTCCTTTTAAGAGAATATGGAATATTTTATGTATTTGTATTCTTGAGGAAAATTTCAAACATGAAACTTTGTTCTTAAAAAATTTGTTTTATTAATTCCTGAAAGTTTGTTGGGTATTTTCCATTTCTGTTTCTTTACAATTAGTGCCACGCCCTTTATATAATCCCGCCCACTTTATTTACCGTACCTTATAATGATTCTTCCTAGCCCTGTGCCAAATTTCATTTTCCAGGTATCAATACTAACAGTAATATAGTACTTTCCTTGAAGTGCCACACCCTGTGTACAATCCCGCCCACTTTTTTAATAATTCTACCTACCCACCTACCTGCTTAGCAAATATTAGTACGCAAGTTTCAATATTAACTAAAATATAGTTAAAAAAAAATAAAAAAATATAAAATATAGTATTTTTATAATATTTACACGCCCCGTTTTTTAATAACGCCCACTTTTTGGCCGTAATTTGTAGTAACTGTACCTATCCATGCACTAAATTTCAGTACCCTATTGTCAATATTATTCGATATATAGTGTGTTTCTAATATTGCCACACCCATTTGTCGAATAACGCCCACTTTATTTACAGTAATTTTTAAAAAGTGTGTCTACTTTTGTACTAAATTTTAGCACCCTAGTGTCAATATTATTCGATATATAGTGTGTTTCTAATATTGCCACACCCCTTTGTCGAATAACGCCCACTTTCTTTACAGTAATTTTTTAAAATTGTGTCTACCCCTGTACTAAATTTCAGTACCCTAGTGTCAATACTATTTGAGATACAGTGTTTTTTTAATATGACCACACCCCTTTGTCAAATAACGCCCACTTTATTGATCGTAATTTGTAATAATTGTGTGTACCCCAGTATTTTTACTGTGAACTTCAGTACCCTAGTGTCAATATTAACTGAAATACAGTGTTTTTCTTAAATTGACAAACCTTTGTCGAATATCGCCCACGTTTTTAAAAAAGGACCTCGGCGTTCATGGTATCTATCTGTTGACAAAAAATTATGGAAATCGGGCAAGTGCTTTAGGAGTTATCGATGTACATACATTTAAAAAAAAAAAAAAAAAAAAAAAAAAAGCGGACAAACCAACGAACTTGAGAACCACCTCCTTTTTGAAATCGGTTAAAAATGCATCATATTCGCTGGTATACGGCGCACTTTTTTTTTTATACATACTATGTACATTACAGTCTAATGTACATAGTATGGTTGTATGGAAGTAGTATGGTAGGTAGTCGTTTTAAAAATATTGAATAAATTATTAAAATAGAAAGAAAAATAACACCCTCATACGTTTTGGCAGATGGAAAGGTAATAAAATGAACTTTTTGAAAATATTTTTTATCAAATTTTAAAGTGGGGAAAAATCCTATTTTTATGACTTGCAAAATTTGACCTTGAAGTTAAGAAACTTAAAAAGATAATTTTGTTTTTTTTTATATTTTTATAAAAAACAACTATTTATTGTCTTTTCGAAAATACCTCAAACGTGAAAATCGAGTTAGTTTTGTTGAATATATGATTTTTCAAGAGTAAGGCAATTTCACTTTTTCTCCCATTTTGGCGAAATTTTAATGTTTCGTAAAAACTTGAAAAAAAATGTAAAAATTTTTTTACTCAAGTTAGTGTTTTTAATTCATGAGAAGATTCAATTCTTAAAGTTTGAGCTAAATCGGAGGTGGTCAACCCGTAATTTACGTTTTTTTGATGCGTTTCATTTGGAATGGCTGATAGTGAGACTTCTGATAGCAAAAGCTTATACATTCTACCTTTGAGGCTTTAATGAATCTTGTTGAAGAAGCTTAAAAAAATATCATTTAATAAACTTTCATGTTATATGGTAGATCTTTTTTCTTTTTTTATCTTTTTTCTTTCTTTTTTGCAGCACAAACTTGGACGTTGAGCAGTTCTGTTGAAAAGACTTTAGGAACCTTCGAAAGAAATATCCTTCATAAGATCTTCGGTCCAATCTGCTTCAATGGTGAGTAACGAATTCGATGAAACCACGCGCTGTATGATCTGTACTCCGACATTGACATAGCTAAGCGCATAATAATCCCAGCGGCTTCGCTAGCTAGGCCATGTTGAGCGGATGGAATATGACGCTCTTGTAAAAAAAAAATATTCGTAAACGCAGAAAAGGAGGTCCACATCTTCGTGGAAAGGAAGAAGTGTTGGCCAAGGTAAAGTTATAAGGAAAATTAATATTTTGTGTACAAAATGGCTTTGTAGCCCAGCACCTCGCTCGGATGCAGTTCACAGGTTGTAAAGAGTTGTTATGTTTTTTTTCCCAAAAATTTTGCTTTTAATTGTGTGCCAAAATTCAGAACGGTTTGAAAGATAGGAACCAAATATAATAAAAAAAGGTTTAACAGTCAAATTGTTAAAAATACGAGAAATATCTCGTCCCGACGGAACATTTCAAATTTTATGCCAAATACTTTCTGAAGTCGAGGACACTTAACTCGGTAAAAAATTCACGCGAAAAACTTATGATACAACTAGTGTTCCCCGATGTTCTACATTGAATATCTTGTTCAAAATTTAACTCGAAACCTAATTTCAACGTTTAAACTTAAGCTGGAAGTTCAACACGGGTCATCGGGGAACACTTATTGTAAGGGTTCAATACGCATAAATTTATTTCAGAGATAAGTGCCCCCGACTTAAAAAAGTTTTAGAGGCACGGTGGTAATGTATGGTGAATCGTTAACATAATTAATGAATTTTTATGTTACTAGTACTATATAAAGTACACTGTTCTACACGAAAACTAACCAAGACATCCAACACATATATTTCATTAAGTGGTAACATATGATGACTTTCTGCTTTTACAGAATTTTTGTTTCACTTCGAATTTTTTGTCAAGGACCCATTAATGAGTCAATTAATATTTTCGTACCTTGTCTTACTTGGTATGTCATAGCATTGCTTCTGCTCTACTGATTTTAAAAGCTTTTATACTACAACAAAGGCAAGACTTGCAGTTTTGTATTCTAATTTAAATAATAGAAAAATCCCTATCCATTTCAAACTGTTTTCTTTAATTTTTACATTTTCTAACGTTAAGAACCAAAAGGAATATATTGACATAATTTGGCTATGTTTTTCTTCAAAAGACAAGGGTTTTAATTTTCATATTATTCTATGAAATCATCAAAAATATTGCGTAAAAATTAAAAACCGTTTTTGTGATTCAAAAAACAAGGCCTACTCCTTGATTTTTTTTGAGGAAAATTTTTTTCCCAATATTGTTGTTTTATATTTTTGGATAAATTTTCAAGCTAAAAAAAAATAACACGGTGTAACAGTGAAAATAAACTCGGCTCGAGACATAGTAGAGGTTGTAGGTCTAGTTGAACATAAGATAACTGCATACTTGGTTTTGTGAATATACCCTCAAAATCGGGATTTGTGGTCAAAAAACCGATTTTAGGTAGGTGCATGTATAGTTTGTTATGTAACTCCGTTATATCTAGCTCAATTTTAAAAATTTAAACATTGATAAAAAGAAGAAAAATATACCCTTAATATAATATACAGACTGTTTTTCTACAAAAAGAATTGACAAAGTTACAGGTAAAATCATTTGAAAATTTCTCATTTCTTTTTAATTTTTTCAACTTTAACAACGTTTTGTTAACAAATTTTGTTTTTTGGCACTATTAGTTTTAGTAAGATTCTAAAAGCCTGTTAAATTTTGCGTTCAATAAGCTATCATTTACTTCAATTGGCTGAAATACAAATGCACTATCGAATTTTTAGTATTCGTAAAAAAATACAAAAAATTTCATTTTTTTTTTTTTTTTTTTTCTAAAAATGTTTATTTGACCTTTTTCGTTTATATATATTATAATCGATTTCACGTTTTGGGGACCAGCAGTAGTCTGCCAGCATGTTTATGGAATTTTTTCCCTAAAAGCCGGTTTCTATAGCTTCCATCTCCTGGTGGAACCTTTCTCCTTGTTCATCACTAAACTGCCCAAGGCTATTCGGGAAAAAGTTTATATGGGAGTGCAAAAAATGTATTTTGATTGACATACTGCAGCCCATTTTTTCGTAGGCACTTAAAAATTCATTTACAACATCTAAGTAATTTCGACTCTTCTTCTTGCCGAGGAAATAAATGCATAACGAAATAAAACTATTCCAAGCTCTTTTTTTCAACTGGATTTAATTTAGAAACGAAATCAGTGTCCAAGAAAATTTTCCGAATTTGTGGGCCCACAAATAAACCTTAGAATAACCGAAATGAATAAATAACTTTTATAAAAGATTTGAACGTGCATGATACTTTCTTTGATTTTGGCCTCACTTAACCTAGGAAACGCTGCAATCAGATTTTTTTTTTTGTTTTAGCTTTGAACCAAGGATTTCAGGTGGAGTACCTATTCAGTCAAGTCTGCCTTCGTTCGAGGTGGAATACTTATTCAGTCAAGTCTGCCTTGGTTCGAAAATGGGATGATAGATTAGTGGGAAGGAAAGGGCAATCAAGTGAAACACGTGTAGGATGTTCTAAGCGTGGTGGAAAGCCAATGAAACATATGAATTTGAATCAGACGCAAGTGTTATGCCTTTACCTCAGTCAATTCGAGTTATAAGTCAATCTCATCCACAAACGTCTCTACCATCAACTACAACTTCATGTCGTAAATATTGATGAATTTTTAATTACAGTTAATTAGAAATGAGGATAGAAAATTAAGAAAGGTTAAAAGCGAAGGACCATGGCCTGGCCAGGAATCGAACCCGGGACCTCTGGGGTGGCAGTCGAGCACGCTACCAACTCGACTACCGAGGCCGCGGTAGGATTACATTTTCAGGTCGCACCAGTGGAGTATTCAAAACATATTTTTTGCCAACTTGAAATGAAGCACGCAGTGGCTACTCCTTTTGCTTATATTTATTAGTCGCACGACTATCCCATTCGCAAATAATGCAAGGATACTTGGTATATCCACCTTGCATTCCAAACAGTATTGTTAGAGCCTTTAAGTCGGCGACATACATATATCAGAATTTAACATATCAAGAATCACACAAAAAGTTTTTAAATAAATCATACTCTTGCAAGATCCCTCAATAAACAAACGCCATTCATTCGGAGCGTGTTTGTGGTTGAAAACTGCAAACAGTTCCGTCACATCCGGGCAATACACCAGCTTTATGATAATATACATAAACGACAAAGGTCAAAAAAACATTTTTAGAAAAAAAAAAAATTTTTTTTGTATTTTATTACGAATACTTAAAATTCGATAGTGCTTTTTGTATTTCAGCCAATTGAAGTAAATAATAGCTTGTTGAACGCAAAATTTAACAGGCTTTCAGAATCCTGCTAAAACTAATAGTGCCACAAAACAAAATTTGTTAACAAAACGTTGTTGAAGTTGAAAAAATTAAAAAGAAATGAGAAATTTTCAAATGATTTTGCCTGTAACTTTGTCAATTCTTTTTGTAAAAAAACGGTCTATATATTATATTAAGGGTATATTTTTCTTCTTTTTATCAATGTTTAAATTTTTAAAATTGAGTTAGATATAACGGAGTTACATAACAAACTATACATGCACCTACCTAAAATCGGTTTTTTGACCACAAATCCCGATTTTGAGGGTATATTCAAAAAACTAAGTATGCAGTTATCTTATGTTCAACCAGGCCTACTACCTCTTCTAAGTCTTGAGGCAAGTTTTTTGATTTGTTTTCATTTTGTAACACCGTGTAATTTATTCAAAAAATTATCAATTTCAATTTCAATTTAATTTTATTGAGACTTTGCTTGATAATGACATAAGTATAATAAGGTAGAATATTATATGTTAGACATAGAAATGTGTTTTAGACTATAATGTTTTATCCAAAATGAAATGATTATAAAAGATACCAAGCTTCGTGCTATATATAGATTAAGGTTTCAATAAAGTTAATATTTAAATTTACATTTGTTTGAGGTGATTAATGAGTTTTGCTCAATACTCGATATTGGTTTTAGAGGTACACTCAGTGACTTAAAACTAGCTAAATTCAATTGTTTTCTTAAAAAACTAACAAGAAAATAAAATACAATGAGAGGTATTTTTAATATATATATTAGGGCGGGTCGAATTTTTTTTGCATAAAGCGGCTAGCAAAAACGAAAACTACAGAAAATTCTAAGAAAGTTTTGCCAAGAAACCATGAGTCTAAAATTAATTCCCAGTTCGCGCAGAGCGACTTTAGATTTAGAGGTCATCCCTATTAATATTATAAAAGTGAGTGTTGGTCTGAGTGGTGGCTGAGCAAAACACAACAAAAAAAGCAATCGTACGGTACTCTTACCACACAAGTGGCAAAAAAAATTTGGGAAATTTGGAATAAACTAAACATTCCGTTAATCAATGAAAAAAGTGTCTCGAAAAAACTGAAAACATTGCTAAAAAAATATCATAATGAAATAAAATTTAAAAGTAGACCAAGTAAGTCTTCAACGTTTCTGGAAACAATTGATAAATTGTTTTATATTGGAAAATGTCAGTGCGCAAAAACATTGCCTTGCTGCTGTGGTTTAATACCCATTCAACTCCAAGAGTTTATGATTGATCAGCACAGTAAGAGAAAGCTAACCATTCCCGAATTTGAGGCGATTTCTGTTGACCAACAATCAACACTGGCGCCACCCAGTCTTGATCCAACTTTTTTTCCTGGCTCAACAAATATGGATGTTGAATCAGAGGTGATGTTTGCCATGCCAACTGCAAGAGAGCCAAGTTCGTCGAAAAAAAAAATTAATACCAAAAGGTACGATACACCTCATTTCGCTATGGCGTGCGATAGGTTTGGAATCGGGAATAGGGTTGCTTCTTTTTTGGCCACATCGCTTTTCAAAGATATTGACTTTAAAGACGAAAATGGTGAACCAATAATTATGGACAAATCTAAAGTTTCACGTGAAAGAAAGAAATGTAGGGATTCTCTTCGAAGAAAGCAACGCAATGACTGTGATCTGTTAGCCTTCTCCTTTGATGGCAGAAAAAACAACTCTCTGACGAGCGAAGAAGAAAATGGAAGATATCATCCGAGAATGGTAAAAGAATCACATTTAGTGGTTCTTAAAGAGCCTGAGAGCAGATTGTTGGGTTACGTAAAAGTCGACGCCGAGGACGCTAAAACAAAACAGAGGGAATTGTGCGAGTTCCTTATAGAAAAAAATATGTCCCTTGAGAGACTGATTGGAATTTGCTGTGATGGAGAAGCAACAAACACAGGTTCTGAAAATGGAATTTTAAGGAGATTCGAAGTCATGCTGAATAGACCATTGCACTGGTTTGTTTGTTTATTACACTTTAATGAACTTCCACTTCGTCACTTGTTCTCCGCATTGGAAAAGTCCACTACAAGCGGACCGCGCACAGCTAGTGGGATAATAACAAAGCAAATCGAAACATGCGAGCAGATGGCGGTAAGCAAACAATTGTTTTAAAGAGTCTAACATGTATATCTTGATCTGAGCTAAATAAATAAAATATTTCTGTAGGCTGTACCCGACTTTGAGGCCATTTCGTTGGGAGATATGCCTCCACCCATTCATGAAAAAACCCTCTCGACTGACGTTCAGTATTTGTATCGAATAGCAAATGCAGTTTCGGATGGTTTCTGCCCCGAAAAATTAGCCAATATGAAACCGGGACAAATTGTGCACTCTCGATGGCTAACAAAGGCAAGCAGACTCTTACGTTTATACGTGACAACTAGTTCACCATCAGCGAATTTAAAAACTTTGGCAACTTACATAATGAAAGTTTACGTACCGATGTACTTTAACATTAAGTTCTACAACTCAGTTGTATACGGCAGTCTCTTGTTTTTTAAATTTATACAGTCAACGCGATATTTACCACCAACGCTGCGAGAAATTGTTAACACTGTAATCCAAAATAATTCATACTTCACTCATCCTGAAAATATCTTACTGGCAATGCTTTATGATAAGAGAAAAGATGTTCGCGAAAGAGCCATAAAGAAGATACTGCATTATCGTGATAAAATTTGTGATCCGACTAATCTAAGGCTTTATGATAAAAAGCACGCAATAAATTTTGAATGCTCAGACTACTTTGATCTGGTTGACCTAGATGATGACAGTGTTTTGTCTGAGCCTCCATTCTCAGCAAACATTCCATACGAACACTTGTTGCAGTTTATTGACTCTGATGATCCGCCGCTTCCTGACCCAGGGATTCCATGTCATATCCAAGGAACTGAGCGTTGTGTACAGCTTCTGACAACAGTTTCCCGACGCGCTATTGCAAAGAACAGAGACGATATCATGGCCGTAACTATAGAAAGTCGAACTACAACACCACGCATGGAATCCAAAAAACACTTTAAAACCTAACAAATCTACAGCTAGAAAATATTCCCAGTCATCAGCATAAAAACCAATGTCTGTAATAGAGCCCTGCATGAGTATAATCGCAAAGCGAATACACTCTGCTTCACTGCTAAAGAGTACACTGTAACTGAATAAAAGTTAAACAACAGGTCGTGTAGTGAAGAGCAAATCTGCGCACGAGCTTCACTGCTTATACCTTATCCGTTCTCTCACAAACACTGTAAGCACTGATCTGAACTTTGAGAGGTTTGCGTTATTTTTGTTTCTATTCATTGACTCGCATACCATACTCTCACATACACTCCAAGCATTGATCTGAGCTATGAAAGCTTTGCGTTATTTTTTGTTTCTGTTCTGTAGTTCAGTGATGCTTAGCGTTTAACCAAACCGGTTTTCTTAGACAAAGGAGGTAGGACAGGCGACGTGAGGTGCTCAAAAAAATAACTGCTCTACGCAGACTCACAGGTTCAGAGTGTTTTTGAATAACTGACTGAGGACTACAGTGCATTTTGTGCGTGCTTTTTTCCATTGTGAAAATTACGTGTTTGAACGAGTTAATAGATAAAAATATATATTAAAATATTCATTTTATTAAAATATTCATTTTATTAATATATTCATTTTATTAAAAATGGATATTGATGAGGTAAAAAATTTTATTTCTTGCATCTCATTGAAAGTCACTCGCAAAACAAAAGATTCTTGCTCCTAACAAAATAATGCGCAAAATATTCAGTGTATGTGTATTAATATTCAGTATACCTAGTGTTTGCGTTACTTTTTATTGCAAGAAGCTGGTCTTGCTGTTATAAGTTCAGCAGTGTAATGTTACTCTCACATAAAATAGAGTGAGAGTATGTTTACATACGAGAGCTTTAGAAAAAAAGGTCAGTGTAAGCTTTTTATCCGACATCAAGCGATTGTATTTGAGTAGGCAAAAAGCATACTCATGCAGGGCTCTAGTCTGTAACTTGCACCACAAAAATATTTAATTTTTTGAAAACTTAATTACAATAATAAAATTTTATTTTCGATCCACCGTATTTTCCACAATTTTAGCATTTTTTAAAGAAATATGGGAATATCTGTATGCTGCATACATAGAAGCACAAACTTTCGTTATAATTGAAAAAACCAAGCAAAATTTTTCGGATCGCTTCTTATCAAAGTGTAGGTTTTTGAGTACAATTTAATAAGTATGACCACAAAATCTAAAGTCGCTCTGCGCGAACTGGGAATTAATTTTAGACCCATGGTTTCTTGGCAAAACTTTCTTAGAATTTTCTGTAGTTTACGTTTTTGCTAGCCGCTTTGTTGGTTTTTTTCCACCCATACAAATCGACCCGGCCTAATATATATCGTTAAGAGGGTATTTAACTAAAGGGTGATTTTTTTGAGGTTATGATTTTCATGCATTAGTATTTGACAGATCACGTGGGATTTCAGACATGGTGTCAAAGAGAAAGATGCTCAGTATGCTTTGACATTTCATCATGAATAGACTTACTAACGAGCAACGCTTGCAAATCATTGAATTTTATTACCAAAATCAGTGTTCGGTTCGAAATGTGTTTTATCGACAAATTTTGTTCAGCGATGAGGCTCATTTCTGGTTGAATGGCTACGTAAATAAGCAAAATTGCCGCATTTGGAGTGAAGAGCAACCAGAAGCCGTTCAAGAACTGGCCATGCATCCCGAAAAATGCACTGTTTGGTGTGGTTTGTACGCTGGTGGAATCATTGGACCGTATTTTTTCAAAGATGCTGTTGGACGCAACGTTACGGTGAATGGTGATCGCTATCGTTCGATGCTAACAAACTTTTTGTTGCCAAAAATGGAAGAACTGAACTTGGTTGACATGTGGTTTCAACAAGATGGCCTTACATGCCACACATCTCGCGATTCTATGGCCATTTTGAGGGAAAACTTCGGAGAACAATTAATCTCAAGAAATGGACCGGTAAGTTGGCCACCAAGATCATGCGATTTGACGCCTTTAGACTATTTTTTGTGGGGCTACGTCAAGTCTAAAGTCTACAGAAATAAGCCAGCAACTATTCCAGCTTTGGAAGACAACATTTCCGAAGAAATTCGGGCTATTCCGGCCGAAATGCTCGAAAAAGTTGCCCAAAATTGGACTTTCCGAATGGACCACCTAAGACGCAGCCGCGGTCAACATTTAAATGAAATTATCTTCAAAAAGTAAATGTCATGGACCAATCTAACGTTTCAAATAAAGAACCGATGAGATTTTGCAAATTTTATGCGTTTTTTTTAAAAAAAAAGTTATCAGGCACTTAAAAAATCACTCTTTATATGTAATGAACATTTAAATTAATAGCTTTAAGATTGATTAAAATTTTGAAAGAATACAATAACAAATTATTATGAATGCAGAATACTCTTAACCCCTATGGGTATTAGGATAGGTATTAGCATAAAAATCGGGCAGAGAAAAGGCCACCGCTAAATTATCCAGCTGGGTAATACCCACAGGGGACAAATAACGCGAGTCGGACCAATTGAAATCTAATTCTCGCCTATAAATATCATTCATGAGGGTGTTTTCGTGATATTGTAAACTGTCAACAAATCTTTTTTGAAGCTGCAAGGCATAATGACAAAGAGGAGTTATGAGGGCTTTCCTATAAATGTAATTATTAGAAAATCTTTTTGTTCTTGATTCAAAATTTCTGTCGATACAAAGTCTAAGGACCTTTCTTTCAAGTATTTCTAGTTCCCTGGCAACCGTTGGCGAGATTGTAAACCAGATTGGGAATGCATATAAGATGGCAGAGCGAATACTCACTTTATAAATCAGTAGCTTTGTTTTTTCACTTGAAGATGTACTATGAAATAATCTTGAGAATATAGCTTTTATCATGTTAACTTTTTTAATGACAAGTCTGGCATGTTCGTTGAATTTAAAGAGTTTATTAAAAGTGATACCCAAATATCTTATACTATTACTAAAAGGAATATTTGCTCCATTAAGAGTAAGATTTAGAGATTTGCTTTCAGGAACAACTTTACTGTTACATTTACCAGAAGCATTTCTGATGCAAATGGCTTGAGGTTTAGAGGTGTTAATTTTGATTCCCAAGCTAAGATAGTAAGTGTTAATCTTATATATTAATACGTAAACATCGAATGTTGTCGTACACTTTTTCAATATTTATTTTATAATAAGGACAATGAAACGTACATCATTCGAAAGGTACTGCACCATAGGTGTGCCGAATTATGTTAGATTTTAAATTGATGACCTTTGACCCGAAATATCAATGTTGAAAGTTTATATCAATTTTAGTTAGGGATCTCAGAACTGGGAATAGATAGAATGAAGAATGTGGTATCAAATGAAAGGTCTGGCTGCACAATATGATTGAATATAAGACTGGTGACCTTTCACCTCAAATATGAGCGGAAAAAGAGCATTTATTAAATAAAAGCTAAACTATAAGAGATGGAAAAACATTATATAAGAAAGAAATTTAGACATTTATAAGATGTGCAAAAAAAAATTTAATATTTTTCACCATCGTTTACGGTTACCCTACAATAAGCAATTTTTCATGTAACAAGTGTCAATATATATTGTGATGGTAAAATTGCTTACAAATAGTATATTTTGAAAAATTTCCGTTATTTTAACATCAAAATTATTGTGATATCTCGAAAACTATAGATGTTTTCAGTACAAGGTTCTTTGTATGAAAATTCGTTGGTTGAGAAAAATAACGGTATACGAAAACTTGTTTGCTAATATTTTCCACGAATAGTATGTTAAAAAAAATTCCCGTTATTATGACATCAAAAGTATTGTGATATTTCGAAACCTGTAGATTTTTTCCATGCAATGCATTTCTTAAAGCAATGTCATTGCCTCAGAATGAGAAAAAAACAATTCATATTTCAAATTTTGATTTTGCATGTAAGTATCTCAGCCATTTTTCAATCGATTTTCCTTAAATTTTCTTTGTCTGAAAGTTTAATTAAATGACTTTGAAGAAATAAGCAAATATTTACCGTTATCTCACCAATTCAATTTTTTATGTTGTTTTCAAAAAAACTCTTAAATATTCAATTTTTGCTCAAAATTAGACCAGACATTCTTCTTTTGTAATTTTATTTTTTTTTTCTTCTATTTTCTTCTCTCACGCTCTTTCATATAACATATCATTTATTTGCAAAAATTGCTTCATTTTGATACATAATTTAATAAAGTGTTTCTATCATCGAAAATCATGAGCTACGCCCTATGATTTTTTTGATGAAAATTACATTTTTCAAAATGTTGTTTTTGTATTTTTTATAAAGTTCTACAGCTAAAAAAATAATTTCTGTGAAAAAATTTTTCAAATATTTCAAACCACTCCAAAGTTATATTCACAAATATATGTTTTAAGCCATTTCCTTATCTACTTTATATATTATATATTTTTATTATATCTATATCTAAATAGGCGTAGGTAGAACAATAAAGAAACATTTTCTCCCGAGGTTCTCAACTGAATTTGCTGGTTTTTTTTTTTAAATCAATAAGAGTAGGGAGAAGGAGTGCACCAGATATCTATAATGGACGTGGCATATCCCATACAACCGACATTTGGCATATCGAATAGCTTTAGGTATATCGAACAGGTCACACAGCCTTGAAAATCGGTATTCGGCCTCAAATCACACGAACTTAGGGGCGTGGCACTTTTCAGCAGCCCAAATTTTCGGTAAAACTTTCGAACTACATATAAGTCAAAAATCAATGAAACGAGGTAGGAAATTCCTATTTAGTCGTGTTCTTCGACTGAAAAATTTGAGCGAGCTTTAGATAAAGGGGCGTGGCACCACCCATACAATTCAGAGTTTTTATATCGAATAGCTTTGGAAGTGAATGCCGTAAAACAATGGAACTCAATATGGAGTTCCCACTTGCTGATATCCTTCTACCTAAAATTAGAATATGGGAAGTAGGGTACTGGGACGGGCATTGAACAAAGGGGTGTTGCACCGCATATATATGTCAAATTTTTGATATTGAATAGCTTGAAAGTAAAAGTCACAAAACATGGAAACTCAGAGTGAAGTATTTTGTGAATTCCTGCTGGTGGTGCGTATGATGCGGTATGAGTTCAGTTACGTTGGCACATGAGTGAAGAAAGAAAAAAATGTTTTCAATAAAAATAAAAAAAAATCCATTTATAATGGTCGAATTTCGACCAAAGGCAATACTAGTAATATTTAAATGATGTTTGACTGAATGCAGTGCAGCAATTGGAGATTTGTTATGAGCATAAATTAAGGAGTCATCGGCATAAAGGATACTTTTGCTGTCATTTAACTCATGTGGAAAGTCATAGATAAGGATATTATAAAGGAAAGGAGCTAGTATGGCTCCTTGAGGGACTCCACTTTTAATTAGACCTAATTCTGAATTAACTCCATTAAGATGAATTTGAAATTCAGAAAGACCTTATTCTGAATTAACTCCATTAAGATGAATTTGAAAATTTAAGCACTTGTGTCAATTGCATCATCAATTTCACAAAATATTCCGTACTTGAGACTGAAATTCTTAGAATAATCATAAAAGAATCAAAAATAATCTCTAAAAGTAATCGAACTATTTTTGACGTAGAATACGTCATTCTCGGAGGTAAGTAGGGTGGTTGATAGTGATCAGGTGTCGGTATTTACATTACTTTTTGAGCCTTTGGTGGGCCTAAAGTACTGATCGTACAATGTTGATGTTAGCACTTGTTGGTCTGCTTGATCCTCAATGCTACAAAAATTCATGTTAGAACTCTCTAACTTATATAAATTTACACAATTACATGAAATATAAAGCCAACATTTGATGTTTTTGTTTGCTTAAACTTGCTACCTATTTATCGACAGTTTCCGGTTTTATCGACAAAACCATAAAATTTGTATGGGAGCCCCCCTAAGGAGTGGTCGGAGGGAATAGGTGTCAAAGGCAAAAATGTTCCTTTTGCAAAAGTAATGGGGATCAGTCATACATATTAACCCTCTCCGGCACTCTCTTAAAGGTCATATGCTCAGGTGTATGGAATAAATAAACAAAAACCATAAAATTTGTATGGAAGCCCCCCTCAGGAGTGGTCGGAGGAAATAGGTGTTAAAGGCAAAAATGTTCCTTTTGCAAAAGTAATGGGGGTCGGTGATACATCTTAACCCTTTCCGGCACAAACACAATAAAATTTGTATGGGAGCCCCCCTAAGGAGTGGTCGGAGGGAATAGGTGTCAAAGGCAAAAATGTTCCTTTTGGAAAAATAATGGGGGTCGGTGATACATATTAACCCTTTCCGGCACTCTTTGAAAGGTCATATGCTCAGGTGTATGGAATAAATAAACAAAACCCATAAAATTTGTATGGGGGCCCCCTAATGAGTGGTCGGAGGCAATAGGTGTCAAAGGAAAAAATGCTCCTTTTGCAAAAGTAATGAGAGTCAGTGATACATATTAACCCTTTCCGGCACAAAAACCATAAAATTTGTATGGGAGCCCCCCTAAGGAGTGGTCGGAGAGAATAGGTGTCAAAGGCAAAAATGTTCCTTTTGCAAAAATAATGGGGGTCTGTCCTACCTATGAACCCTTTCCGGCACTCTCTTAAAGGTCATATGCTCAGGTGTATGGAATAAATATACAAAAACCATAATATTTGTAAGGAAGCCCCCCTAAGGAGTGATCGGAGGGAATAGGTGTCAAACGAAAAAATGTTCCATTTGCAAAAGTAATGGGGGTTGGTCATACATATTAACCCTCTCCGGCACTCTTTTAAATGTCATATGCTCAGGTGTATGGAATAAATATTTTGCTAAATAGTTTTTAAAAAAGATGTCATCAAAAGCGAATTGACTAATTCTACGTCTTGTGTTACGACATAGTCGAAACTACTGTATCTTTTTTGATTACTTTTGATTCTTTTTGATTATTTTGCGTAATCTCAAGTAATCGTTATTATTTTTTGATTATTTGTAATCGTAATCAATTACTAATCATAAACTTCTCACTCAAGGATTATATAATCATTACGATTCTTTTTAAAAAATAATCTAATTGATTACTAATCGTATCGCAATTAAGCAGCTATGGTTAAAACCAATAATCTCATTTGCATATCATTTGTAGTCTGCTTGCAAAATATATATACAGTGTTGCGCAAAACAATAGCAACAAACTCCTTGTCACACTTTGAATTCATATATACCACATATTTATCAAGCTTTTAATAAAACTAATAATTTATATTGATTCATCACTGTTAACAGAAACATAAAGTATATTTGCAAAAACAAAAACAACTTTTATTCTAATTGTAACAACAATAATATAGTAGTTCTTCGAATTTAGCTGCGCAACTCTTTTGTTTTCTACAAGCATTGAAAACCCAAGTAATAATACGAGGGGTACTATTTGTATTTCGGGAACTGGCAACACTTATGTCAATAGCTAAAATCTGGCATCACCATAATAAAGTTTGGCATTTGTTAGCATTTTACAACGTTTTGATGACAAGTGTTATTTGTTTTGTTTACAGTGAGTAAAGAAAATCAATTTGTTCAAAAATTTGAAATTTCAAGAGAAGGTTTTCGTTGGATAATTTTTCTCAACTTTAGACGTGGATTATCTCAACAAGAATGTGTCGATGAACTCAGTTCTTTGTATGACGATAAAGCATCATCAAAAACCACAGTATATCGCTGGTATAGTGAATTCAATCGTGGTCGTAGTTCAATCGCCTACGAATTCCGTGAAGGTCGTCCAAAATCGGTTGTTGTGCCACAAAACATCGATGCAGTACGTGAACTAATAATGCAAGATCGTCATGTGACATATCGCGAGATAGAGGATTCCTTGTACATTAGTTCCACTTCAATACATTCGATTTTGTTGAACACTTATTTGTAAAAAAAAAATGCTTTAGTTGGATACTCCATCATTTATCAATCGCTCAAAAAAGTCTTGGTTTAGGAAATGATTAAAAAGTTCAATCGTGGTGCTTCAAAAAACGTATATTAAATCGTGACAGGTTACGAATCATGGATATATGCGTATTAGCCGGAAACAAAACAGCAATCGACCGTGTGGGTATTCCAAGACTAGGCAAATCCAACAAAAGTTGTTCGCGCACAAAGCACTGAGAAGCAAATAGTCGCCTGTTTCTTCCACCGAATAGGTCATGTGGGCACTGTTGCGCTTGAACAACGTAAGACGGTCAATTATGAATGGTACACGACCATTTGTTTGCCGGAAGTCTTCGGAGAAGTTCGCAAACCAACCGCCAAAGACGAATCATTCTCCATTATGACAATACGAGCTCTCCCCTTTCTCGTCAAACATGTGCGTTTTTGAACAGTCAAAACGTCGAATTGATGACTCATCCTCCATACAGTCCTCATATTGCACCCAATGACTTCTTCTTGTTCCCAAATATCAAAGGTAAACTGCGTGGTCAACGATTTACGTTGAAACATGAACGTAACATACCTCCAAAACATGAAGCGTTCAAAAACCATGTTTTGGAGGTGTCTCAAGAGGAATAGAAAAACTGCTATGACAACTGGTTTGAACGAATGCAAAAGTGCATTGATCATCAAGGGGAATATTTTTATAAAACAATAAAGCCATTTTCATTAAAAAATTTTTGTTATTATTTGCTATTCCCGAAATATAAATAGTACCCCTCGTACAATTGAAAACATTTCAGTCAAAATGGAAGACTGCAAGTATGTATAACAGTTAATAATATATCAAATTTTTATGAATAGAAGCAAAGTTATCATACATTAAGTTAGGCAAGGTACGCAAATCGAAGTGACTTATTAAAAAGGTCCTTGACGAAAAAATCGGAGTGAGAAAAACATTCTGAAAACTCAGGAAGTCATCATATGGATCGGCAAACTCTAAAATATCGGTGGGAGCTCTTGTAAATTAAAAAAAAAAGATATTTTTAGAACTGTTTAATTTTTCAGAATACAGAAAAAAGTACATTTTTAATTCCAGTTGAAATGAATCCTGTTCAATTTTTAATTTTCTTAAACGTCATATAAACGAGTGAAGAAACCTTGGATACTTTTTATGGGACATTTTAGTTTCGATGCTATTACTTAAATAATTATCTATCACTAACCACTAATAAAGTTCACCCACCTCCACCAAGTAATTCACCAGACAAACATATAAGCAAATTAATTTGCAATCATTGGCCCTCCTTTAGTCCAACTTAATGATGAACTTTGCACAAAAATAAATCTACTTTTAAGGAGCATGAAAAATTCTTTAGTAAATGAAGCGTATAAAGATGCGCCATAAAACCATCAAAAGAACAACAACAAGATCTCAACCAGAATAAATATAAAGTAAAAGAATGTCAAAACAAGCACAATAAAAAAGCACAAAAACAAACCAACGAAATATATAATCAAAGATTAAATTCAAATAAATCGACTTGGTTGCTTAAAAATATAAACATTTTCACATAAGCTCGCTCCACTTGGGAGACAGAAGCAACAGCCTGTTAGAGAGGCCCCACAATACAAACTCTCTGCTTAATCACAGCGATATCCCTGGCAATCCTTACCACCTCCTCCATCACCCTTTCTGGCAGCACCGGCTCACTATGAAGGAAACCAAAGATTTCAAAGTCTACCGTGTGACTAACTCGTTGGTTCTGCGTCGCGTCTGACTGTGTGTTACTGACTTCTTCGACTTCGGTCCAGCCGCCAGTCAACAACGGCTTTGGTTTTCAGTCAACAACGCCTGAGTCCAATGCTAAATCCGCGCGGTCTCGATTGCGCCTGCGCAGCCAATTTGCGAATATTTTTATTTCAATTGCTGTGCTTTTCGACGACATTTAGTTTTGTTGTTGTTGTGGTTGTTGTTGTTGTGCTTTGTTTTTGTTTTATTTTTATTATTATTATTGTTTTTTTATTAGGTCTTAAATGTTTTTATTTTGCTGCTTCTTGTTCTTGTGCACTGGTTCCTCTTCTTCTTCTTCTTCATTGCAATGTTACCAGCCAGCCATAACTCCATCCAGAATCAGCTAGATCTTTGTTGTTGTTGCTGCTGTTCTGTTTATCGTATTATTTTTGTTGTCTTTATGCGATCATGTAAATATATTTGCGGCCATTGACACAGGTCAACAGCAACATCATCCACAACAACAACGACGACAACAACAACAAAGTGTGCAGCCAAAGCTAAGCAGCAGTAAAAGCTGCTCGCTCCAGCAGCCGCCATTGTGTGCGCCATATTGTTAAATTTGTTTTTAAAAGGCGCGCAAATGCCTGTAGTTGTTATTGTTTTTATTTTTTTTCATTCTTTTATCTTTGCTTTTGTTTTTATTTTTGGTCTCTTTTTCGGCCTTCTACAGGTGTTTATTCGCATGAGCTCCAATTTTAACTGAAGTTTTATTTCAATTTCTGTCGTCTTCGTTTTGTTTTTTTGTCGTTTTGCTGTCTGCGCATGCGTTGATCTTTTACTGCTGCTTCTTCGACATTCACAGATCTCAGATCCGACATCCGAAGATGTTTGCGCTCACAAGCCTATCATTATTTAGCTTAAGCGCTGATAAAGTCTCCAAAAAGGTTGGTAAAACAAAAAATTATTTACGATCATTTTGTCAGCATTGCTGCGGGGCTTAAATATGTGCGTGAATATGTTATGAAAACCGCAGCATGTAGACTGGCAGTAGGCAGCTAGAGCGGTAACCCATTCAGGTGCTGAACGGGAGAGCTAAGAATATCCCTAACCTTAAAGCACATTTTAAGAACGATAAAAGCTAAACTGAATTATTTGATACTGAAAATGATGTGTTTCGAAAGGAATTTTTGCTATTCCCCACTTGGATTAACACGAGGTAAAGGTGTGCTAATTGTTATTCGCTTGAAATATAGAACTCAAAAAATTCAACTTGAACATTAAGGGTTTTAAAGTAAAAAGTAAAAAGAGGCTCGTGTCGATTGGTACAAGGAAATGTTGAAAAAATACAACGGGGATGGTTCGCAACACGTCTACGACACAACCACAAATGTTGAATCATGATTATAAACATAATAGCCCAAAATAAAGCGGCAATTCAATGTCTGGATCTTTCAAAATGAGCAAAACTCGACAAAAGTTGTCCGCAGACGGAGCACATCAAAGCAAATGGTTGCCACTTTTTTCAGAAAACCGGTCCTGTCGGAACATTCGAGCAATTATTAACGCTGAATGGTACACTACCATTTGTTTGCCGAAAGTCATCGGAGAATTGAGTAAAATCAACCATCGAAGGAGGATTATCCGCCATCACGAAAATACGACCTCCCACACATCAGCTCAAACAAAAGAGTTTTTGAGCACTCAAAACTTGGAATTGGTGGGTCATCCGAAGTTTGCAACTATCGACCTATAGCTATTGGTATTAAATAATCCTTAAAAAGTCTTGGACACTATTTAAAAAAATTAATTTATTCGCACAGAAAAATTACATTTTCGTCTTTGATTGTAGCAAACATATTAATATTTACCGTAAATATATCTCTGCATGCTGACCATATTTTGTTTATCTATACTATTATATAAAAGAGTACTCACGTATGTTCGGCTGCGAAAAGCTTGATAATGGCAGGCGCTATTTCAAAAATTCTTTTTCTCTAGGATAGCTATGGTGCCCAGTTGGGACATGGGCTATATAAATTTAATAACCATTTTTTAAATAATTAATTAAAATTCAAAGAGAATAACCATACAATTTCTTTATTCTTATTTTCAGAGAGAAAAAATTTTCTCATTAAAGCTCTGTGCATCTCAAAAAAGGTTGTGCCCACAGCTAATAAGGTAGAACATATGTATATGTAATACTTCTGTATTCCAACTCTGAAATCGAAGAGAGACAGCCATAACAACATAAGATGTTGCTGTTTGTGTTAGTATATTTGAATATATGGAAATTACTACACAAAAAATAAAAAGTCAAACCGTCACAGGGGCGGTTGTTATGAAAACGTTTGCCCCAAACATATAAGAAAACAAATCATATTTGTTTTACTTAAATCACAGGTACGCACCATTATAAAACAATTATAATAACGCCTGAAATATGATTAAATTTAAACAAACAAAATTTTAATCAAAAAATTCAAACAACAAAAATTTTAAATAAAATTATTGACAATGGAAGCACCGCTCCTGAGTTTTTTATTTTAAAATTTTATTTCCTCTATATATTTTCTCGCTTATAAAACACTCTAATGTTGACGAATATATGAGATAGAACAATATGTCAAAATCGCTGAGAGACAAAAGCTCTATTTTCAAACTCTTTTTGAGCATCATATATAAAAGTCAACAACCCAGCGGGAAAATGAGAATTGATTAAAAAAAAATCGTAAATGGATAGATTCTTTTGCTTACATTTTAGAACGTATTCAAAGGATATATAAATTAAAGCAAAACCTATGAATTGGAATATATCAACCAAAAGTTTATATCAACCAATATATCAACAAATATATTAACCAAACAAATTTTGGTATAAATAAGAAAAGCATCAATCTGTTTTGATTTGTTTTCTCATTTCCGAAAATTAATACTTTTTATTTAAAAGAATACATTTAAAAAGTGAATAATAGAATCGATTTCTGTAGCTATTCATATGGAAGCGAGAAAAGAATGTACTACTATTTGTAGGACATCAGCATCCCACCGGGAAAATGAAAATGGATTCTAAAAACAAAACTCGTAAATAGAATGAATTCTTTTGCTTACATTTTAGAATGTATTCTAAAGAACATATACATTTAAAGCAAAACCTATGAATTGGAATATATCAACCAAAAGTTTACTGATTCGTTTTTATTCCAGCCATAATCGATTACGACCCATATAATTATTTCTACTATAGAAAATGTTTTTAGATTCCTTGCTTGCTTTTTTGATAAGTGAAAAACGAACTGATTCTAAAGCAAATTCTGGTATAAGTGAGAAAAGCATCAGTCTGTTTTGATTTGTTTTCTTGTTTCCGAAAATAAATACTTTTTAATTAAATTAATCATATATGTAATACTTCTATATTGGCAGAACACTCAAGGTACATTCGCCAACATTAGAACACCAACACCAAACGAATGTACTCGAAATTGTGGTGTCCGTGGCTTAGTTGGTTAAAAGTCCGTGGCCGCTATGTCAATGAACCTGGAGACCCGGGTTCTAACCCCAGCAGCGACAAAAAATTATTTGAATTAAAATTATTTTTCTGTACGGCCGCCACCTCTCGCAGACAATGGCAAACCTCAGAGAGTAATCAAAATGCCATGTAAAGCTCCTTGAGGACAAGAACATTCCGTTCATCACCGTTCGGAGTCGGCGTTAAGCCTGTAGGTCCGGTTCTCGGTCAATTGTGTACAAACTAAACAACACGCACAACACAATTGATCATAAGAAGCTAGGTCAAGGTCCTTTCAAGGGCTCAAATGACCAGTTATTTATTTATTTTTTTATTTATGTACTCGAAATTTAATTTTATAACAAAAAAACTCAGGAGCGGTGCTTTCATTGTCAAAAATTTCATTTAAAATTTCTGTTGTTTAAATTTTTATGGTTTAAATTTTGTTTGCTTGAATTTTTCTTTTTAAATTTTTATCATATTTCACGCGTTGGTCTTATAATTGTTTTATAATGGTGCGTAACTATGATTTATGCAAAACAAATATGCTTTGTTTTGTTTTATGTTTGGGTAAACATTTTGCTTAACAACCGCCCCTGTGATGTATAGTAGTAGTATATTCAAATATACTAATACAAACAAAAAAATCGTATGTAGGCTATCTCTCTTTGATTTCGTAGTTGAAATTCATTAAAAATTTAGGTTGCTGCCAATATTGAAGTATTACATATATGAAAAGAATCTATTTAAAAAGTGAATACAAAATCGATTTCTGTAGCGATTCCACCTGAAGCGAGAAAAGAATGTACTATTCTTTGTAGGACGTCAGCATGTTCAAAATAATCAATTCTAGAATCTATACTGGAGAAGAGAATTGACTCTTTTTTTATATAAAATTGCTTCTTTTTTCCCGATGGGGTGTTAAAAATAATCAATTCTAGAATCTATATTGGAGAAGAGAATTGATTCTTTTTTACCGGTGGGAAGGTCCACAAAAAAGAAAAAAAAAGACAGCAACATGTATTGAGTGCGGTACCAATGCTGCCACCTTTTTTAATGTAAAAATACTGCCACTTTTATAAAAGCATCGACAAAAATTCCGCGTCGATGTTTTGTTGAAATGTTTTGATGAAATTTATCAGCTATCAAACGAAAGATATATTTAATTTTAAAATAACAATTCTCTAAGGCCGTCATATATTTTTCTTACCTCATAGGTGATATTTTTACATATAAACGAGATTTTTATATATAGGGTATTCACAGATCCCTTCTAAAGTTAATATATAGTAACTTTAAAACGATACTTCAATCAAATTGTGAGCACCCCTACACGTAGTTCATTCCATGGTTGAATAAATAGGGTTGTCGCATGGGTGAGAGCGAGTTCCCATAACTGTCAAATCGAAGTTGACAGCTCATACAAAATCTGAAAACGAAAACTAATTACATGAAAAGCCGTTGTAGTTGTTGTTGTTGCTTTTCATTGATTTTGACAATTATGGGTACTGAGAAGAGAGTACGATCAGCCACGAGACAACCTTATTTATTCAACTATGGTTCATTCTAAAATTGACACAAACGCCTTTTGAAAAGAGAAGCTTTCTGTAATTTATTGATTTTTCAATAAAATAAAAATAACAAGAGAAGCTTTCTTTGATTTATTGATTTTTCAATAAAATAAAAATACCTTTCAGAAATGCCAGTTTACTACGAAAAACAAACATATTTTTAAAATGCAAGGCTATTATACCAGTTTGTGTTATCTCTTTTTTACATGCAAAACAAAATCAAAAATAGTTACCACATGGCAAAATGTTTTAGTGTTAACAGACGGCGAAGTTAACACACCAGATAAAACAAAACTGTGAGTACCCCAATAGTCACAGTGCTAGGAAAAGTGAACCAATGCATGAAAAAAAATTATCAGGAAGATACAGAAAGTTTATTACTTTAGTTATTTTTTTATTACTTTAGTTAGCTGGTTACTTTATTCGGATGGAACTACTAAGTCGCTCTAACACAAATATACAATTTTACCGAAACTCTAACGGCTGTATTCATAAATAATTATGAGCCTCTTACAAAGCCTTCATAAGAAAAAAATCGAAAAAAAATTGAAAAACATTTTTCATGTTGAACGTTTCAACAGCTTTCAAAATCTCTTTTAAATGCTTGATAAATAAGAGAATTTTAAAAATGGTTGAAACCTTCAATAAACCCTCGATAAAGCATTTTAAAAATTTGTTTGTTCTTATCTGAGCACAACAAATATTGTCAAAAATGTATCAAATTATTTCAAAATGTATAAAAAACAAACAAAATGTCAATAAGCGTTTGAAGATGTTTGTTTATAAATTAGAGGATTTTTAAAAATGGTTGAAATTTTTAATTTTTTTTTTTTTAATTTTAAGGTTTATAACACACCTTTCATAAAGCAGTTTTTAAATTATTTGCTCTCATTTGAGCACAAGTATTGCCAAAAATAATTCAAATTATTCAAAATATTTCAAAAATTTGGAAAATATGTCAAGAAAATTCAAAATATATAAAAAAATTTTCAAAAAAAGAAAATAAAAACAAGAAAATTTGTCAAAGATTTCAAAATATTTATAAAAAAAATAATAAAATGACAATTATTTCAGTGCAGAGGGCTTAAAAAACTTTTGATTTTTAAATATCAAAATTTTGACGAAATTGAAACAAATAAATAACAAGTCACTGAATTTATCTAATACACAAACCATTATTTACACTCTTCCCACTTCAATATGAATACGGCTGTTAAATTTTAAGATTTAGAGTTTTTAATGATATTTAATATTTTTATCGCCGGCGAAGCAGCGGGTATTTGCTAGTTACTGTATAAAAAGGAATTTTACGTCTACACTTCCGATACTATCGAAACTGTGGGTTTTAAAATTAAAACTGTGCGGTGTTTGGATATATTTTATCAAAAAAATGAGGTGTTTTTGTGATTTCAGGTTGAGATTGTATGTGCGACTGTTTACAGCTACAGGCACGATATCTATTTATTTATTTATTTCATCTAACAGAGATCAACTCTTACAGACTACTTATATTAAATTATTCATATATATACATTTTTCAATTGTTTCAATTGTTTCAATAGTTTCAATAGTTACAATAGTTTCATTTCAAGTCGTAAACATTGGTGATAAATACATTTTTCAATAATTTCATTTTCAAGTTGTAAATATTAATTGTTTCAGTGGTAAATTTGTTTCAGTGGTAAATTTGTTTCAATGGTAAATTTGTTTCAGTTGATTTAGGAAAGAGGAAAAGAAAATTTAGAAAGGTTTTTAAAGCGAAGGACCATGGCCTGGCCGGGAATCGAACCCGGGACCTCTGGGATAGCAGTCGAGCACGCTACCTACTCGACTACCGAGGCGCCGCTGATATCGCTAAAACAAACAAAAACTGGAACAGAATTCAGTATTTTAGCAATACGTGTAGAAACAGCTACAAACGTTTACAGCATAGGGGTGTGAATATTTAAAGTAAATTAAAAAAAACCAATGTTTTTCTTTTTGGTACTCTTAGCCCACATAATAAATATCAGTACATCACATTTAAATACAGGTTCTTTTAGAATTTCGGGGGGAGGGGGGTTTGAACCCCCAAATCCCCCCCTGGATCCACGCCTGACGTTGATGCGATGTTCGCAAAAATCGGTTGCCCTCATATTTCAGAGGAGTGGCGACTTTTCATCGATGCATCAGTCAATAGCCTTAAAGTCATTCTGCTTCATATCGGTAACATCCATCCATCGGTTCCGATCGCATATGCCACAAACCTCAAATAAATATACGATGGCATGAAAATAATATTAGAACTGATAAAGTGCCAAGAGCACAATTGGAAAATATGCTGCGATCTGAAAGTGGTCGAATTACTCATGGGTGTAAAGCGTGGATTTCCAACCCACCAGTACTTTTTGTATATATGGGAAGGTCGCAAAAGAGATCAGCATTACACTGAATTTAAGTGGAAGCCACGCACATGCTACAAATTAGGCCAAGACAGTATTGAGCATCTACCATTGCTGCAACCATCGCAAATCATTATGCCACCGCTACACATCAAACTTGGTCGTATAAAATTTTGTAAAGAAACTGGATCGTGAGGGTGAGGCAATTTCGAGTTTGCGCAAAATTTCTCCGAAATTAAGCGATGCAAAAATATATGCAGGTATTCTTTAAGTAGTCATTCAGTTACTGCTTTTAATTAATGAGTATGATTTTAGGTGTATTTAATGGTCCGCAGATAAAGAAATTAGTTGAATTTGCCTCAAAATTGAATGCTACCGGACAACGTGCATGGAAAGGAGCAGTTGCCGTCATTGAGCAATTTCTGGGTAACAAACGAGCTGCCAATTAAAAAAAATATCGTCGCAGAGATGATTTCGGCATATGAAGAAATGGGCGTTTTCATGTCGCTAGAGATCCACTTCCTTCACAATCATCTAGATTTTTTTTTTCCTGATGATTTAGTGGCTCATAGCGAAGAACATGGCGAAAAGTTCCATCAGAACATTGCTACTATCGAAAAGCGCTTTAGAGGACAAAACATTACGCACATGCTTGGAGAATACTGCTGGTCTATTTGTCGCGATACTAAGGCAAATGCATACAAACGCCAAAATAAAAGGCCCAAATTTATTTAAAATAATTCATTTTTTCAAACTTTCCGCTTTTTTCCACATAATTGAATTCATAACGGGCCAGACTCATATTGTGAATTTTTACTGTTGTGGAAAAAATTAATGAAAAAATAAAAGCCGCACCCGGTACAAAAAAAAATGCATTTCTGATATCATTGCATAAAGTATTTAGGTATTAAGAAAATTACTCAAAAAAAATCGGTTCTTTAACAAACCGCAACCGATACAAAAAAGATACAGTAGTTTCGACTATGTCGTAACACAAGACGTAGAATTATTCAATTCGATTTTGATGACATCTTTTTTAAAAAATATTTAGCAAAATATTTATTCCATACACCTGAGCATATGACCTTGAAAAGAGCGCCGGAGAGGGTTAATATGTATGACCGACCCCCATTATTTTTGTAAAAGGAACATTTTTGCGTTTGACGCTTATTCCCTCCGACCACTCTTTAGGGGGGCTCCTATACAAATTTTATTGTGTTTGTGCCGGAAAGGGTTAATATGTAGACCGACCCCCATTACTTTTGCAAAAGGAACATTTTTGCGTTTGACACCTATTCCCACCGATCACTCCTTAGGGGGGCTCCCATCAAATTTTATGGTTTTTGTTTATTTATTCCATACACCTGAGCATATGACCTTTAAGAGAGTGCCGGACAGGGTTAATATGTATGACCGTCCCCCATTACTTTTGCAAAAGGAACATTTTTTCCTTTGACACCTATTCCCTCCGACCACTCCTTAGGGGGGCTCCCATACAAATTTTATGGTTTTGTCGATAAAACCAGAAACTGTCGATAAATAGGTAGCAAGTTTAAGCAAACAAAAACATCAAATGTTGGCTTTATATTTCATGTAATTGTGTAAAATTTATATAAGTTAGAGAGTTCTAACATGAATTTTTGTCGCATTGAGGATCAAGCAAACCAACAAGTGCTAACATCAACATTGTACGATCAGTACTTTAGGCCCACCAAAGGCTCAAAAAGTGATATAAATACCGACACCTGATCACTCTCGACCACCCTACATACTTCCGAGAATGACGTATTCTAGGTCAAAAACCGATACCACTTTTGGAACTAGCCTACCATTATATTTTTAGAAATAAAGTTTCATCAAATTCCAACAGCTCTTTCTATTTTTTTCCAACAAATGTATGGAGCCATCCCACTGTGTGGCACCTCAGAACGTGTATTTTTGTGCCGAACTGTAGGTTGTGGGGTTCTGAAAAACCAAGAGCCTTTCATCAACGCCAATTACACTCCATTAGGTGTACAGTATGGTGTATATTTTATAATCTGAAAAAAAAAAAATAAAAAAATATATAAACGAAAAAGTTATTGAATTATTAAACCCCAAGGATGACTTTTGGCTCACCCTGTATATGGGTGCATAGTTTTCAGTGATTACATAATATGTATATAACTGGCAACAATTAAACGTGCTTAAGGCTAACAATTATGGTTACCGTAAAATATAAACATTTTTTTTGTACAAATGAACTTGTTTGTTATCAACAAGTTTTCAAAAATAATAGTATCCTCTCCTATTATCTTTCGAGTAAATATATTTTTTTATCTGCATGTAACATAATATCATAAAAATTCGATAACTAAATATCAACATGGCTTTCTGAGTGGTAGGTACATTTCTACTAATCTTACTCTTTTTTTTACGCTTATTAAGAAATTATATTGTGGAGGAACTTTTGTGAAGATAGCCGAAAATCTTCATCCCATTCTTATGCTCTACTCGCCGCAATGAAAAATGATGATGAAATTATTACAAAAGAATGAAATTTAAAGCAAAAATTAGTCCTATTTTCCCAAAATTGCTATCAACCGTCCTTCATACCGTAAAATGGCCTGGAAATGAAAAAATCAGACCATGATAAAATGTCATGAGAGCAGAAAGGTGTAAAAGTCAAAATTGTAAAGCGATTTGCTTGAAAATGAACAGATTACACTTTCTACTATCAAAAAAAAAAAGAAAAAATTGCACTATCCTTTTGAGCTAAGTTACAAGAAATATGTTACCAGCAATTGTCAAGTTTTTTTTTTTTTTGAAACGACGAGAAAGATAGCAGATAAAAAGTTCTTATCGTAGATATTTGCTCAAAATTGTGTTTTTATATGGAAATTCGATTAAAACAATGCTCAAGTTCCGTTCTATCGTTCGAAATACTGAAATTTGAGCCGAAATGTGAAAACATTTGATTTTTTATGAAAGTTAAATTTCCACACCCCGAAACATGTCCCAAAACAAAAGTTCTGATCCTGGATTTTTTAAGAGGTGATAGCTGATGGTATGATGATTCTTTTTCCTTCTTTCGAAATTGCTATCAATCGTGATTCATACCGTAAAATGTCCTAGAAGTGAAAAGGTCAGATCATAAAAATATTTTGAGAGGAGAAAGTTGTAAAAGTCAAAATTAAAAAAAGATTTTCTTGAAAATAGGTGTAGTCATCTTCATACTGTCAGAAAAAAATATTCCTTCTTCTTTTAATCGTTAAAACCGTTAAAATCGTACTTCCAATGAATAAGTTGCATGAAATGAATTACTAGCAATGTTTAAGTTTTTAATATGTTTCCTTGCGTCTTGCCGGTCGATCACAATGCGTCTTGCCGGTCGATCACAAAATAATAATTGTACTGGATGCTGAATCGATAGATTTAAATGCATCTGACATACATAGATAGATAGATATGTTTGGGGCGAGCTAATTCAGCTCTGGCACTGCGGCATCTTGTGATGCCTATTGTGCCATACCTTTTCTTTGCTTAAAGCAGTTCGTTTGCTTTAGTTTTTTTCAGAAAACATAATATGTTTTCGAGGTTGAGGATCGCAAGGTGTCCTTGAGAGACTATTTCGCTATTTAGGATTCTCTTTCTTATATGGAGAAGACCTGGACATTCAGCGAGAATATGTCTGGAGGTTTCTTCATCCTCAAGGCATAATCTACATAATGAATCAGTAGCGAGATTCATTTCTTGTAGGTGGTTCTTTAGTTTACAGTGTCCAGTTATAATTCCGGTCATCATCTTTAAGTCTTTCTTCCCTAAGTTGATAAGAAATTTCGATTTTTTGGGAGAAATTTGGAAATATTTGCTTAGTGCACATCTGTCCTAATCAGTTCTTCCAGATGTCTTGAGATTCGCGGAATGAGGTTATTTTGACGTGTTGACATACATTCAGATGAAGATTAGCAAATAGGCGCTGAAGCCGTAAAAAATAACACTGTGCGACAATTTAAGAGTCATTTGAAATAACTGCAGGAATTCCAATGTTTTCTGATAGCCATTGGCTCATAGAACATATCGTCCAATGAATTTTTCTAGTTAATCTTAAACAACAGGTTTTTTTCAAGGTCACATTTTATGGAATGGAGCCGTAGTTAATTACACGCAAAGAAAAAAAACGTTTATCGCCAGTTTGCCACAAACGAACTCCGTTTGTCGTGCTTGAAATCGTTATTTGCAAAGGTTTCAACAGTTGTCATAATAACAGATCAGTTGCGAGAAACGCGTCATATAGTTGCAGGAAATTAATTTCGTTTGTCATAAACGCGAGTGATTTTTAAATTGCAGCAATTGAAAACTTCGTTTTTCCCAACAGAAAATTTTGTTTATTTTTCCCTTCGTTGTATAAAAATAACGCTTATAGTTTAGAGTTACTTTTTGGACAAATTGTTACTATATAAGGAAATTGGTAGTTTGCTTAATACGCGGACGGAGATAGCAACGGAGGTGCAATCCATAAGAAGACGGACGGGCATAAAGAGAAGGATTATTAATATAATAAATAATAATGACCGAAATAGCTTGCGCTATATATATATATAAGATATATTTTTAAATTGTGACAACTGAATATTCGTTTGCGGCAAATACAGCTCGCAAACGAAGTATAGTTGGTGAATTTTTCAGTTGTTGTAAACGAAAAATTTCTTTGCGTGTACCTTTAATTCCTAAACTAAGTAAAATGTTGATTTAAGAGCTTCAGTGAAATTCTTGCAAATTTAATATCCTTTAAAATTGGCAAGCACACTGGGGGGTCAAAAACTCTCTTAAATTAAAAACAGAAGTATATCTTGGAAACTCTGGGCGATATCATATCTTCAACAAACAAAATGTTCATCATCTTATCTAGAACTTTGCAGAACATTATAACACAAAAGTACCTGCCCTTCAATCAAAAATCGCATTGATTAATTTTATTGCTTTTAGGGTTGCACTCAACACTGGACTCCAGGTGAAATACTGACTGATCAGCCAGACTGATCATCCGGCAAGAACGACAACAACAGCGACATCGTCAACGCCATCGCCATAGCTGCCATAAGCTGCAAGTCGATATAAAACGCAGACGCGCAGACCCACAACATTATTAAGAAAGGTAACAGCAACAACAACAACAGCAACAACAATAACAAGAACAACAACACCAACAATAATAATAACTTTGTTGTTTTTGCGTGTTCACTGCATTTCATGAGAATGCGACAAAAACGCAGTCTTTGATGTTTGCAGGACTTTATTTTGAGAGAACTAAGAAAAAAAAATAAACAAAAGTTTTTTAAGGCTTAAGTCATTCTTGTGTTGTTATTGTTGTTGTTGTTGTTGTTGTTGATGGGTATGTATTTTGCACCAATTTCTGCAAATTCTGCAAATTTATTTTTTATAAACGTACCTTTTATAATATTTGTTGTAGGTACTCGGTGTTCACTGATATTGTTGTTGTTATTTGTTGTTGTTTTTATGTTGGTTGTTCTTGGATATTTTTTAGGCTGAAAAGAATTTTAATTGAAACGAGTTTAAGCAACTTCAATATTTTTTGGTCGCATTTTTTTTTTTTTTTGTAATTTTTTCTTGGTGTTTTGCGCCTATTTGTGTAGAACAAAAGAAAAAAAATAAAATTTTGTAATTTTTTTTCTTTATTTACCTCCATGTAGTTTGAGTTTCATTTTGTTTTTTGTTTTTGTTTTGTTTATTGACTTTATTTCTTGCATTTGCTTTATTTATTATTTTTGGTTTTTTTTTTTTGTTTTTTTGTTTTTGCTATGGTCTGGCTTTTATTTAATTTTCATTTACTTCAGTTTTATACTTTATATTCTTATTCTTGTCTTTTTTTTTTTTAATGAACTGCGGCCTGCGTTTGTTTTATGCATTTTTTTTTTTTTTCTTTTTCGTTGTCGCTGCTGCTTATTTTTTAAAAATGATTTCATCATAAAATTTCAATTTGTTGGCATTAAACGCAGACGCAGAAGACATCCAGCAGCTGCCTTAATTCCTGGAAATTTCTGTTGAATTTTTCCATTTTATTTTTTATTTTAATTTTTTGCCATTTTTATACATTTTTGCATTCGTCGTCTGTCTGTTGTATCTGTAAGATTCACTCACAATTTATGTGCTACATTTACAGTTGCACACTTTTTGTTGGCGGCATTTGGCACAAGTTCTTTCATCAATCCAAAAAAATTAAAAAAAAAAATGTGTATATATATATGCATAATATACAATTACAATTATATAGCAGAACATCTCTAATACACTGGTCATAAAATGTTGGTAAACAAATTTATTAACTTCCGCCTGTGGCTACAACTGGATTAGCACACAGCTGAGTTCGAGCTAAATGTGGTCATTACACTCAATTGATGTGAGTAAAGGTCAATACAACGCTAGGAATTCGATACTCAAGCATTAGAAGGAAGAAGCAGAAGAAGAGGAAACAACTAAAGTATCTGCACATAAAAAAAAAAAATAAAGAAGCAACGCGTTGCTGTTAGGCAGGCAGGCAGCTTCGCTTTGATTTCAGTTGCAAACGATTTGTCCTGTAGCTTAAATACAACAACAGCAACAATTACAACAACTGCATTGAATGTGCTGCTAAGCTCAGCTTAGTTGCTAGAATAAAGTTGCTTGCTGCGCATATCTAAGCGATACTCGTTTTGCAGCGTCGTCGCATTCTAAAAACGCAACCGCAGTCAGTCAACCAGCAACAGGTTGAGAAGGCCGTAAAAACTTTAGAGCCATGTTTTTAATATGATTTTTATTTTATTTATTTTTTTTTATTTTTTAATTTTTTTTTTTTGCATCATCTCTCATGTAGCTAGTCCACAAACTAAGGTACGTTTAAAATTTGCTGTTGTTGCCACTGGCCTTCGAATGCATTTCATCAACGTCATCAACGCTAGGCTACAACAATCACCACACCACACACCAGTGGCTCATCTTAATAACGAAGGCAAAACAAAAAACATTAAAAAATCTATCTACATTAGTAAAATATGAGCAGTGTGCAAAAAGAAAATAATACAATAAAAAAAAACAACAACTTAACAACTCTAGGCCGTAAATTTATTTATTGGCTGCGCGTTTGTGTGGCGGAAATTCCACAAAAATCGCAAAATTATTTTCCTAGCTAGCATAAAATCGGCCGCCAGCAGCCAGCATCAACTACAACAACAATAATAATAAAAAACAAAAAAAAAGAAGAACAACACCATCGCCTAAGACACCAACAACAACATCAACAACAACATCATCATCGTCATCATCGCCACATTGGTTCATTTGTTGTCGCTTGGCAAATCATTGACTCTAACTTGTTGTCTTTTCCTGGGCCTTGAGCGCCTCCAAGCAATCCTCACGCTGCAGCATGGTGGAGGCTGAACTGCGAATATCACAGTTGCGTTGAATTGAAGCTCTGGTTACAGTTTGGTGTTTTTTTTTTTTGACTTTGGTATCTGGCTCGAGGGACTCACTTTTCTACACAGTTTTCTACAACTGCGATCACTTAAATGCGGATTAGCTGCATTGAATCTCACACGGGCACCGGCTGTGCGCATGCTTAGGCACAGTGATGGCGCCCAAAATTGAAATAGACCAGGTAACCGGGTCAAGCCTAGACTTTCAATAAAATCTTAACTCAATAGCATAATAATCTCTATGTCAACAACTGAAAATGCAACAAAGATTCGAAAGCCTTGCATGGAATTATAACTCGAAGGCCATTGGCGCAACGGTAAATTTTATGAAATAACAATTAAGGTGAAATTTTCGGCCACATGATAAAATTAAAATAAAAAATAATGCCGCCATAAGACCCCTCTGGGAACCGTTGAATATAATGGGATTGCATGCATTTTAGCATAGCGCTAAGATAAATGTTAATGTTCCACACAAAAAGCAAATGCATATGCAAAAGCAAAAGAAAAACAGATACAGTAGTTTTGACTATGTCGTAACACAACCCGTAGAATTATTCAATTCGCTTTTGATGACATCTTTTTTTAAAAAATATTTAGCAAAATATTTATTCCATACACCTGAGCATATTGAGCACCTGAGCTTTGACACCTATTCTCTCCGACTACTCCTTAGGGAGGCTCCCATACAAATTTTATGGTTTTTGTGCCGGAAAGGCTTAATATGTATCACCGACCCCCATTACTTTTACAAAAGGATTATTTTTGCCTTTGACACCTATTCCCTCCGACCACTCCTTAGGGGGGCTCCCATACAAATTTTATGGTTTTTGTTTATTTATTCCATAGACCTGAGCATATGACCTTTAAGAGAGTGCCGGAGAGGGTTAATATATATGACCGACCCCCATTATTTTTGCAAAATGAACATTTTTGCCTTTGACACCTATTCTCTCCGACTACTCCTTAGGGGGGCTCCCATACAAATTTTATGGTTTTTGTGCTGGAAAGGGTTAATATGTATCACCGACCCCCATTACTTTTACCAAAAGAGTATTTTTGCCTTTGACACCTATTCCCTCCGACCACTCCTTAGGGGGGCTCCCATACAAATTTTATGGTTTTGTCGATAAAACCGGAAACTGTCGATAAATAGGTAGCAAGTTTAAGCAAACAAAAACATCAAATGTTGGCTTTATATTTCATGTAATTGTGTAAAATTTATGTAAGTTAGAGAGTTCTAACATGAATTTTTGTCGCATTGAGGATCAAGCAAACCAACAAGTGCTAACATCAACATTGTACGATCAGTACTTTAGGCCCATCAAAGGCTCAAAAAGTGATATAAATACCGACACCTGATCACTATCAACCACCCTACTTACCTCCGAGAATGGCGTATTCTACGTCAAAAAACAAAAAAACACATAAAAAAAAACATTATTGAAGAACATGGCTCTGAATAATGACTAGAATAAGGAAACGAAATTGGACAAGAATTCTGAAAAAAATTAATTTATTAATTTGTTCGAGGATAAGGATATAGTTTTGTACAAGGCTTGGGAAAAGGATTTTGAAAATAATAAGCACACGTTTTAAGATAAAGATTAGGTCACAAATTGTTGTAATACAAGAATTAAGGCATAGATTAGACAAAGAATTCTAATTCTTCTTATTTCTTTCATCTTATTTTTTCTTCTTATTATTCACATATGGCACGTCAATAGCTCTGGCTATGAAGCTTCAAGCCGTATGCTAATTAAGTAGACTCATAAGGCATGGTTTTCCAATAAGTTCGACCAGCTATAGATGGCATCATTTAGACTTGTTGGGGCTAAATAAGCTTCAGTGACTTCCAAGATGATTTATAAGAAATTAAATGAATTCTATGGGATCCTTGCCAAAAGATTTAATATTATATGGCCAATCGGATGGACTAGAATATCTCAGGTTATAGCTGGCATCATTTATGGGTTCCATAATAAAACAAAATGGATGATTTTATGGCCAAGCGTACATACTCAGATCATCTAAGATCTGAGGGTCATGGGGTCAAATTCCGTGAATAGTTGGATACACTGGTTTTTCAATACACTTGTGAGTTATAAAAACTATAATGGATTTCTTGCAACCAATTACATTTATTACATTCACTACATTCATTCCATTTATTTCATTTTTTACATTCATTACCTTTATTTCATTCATTACATTCATTACGTTCACAACATTCATTACATTCATTACATTCAGTACATTCATTACATTCATTACATTCATTACTTCATTGCGTTCATTACATTCATTACATTCATTACATTCATTACATTTATTACATTCATTACATTCGCATCACTCATTACATTCATTGCGTTCATTGCATTCATTACATTCATTGCGTTCATTGCATTCATTACCTTCATTGCATTCATTAGATTCACGGCAATCATAAGATTCATTACATTCAATTCATTCAATTCATTCATTACATTCATTACATTCATTACATTCATTATATTTATTACATTCATTACATTTATTTCATTTATTTCATTTATTTCATTTATTTCATTTTTTCATTTATTTCATTCATTACATTCATTACATTTTTTAATTCATTACATTCATTATAAATAAAACATTTTATTACATTCACAACATTCATTGCATTCATTACGTTCATTGCATTCTTTACATTAATTACATTCATTACATTCACAACCTTCATTACATTCCTTACAATCATTACATTCGCAACATTCATTACATTTACTTCATTTATTACATACATTATAATCAATACATTCTTTACTTTTAATTCATTAATTCATTTATGTATGTATGTATTATGAACATGCATTTATTTCATTCATTACATTCATAACACTCATTACATTCAATACATTCATTGATTATATCATTACATCATTATATTTATTGATTATATTCACAAAATTCATTACAGTCACTTTTTTCATCAAATTTATATCGAAACTAGCGATACCCGGTGCGCGTTGCTACACCCGGCAAGTATATTGAAAAACAAAAAGTAAATTCAAAATTGTTATGTGTCCATTAGTCTGAACTAAGCTCACTGTTGTCCACTGGCCGTTACAGTTTCCCAGTAGTATGACATCACTCTCAGGTGGCAATTCCTGTAAAAAAAAAAAAAAAAAAAAATAAATAACTGGCCATTTCAGCCCTTGAAAGGACTTTGACCTAGCTTCTTATGATCAATTGTGTTGTGCGTGTTATTAAGTTTGTACACAATTGACCGAGAACCGGACCTACATGCTTAACGCCGACTCCGAACGGCGATGAACGGAATGTTCTCGTTCTCAAGAAGCTTTACATGGCCTTTTGATTACTCTCTGAGGTTTGCCATTGTCTGCAGAGAGGTGGCGGCCGTACAGAAAAATTATTTTAATTCAAATAATTTTCTGTCGCTGCTGGGGTTCGAACCTGGGTCTCCAAAGTTTGTTTGACATAGCGGCCACGCACTTTAACCAACTACGCCACGGTCGCCAATTCCTGTATAAGTTTTAATATTCTGTGATTTTTACTTCCATAGCTATTCTGTATCGAAAATCGGGCCGCACCCTGTTTTCTTATGCCCCTGCCAGTTTTCCAGGAGAAATACCTGACCAATTAGTAACTTTATACTGAGTTTCAGTACTATGAGACATTTACTTCCCAAGCTATTCGATATAAAAAACTGTGCCTGTATGAGCGGAGCCGCAATGTCTTGTCCAATGTTCGTCCTAGTTTTCTATTAGAAGGATGTAACAAAGTTGTAACTATTTTCTGAATTTCAATGTTTTGTGGCTTTTACTTTCAAAGCTATTCGATACCAAAAATTTGGTTTGTATGGGTGGAGTCACACCCCATTTTCCAATGCCCGTCACAGTTTTCTAGTAGATGGATACCAAGTGGCAACTTCATATTGAATTTTATTTTTTTTTTTTTTTTTTTATTTAACAATTCTAATTCTAAAAATATGCGATATCGAGGATTTGGATTGTATAGAAGGTACCGAGTACCACGCCCCCTTGTCCCCACTATTGAGAATTTTTCGACTTTTCTTTTTTCCTAAACCTTCGCGTAGCAATTACGAACAAACCCGCAGAAGGAAGTATCCAATTTGTTCCAGTCGTTTTCAAGTTTTAAGCATTTGAACAAACCACGATCCATTTTTATATAACCAGATATATTCGATATCCAAAATTTGGCTTGTTTGGGCGGCGCCACACCCCCTTTTTCCAAAGCCTGTCCCAGTTTTCCAGTAGAAGGATATTACCAAGTTGCAACTCCATACTGAGTAACATTGTTGTGCAACATTTAGATCCAAAGATATTCTATATCAAAAATTTAGCTTGTATGGGCGGAACCACACCCTCTATTCCAAAGTCTGTCTCAGTTTTCTAGTACATAGAAGGACATCACCCAATAGTAGTTCATTCTGAGTTTTACTGTTATGCGACATTTATTTCCAAAGCTATTGGATATCATATTTTTTAATTATATGGGCGGTGCCACACCCCCTTGTCCAATGCTTGCTCAATTTTGATAGTCGAAGGACGCGACTAAATAGTACGCTCTTACCAAGTTTCATTGATTTGTGACTTATAGCTTGAAAGTTGTGGCGTCCGTGGCGTAGTTGGTTAAAGTGCGTGGCCGCTATGTCAAAGAACTTGGAGACCCAGGTTCGAACCCCAGCAGCGACAGAAAATTATTTGAATTAAAATAATTTTTCTGTACGGCCGCCACCTCTCTGCAGACAATGGCAAACCTCAGAGAGTAATCAAAATGCCATGTAAAGCTTCTTGAGAACAAGAACATTTCATTCATCGCCGTTCTGAGTCGGCGTTAAGCATGTAGGTCCGGTTCTCGGTCAATTGTGTACAGACTTAATAACACGCACAACACAATTGATCATAAGAAGCTAGGTCAAAGTCCTTTCAAGGGCTGAAATGGCCAGTTATTTATTTTTATTTATTTATTATAAAGAGAAAAATGGTATAGAGTTTGCTCCAGAAAAGGCTTTTCTCTAATTGTGATGCCATTAAATCTAAAAATGGTAAAAACTTCCATGAAAAAGAGAAATATAAGAAAAATATATCGTTCTTAGAGAAAAAGACTTTTATTTTTAAGAAATTATTTGTTTTTATTGAAGAAAATATTTCGCGTAGTGAATTGTGAATTTTCTCTTAATATGATGCCTTTTTTATCATATTCCGAGAGACTTTTTTCTGAATGCACGCACGAAGTTTTAATTTTCGATGTCTGTTAGACTACGACATCACCTGCAGTTTAATTTTCGGTGTCTGTTAGACTACGACGTCACCTGCAGAGGGTTAAAATGAGTATTTAACTATTCGCCATGACTGTAATTCAATTGACTGGACAAACGACGCGTTCAATTGTTGGCATGGATAGCATTATTTTCTGCTTTTAACGATTTCTCAACTTTTAAAATTTCGTTCTTTAACTGCTATTGCTGCTGTTGGCCTTCTTAGCTGCAGTGCAAATATTCTATTTTTCCATCTAACGATTTCTTAGAGCAATAAAAATGTACAAATATAAAAACACAACAAAACAAAAAATATCGTATCTTTATGCTGTTGTAAACAGCAAAGACGTTAAAGACAATCCGTTCTAAAGATGCAAACTAGGAAATAAAAGTGCAACGACGACAACAACAACAACAATTAATGTAAATTTCCATAGAGATGACGGTGAGTATGAGGTTCAAGACGTAGCAGATCATTTTGTGGATCATTAGTTAAGTAAGTGCAACAGCAACAGCAGCAGCAGCAACAACAACAACAACATCATCCACAGCCATGACAACACAAATATAAGCATGAGAGACAACAACAAGAAAAACAGCGGCAGCAGCAGCAGTCAACATGCTACAGATACTTGCCAACATTTGTTGAATGTTGCAGATACAGCAGTGTTTGTTCCTGACCATTCTAATGGATATTGTTTTAGTTGTGGCTGTTTGGCTTTGAATGAGCAAAGTGACAGCAGCAACATCAACAACAGCAACAACAAAAACAACAGCCAAAAAGACGGCTGCTTAAGCCGCCCTGCGGCTAACGCACGTGCAGCAACATTCGTAGACCGATCTCTACTAAATGATCTTCCATTGTCTCCCTCTCTCTCATCTTTCTTCTCTTTCTCACATCACATCTATCTCTCTCTATACATCATCATCTCTCTCTCTCTCTCTCTCGCTTTGCTGTGCCTTGCACTAGTTTTTGTACGCTTACTTACGGTAAGCTCAGGTGTTGCATATTTTGTCAGAATTATTTGCGTTTAACTTTCCGCTTGTTTGTTTCTTAAGATGGATAAACGACGTACATGCGGAAAGACAAGCAGACACACAGACCAACAGTCAGAGAGCCAGATTTCCAGAAGAACAGACAGACAAATGCACACAAACGATGAATTACAAATGCTCAGAGTTAGACAGAGACAAAACAAGGGAATGACTGACCAAAAGTTGAAAGCGGCGTACGAAGTGAGTGAATATTTATTTGCAGAAATTTATTCCCTCGCTCGAGGTGATGCGAACATTACAGACGAAAATTCCACAAGAGAAAAATCGAACAAAAAAAAACACTGCATCAATGCAAAAAAAAACGCACTGATGCAGGGGACAAAGTGCTGAAATATATGAGCCAGGAAACAGGTTCGCATTTGACTGCTTTCATGAGCTTCTTTTTCTTTATTTCACTTCCTTGAATATTGAAAAATTTATAGGTAGACAAAAAGTTAAGAAAGCTGTTGAGTTGCTTGTCGAAGAATTATGATCGTCACCAAATACAGGGTGTTCGAGAAAAGTAGAAAAAATTAAACGCAGCCCATAAATGACTGCTGAAACTACACACCAAGAAATTTCTATAGAATTTTTACACCGATCGGTGTTCCAGGGTGTCCTACACCGTTCGGTGTTAAAAAACACCGTGTCAAAGTGTTATAATCTTATATCCGAAAGGGTATTTTTTTCACACCGATCGGTGTAAAAGAGTAAATATCAGATAGGATATTTATTTTGTACCCCTGTTAGATGTTTATTTAGAAAGAGCAAAATCATGATTTTTTTAACACCGAAAGGTGTAATTTCCATGTAATAAAAGCTTTTTACAATAAAAAAGACAAAAGATTTTAATTCAATAAGTTTATTATTTAATTTTTCTCTGAGAACAATATTTTCGAGTATATGTATATACTTAACAGATTTTTAAATTTGTACATTTGTATCACATACATAGATATTCAATTAATTATTTTTTTAATTATTTGGTACAAAAAGAGACATTTCAAATTTTGTTTGGACTTGCTTTCGAATTCCGCTCAAATTTTCACAAAAACTGCAACGGGGTTTTCACAAAAACCGCACAAATTACTAAATAAATACATAATGCACTTAGCTAACGCACTAAAGTTAAACTTTTAATTTAATTTTTTTTTTTTCTTTTATTAAAATTTTCACTTTGTCATAGAAACTTTAACTTTTAATTTATTTGTCAATGATAATGTGATGATGTAATTGTGACATGATTTTGATGTGTTTGCTAAGCGGCGGTGATTGTGATGTGATTTTATTGCAATTATGGTGTGCTTTTAATTAGATCGTGATGAGTTTAAAATGTGATTGAAATGCGATAATTATGCAATTGTGATGCCATTTCAATGTGATAGTGATGTAATTGTTAAGTGATTGTGATTGTAATAATGTAATTGTGAATTGATTGTGTTGTGATTGTGATGTGATTATGATGTGATTGTGATGTAATTGTGATGTAATTGTGTTGTGATTGTTATGTGATTGTGATGTTATTGTGATGTGATTGTGATGTGATTGTGATGTGATTGTGATGTGATTGTGATGTGATTGTGATGTGATTGTGATGTGATTATGATGTAATTGTGATGTGATTGTGGTGTGATTTGATTGTGATGTGATTGTAATAATGATTGCGATATAATTTTGATGTGATTGTGTTGTGATTGTGATCTTATTATGATTTGATTGTGATGTGATTGTAATAATGATTGCGATGTAATTGTGAAGTGATTGTGTTGTAATTGTGATGTTATTATGATTTGATTGTGATGTGATTGTGATGTGATTGTGATGTGATTGTGATGTTATTGTGATGTGATTGTGATGTAATTGTGATGTGATTTTGATGTGCTTGTGATCTTATTATGATGTGATTGTGATGTGATTGTGATGTGATTGTGATGTGATTGTGATGTGATTGTGATTTGATTGTGATGTAATTGTGATGTGATTGTGATGTGATTGTGATGTGATTGTGATGTGATTGTGATGTGATTGTGATGTGATTGTGATGTGATTGTGATGTGATTGTGATGTGATTGTGATGTAATTGTGATGTAATTGTGTTGTGATTGTTATGTGATTGTGATGTTATTGTGATGTGATTGTGATGTGATTGTGATGTGATTGTGATGTGATTGTGATGTGATTGTGATGTGATTGTGATGTGATTGTGATGTGATTGTGATGTGATTGTGATGTGATTGTGATGTGATTGTGATGTGATTGTGATGTGATTTTGATGTGATTGTGTTGTGATTGTTATGTGATTGTGATGTTATTGTGATGTGATTGTGATGTGATTGTGATGTGATTGTGATGTGATTGTGATGTGATTGTGATGTGATTGTGATGTGATTGTGATGTGATTGTGATGTGATTGTGATGTGATTGTGATGTGATTGTGATGTGATTGTGATGTGATTTTGATGTGATTGTAATAATGATTGCGATATAATTTAGAGGTGATTGTGTTGTGATGGTGATGTTATTATGATTTGATTGTGATGTGATTGTAATAATGATTGCGATGTAATTTTGAAGTGATTGTGTTGTAATTGTGATATTATTATGATTTGATTGTGATGTGATTGTGATGTGATTATGATGTGATTGTGATGTAATTGTGATGTGATTGTGATATGATTGTTATGTGATTGTGATGTTATTGTGGTGTGATTGTGATGTGATTGTGAAATGATTGTGATGTGATTTGATTGTGATGGGATTGTAATAATGATTGCGATGTAATTTTGAGGGGATTGTGTTGTGATTGTGATGTGATTTGATTGTGATGTCATTGTAATAATGATTTCGATGTAATTTTGAGGTGATTGTGATTGTGATGTGATTATGATGTGATTGTGATGTGATTGTGATTGTGATTGTGATTGTGATTGTGATTGTGATTGTGATGTGATTGTGATGTGATTGTGATGTGATTGTGATGTAATTGTGATGTGATTGTGATGTGATTGTGATGTAATTGTGATGTGATTGTGATGTGATTGTGATGTAATTGTGATGTGATTGTGATGTGATTATGATGTGATGTGATTATGATGTAATTGTGATGTGATTGTGATGTGATTGTGATGTGATTGTGATGTTATTGTGATGTGATTGTGATGTGATTGTGATGTGATTTGATTGTGATGTGATTGTGATGTGATTGTGATGTGATTGTGATGTGATTGTGATGTGACTGTGATGTGATTGTGATGTGATTTTGATGTGATTGTGATGTGATTGTGATGTGATTGTGATGTGATTGTGATGTGAGTGTGATGTGATTGTGATGTGATTGTGATGTGATTGTGATGTGATTGTGATGTGATTTTGATGTGATTGTGATGTGATTGTGATGTAAGTGTGATGTGATTGGGATGTGATTGTGATAAGATTCTGATGTGATTGTGATGTGATTGTGATGTGATTGTGATGTGATTGTGATGTGATTGTGATGTGATTGTGATGTGATTGTGATGTGATTGTGATGTGATTGTGATAAGATTCTGATGTGATTGTGATGTGATTGTGATGTGATTGTGATGTAAGTGTGATGTGATTGTGATGTGATTGTGATGTAATTGTGATGTGATTGTGATGTGATTATGATGTGATTGTGATGTGATTGTGATGTGATTGTGATGTGATTGTGATGTGATTGTGATGTGATTGTGATGTGATTGTGATGTGATTGTGATGTGATTGTGATGTGATTGTGATGTGATTGTGATGTGATTGTGATGTGATTGTGATGTGATTGTGATGTGATTTTGATGTGATTGTGATGTGATTTTGATGTGATTGTGATGTAAGTGTGATGTGATTGTGATGTGATTGTGATGTGATTGTGATGTTGTTGTGATGTGATTGTGATGTGATTGTGATGTGATTGTGATGTGATTTTGATGTGATTCTGATGTGATTGTGATGTGATTTGATTGTGATGTGATTGTAATAATGATTGCGATGTAATTGTGAGGTTATTGTGATCTTATTATGATGTGATTGTGATGTGATTGTGATTATGATTGTGATGTGATTGTGATGTGATTGTGATTGTGATGTGATTGTGATGTGAGTGTGATGTGATTCTGTTGTGATTGTGATTGTGATTGTGATTGTGATTGTGATTGTGATTGTGATTGTGATTGTGATTGTGATTGTGATTGTGATTGTGATTGTGATTGTGATTGTGATATGGGTTGTGATTGTGATTGTGATTGTGATTGTGATTGTGATTGTGATTGTGATTGTGATTGTGGTTTTGATTGTGATTGTGATTGTGATTGTGATTGTGAGTGTGATTGTGATTGTGATTGTTATTATGATTGTGATTGTGATTGTGAGTGTGAGTGTGAGTGTGAGTGTGATTGTGATTATGATTGTGATGTGATTTAGTTGTTGATAATGATGTGATTTTGATGTGATTATGATGTGATTATGATGTCATTGTGATTGTGATTGTGAGTGTGATTGTGATTTTGATTGGGATTGTGATTGTGATTGTGATTGTGATTATGATTATGATTGTGATTGTGATTGTGATTGTGATTGTGATTGTGATTGTGATTGTGATTGTGATTGTGATTGTGATTGTGATTTTTATTGTGATTGTGATTTTAATTGTGATGTGATTTAGTTGTGATTTGATGTGATTGTGGTGTGATTGTGATTGTGATTGTGATGTAAATATGATGTAATTATGATATGATTGTGTTGTGGTTGTGACTTTATTATGATGTGATTATGATTTTGTTGGGATGTCGTTGTGATTGTGATGTGATTTTCTTGTGATTGGGTGTTTATTGTGATTGTGTTGTGATTCTTATAAAATTTTGATGTGATAATGATGCAATTGTGACGTCATTTCAGTGTGATAGTGATGTGATTTTTATGTGATGGTGATAACATTGTGATGTGTTTGCGACGTGATTGTGATGTAGTTTCCATGAGATTATGATGTAATTTTGCTGTAATTGTGATGTGAATGTGATTTCGTTGTGCTGTAGCTGTTGTGTGATTATGATGTAATTTGATTGTAATTGTAGTGTCAAAAAATATAATTCTGATGTGATAATTTTTGAAATTTTCACATATTCATTTCATATGTTTTTGTGAGAGCTGTGAGATGTTATTTTGATTGAGATGTGATTATGAAGTAATTGAATTTGAATGACTTTGATGAGATGGGACTTAAATTTGATCTGATCTGTGTTGTAGATAATGAGGATGTGATAACGAATAAATTTGGTGTGAATTTAATGATTTTGTAATTTGAATACAATGTATGGAAGATGTTAACATACTATGATATGCCTGCGATTGGAATATGATAGAATACGATATATATATAAGCGTAATGTGAATGCGAATGTAAATTTTTCATGTGATGCGAATGTGATGAGATAGTTTTAATGGGACTCGCTTTAATTAATTTGAATTTCATTAAATTGAACTATTAAATATTTGCTTTGAAGAAATGCACTTCTGGACTCAATTCTGCTAAATCATTTATTGACATGAGTCTTGCTCACAGGATGTCAAAATGACAAAACTCATATTTTTTCTCTCTCTTCCCCTACATCTGTTAATTAAAATTTCGAATCGCAAGGAATGCGTTTAAATATAATTAACCAACATATGACGGACGGTCTATTTTTCTGTCTATTCATCTGCCTGTCCATTCAACTTTTGTATGTCGACGCATGACTTCCACCTCAAGGTTGTTGCATTATACTATATATGTATGTAGCGAAGTTGTTGTTGTACTCAACTCCTCTTATAGCCGCATTCCACCCAATTTATATGCCCAGCACGCAGAGTCGACGAAGAGGAAACGCGTTGCTGAAACTAAAAACACCTTGGCACGCACACGATGAGCAGCAGCAACAGTCAGCTGCAGCTGTGACGCACATGCATGACACGCACACATATGCCTAAAAAGTAACTCGCGCACACGTCAAAATAAACAACAACAACAACATCATTAAAGAAGTAGCAGCTTCCTTCCACTGCAGCGCATAAAATTTAATTAAAAAATTTAATGCACGCTTTTTTTCTTCTTTTGCATGAAAAATGAAGCTTCGTTAGCGTTAAAAGCTGCCGCTTTATGCAGAAGCTGCTGCACACGCGCTTGTATGCGCTGTGACGGCACTGTTGGCGGCTGCTATTGTCAATAAATGGCGCGCATGCGCAGCTCAAAACTAATTGAAATCGCATTCGAGGACATGGATACTAATTAGTTAAGCTAATTAATTAAACGCTGAGTTGTTGTTATTAACTTTACTGTTGGCTGTTGTTGCGTTTGCTGTTATCAAACTTGTAGCTGCTGTTGCGATTATTAAAATGGCAATATTGTGTTGTCAACATCCTAGTTTTTTTTTTTACGTTGCTCGTTTGGTAGCTGCTACTACTGCTGTCATCAGATGTTCATTGAAAATGTCAACACGTTGTTGTTTTTCTTTTTTTATTATATTTATGACTTTGACAGTGTTGCTCTTTAAAAAGTTAAGAAACACTCTTGGTTTATGCAACATTATTTCATTTTCAAACTAAGTAGGTGGCAATACGTTGCTGGAGTTGCTTTAAAGTGATGCAATCGCAAATTCGGCCTCAATTTTGTTCTATTGACAAATAAATTTATATCTTATTTATTTATTTTAATTAACTTATTCCCACCACTCTTTAGTGTTAAATAGTATTTATTTGAGATTTAATGAAAGAGCTTCAATGTAAGAAATCTGAAAGACACACAGTACTTTTTAATGAGGTATTTATTTTCTAATCAGTAGTTTTGTCATAATATTGTTACTGAAAAAATTAATTTTTTTTTTTTAGAAAGATATACATATTTTAATTATACACATTTTTATAAATAAAAAAAACATCAAAATTAAAAAAAAACACCGTTTTTATAAAATACCTTCCTGCCGAATTCCGAAATCAGTTTTTAATAGCAAACAACAATATTGCATATGTACCTAAGATAGTTGGATCAGTTACAAAAATCGGGTTCTAATGTTAAAGCTTCGCAGGTACTCTACACTCAGTAAAAACTTAAAATGTAAAATTAAACCTACACCTGAACAGACCAGGGTATATTAACTTCGTAAAAATTTTTGTAACATACAGAAGTGTGACCGGTATGGAAAAGAATAAATATTCTTGATAAACCACACCTCCCAAGTCGATTTAACGATGTCTGTCTATCCGTCCGTGTGTGTGTTGCCCATAAATACAGGATAAGGAGAAGGAATTGAGATAATTAGATAAAAATTGGAACACATGTTCATTAGATGGGTTTTGGGTTCCATACATTTTCTTAACATATTCCAGAACCTCCCTGCAAGGCCAGATTCTGAATCCTAGATGAATTATAAGCATGTGACGCGAAAAAAATTCAGAAAATTCGCAAACGGGATTGGCGCCGCTAAAAAACGTGAATTTGAAGAAGTATAAAATGGATGTTTTAAATCGAGATTCCTATTTAAATTTAAGTCCCACAAAAACTTTTGACTATAACATATCCTAATGTAAAATCGTCCGCTGAACCCGAATATGCCATCAGATTTTTAAAAAAATTAGTTCATGACCCAAAATTGGCCCACTTTATTAAGAATTTCCTAATTTTTTCTTTCGGTTTTGAATTTAAATACTGCAGGATTGTTAGCCATTTTAAGAAGTTTAAAAAAAATAAAAAAATTATCCAAATCGAATCATTTTTATGACAGGTAACCGAATTTTTGTATTAAGCCGACTTTTGGGCAAGGATGGAATAATCGTCATTCTAACACACCATGGTTTCACAACGTTGGAAATACGTTGTTAGAAACCCGTCCGGCAACTGTCATACATTTTGCACTGTTAATCCAGAATTGTTTGAGTTCATTTATCTTTTGAGGTAATTTAGCAAGCAGTTCAAGATACTTGTATGTATAAAAAAATATCGAATATCTTATATTTAATTGGTGAGTTTTATTTTATGACGAATTTGGAGTCGTATTTAGTATTTAGAAAATACTTTGAGATCCTTTCAAAAAGTAACATTGCGAACTTGCCAATTGTTGCATCTAAAGGTACTGGCCCATTTGACTTTGAATCAAGCGTATCGTCGATGAATTAGTGAGAGTTTGGTCAAATTTATCAATCATAACGGGGAAGAAATCAACAATAAAAACTCTTGTTGAAAAGTTGCAGTTGGAGAATAAAAATCTTCGTTAAAGCAGAAATCACCGAAATACTGCACAAAAGGAACTTAAAGTGTCAAAATTTATTTTTCTGTTCCTAAAGGGGGAATCTCCAACTAAGGTGATCCCATGAGCTTTCTAAACATTGTTGTTTAACAAGTTGTTGGCAACAAAACAAGTTGTTGGCTCATTGACGAAATAAATTTACGTGCTGAGGAAATGATCAGCAATTGTCGTGAACGATTGTGCTGAAAGAGCAATAAATTTAATAACACGATTCAATACAAATGTTACTTACTTAGAATCCGACTTTGCCTTGACTTTGCAGGTGGTAGAGGAACACCAAAAATTTTAACCATTTAACATAACAAAGAATGACATAATTTCAAATTTGCAGAAATAAAAGTGAATTAAATCTATTCAAAAATAATTATTTGCTTAAAAGTCGGCTCCACAAGAACATTATATCCCTCTACTTCAAATTAATTTCACTATGTTTTCTCAATGGCAGATCTAGGATTCGCCAGAGGGGAGCTGAAACTACAGTTGTGTATACCAATGGGGGGGGCTGAAACGTCTTTTTGGACTTTTTTTCATTTTTTCCCATACAAAATTTTTCCAAGGGGGGCTAAAGCCCTTTCGGCTCGTGTGTAGATCCACCACTGTGTTTTCTGCATATTTGCAATGATGTCTGATGATGAAGATAAAAAAATTTATGTATTTTAAAGCTATTGTTAATACGCAGAAAACAAAGGGAAGGAAATTTTATAAAAAAATAAATGTTTCCCGAAAATCATCTCAACAAAAAAATTGTTTAATAATTTGAATAATTTGTTATTATTCCTAAACTTCATAAAAAGCTATAACATATCCTAAACTTCCAACAATACTGCAGTATTTTAATTTGAGAAAGTTGCTGCGACCTTGGGGAGGGTAAAGCTTCCATTTCAAAACCGAAAGAAAAAATTAGGAAATTCTTAATAAAGTGGGCCAATTTTGGGTCATGAACTAATTTTTTTAAAAATCTGATGGCATATTCGGGTTCAGCGGACGATTTTACATTAGGATATGTTATAGTCAAAAGTTTTTGTGGGACTTAAATTTAAATAGGAATCTCGATTTGAAACATCAATTTTATACTTCTTCAAATTCACGTTTTTGAAGGTAAAGCTTCTTTTTCAAAATCAAAAGAAAAAATTAGGAAATTCTTAATAAAGTAGGCCAATTTTGGGTCAAAGACTAATTTTTTAAGAATCTGATGGCATATTCGGGTTCAGCGGACGATTTTACATTAGGATATGTTATAGTTAAAAGTTTTTGTGGGACTTACATTTAAATAGGAAACTCGATTTGAAACATCCATTTTATACTTCTTCAAATTCACGTTTTTTAGCGGCGCCAATCCAGTTTGCGAATTTTCTGAATTTTTTTTCGCGTCACATCCTTATATTACATCCAGGATTTATAATCTAGCCTTGCAGGGAGGTTCTGGAATACTTTTGGAAAAAAAACCCATATAATCTTCATATGACCTCAAGGATCTGCACTATTGAATATTTTTGGAATCCACCCACGGACTCACTCACCTCCCATACAGCCAGTATCAAGTAATACCATATGAGCATCATTGTCTCTAATAGGTTAATTAAATATAATAAAAATATAAAAATTATATATACACAGTAGACCATTATTATAACATAACGAATGGTTTCTTGTCCAGCCTTTTCGTTAAATCGAAAAATTGGTTATATCGGATGAATATTTTTAACAAAGAAATACAGTTTTTAGTAGTTCTGTTTTTATGTATATATAAATAAACAATTTGCATATTTTGTCCTTTTTTTTAATTATTTTTTTAGAAAACTTAACAAACTCTGTTTGTTTTTTTACGCTTTCCATTGATTTTTTTGTGTATTTTCTCTTGAAGCTCTTGTAAAATATTGATTTTAGTGCTGTTTACATTATCTTCTGAAGCCCATTGTATAGAAGCCCTTAAGTATTCCACAGCATATGTGTGGGATATTTTGGGTATCATTTCATCCACAGATTCTCCTTAGTTAAAACTCTCGCTTACTTGCCATTGCAAGATATTCTTTTATATAGAACTTTAAACACGCGTGAAAAATGAAAACTGACCTAAGCACGCACCACTCATTCCTTTTTGGCAGTCCAACAAAAGTAAATGTTGATTCACAGGATTTATAACGGTACCAAAAACAAAGAAAATCTGTGTAGGCAGGATGTTGGAAAATGAGATTACAGCAACAGCTGATCAATGAAAATAGTTTCAACTCGTATTGATGTCTTTCGTTAAAATGAATGACAACAAAAAATTTGAATTCGTTATATAGAATAGTCAATGAAGAGATTTTGCCGTTCGTTATCGTTCGTTATATTGGACATTTGTTAAATCAGGTATTCGTTATATTGGACGTGTACTGTAATTAATAAAGGATCATTATGTTTATAAAAAAACAAAATAATTTTTTATACTGAAATTATTAAATAAATAATAATTTTTGTATACCCGGTTTTACTCGGGTGAAAAATATTAAAATTTTGATATTTAGTTCTCGTTTTAATATTTTTAAAAATCCATCATATTATAGGTCCATGTTTTTTCTATCTGTTGAAAATAAGGAGATAAAAGATAAAAGATTTATAGCGATAACTTTTGATCGGAAAGAGATATTGGTATAATTTTTTGACATAAATTATTCTTGGAGCTTAATTTTCTATAAAAAAAAGTAAAAACTACTTTGAATATAAATTAATTTCTTTAAAAAATTACTAGGATTGGTGTTGTTTTTGGATGACAGAAACACTTATGAAAAGTTAGTAAAATTTTTTCGTAAAACTGAAATCAATTTTGTTATTAAATGCTATGTCATATTAAAGGTAGTCAAAAATGCAATTTTGAGTTTTCGTAATTTTAACATCAAAAATAGCTATCGTGCCATTTTCTGAGTAAAAAGTCAATATTTTGGAAGTTTTATTTAAAAACAAAGTTTAAGAATGTGTAGGCTTAGCTAACTGTACCTTTCAAATAGTTTTTATTAAGTACACTAAGGGAAATAACGCATATTTGCAATATCCACGCCTGAGAATAAATTTTATTTAAATACTAGCTTTTTCCCGGCACGCGTTGCTGCACCCAACAATTATATCGCAACATAATAATTATATTCGAAACTATTCTTAGACCTATAGTTTAACACCACTGTCATTTTCCACTGCCCGTTACAGTTTCCCAGTAGCAGGAAATCACCAAATAGTAACTCCATTTTGAGTGTGTATGTAAATGCTGCTACTTTTACTTTCAAAGCTATTCGATAATACAAATTTTAATTGCATGGTCGGAGCCACACCCACTTATATCCCAGTTTTCTAGTAGGTGGACATTACCCAGTTTTAGTACAGTTGTCGACAGTGAGCATACAGACTAAATTACCAAAATGTAGCCCAATCGGCGAAAACCGTAGGAAATATAGCGTTTTTATTGATTTGTGGGCGGTAAAAGGGAGTGTGACAGAAATTTAAACCATCTCATACTTGAAAAAAATGTACTGCCAAAATTTCAGCTCTATCGGCTAAGTAATTTTGAAGTTTCCAGCCATCACACAGACAGTGTTTTGCTTTTTGTATATATATTTTGGATAAAGATTATTGGCTATAACTTTTGATTGGTACGAGGTACTAAGATAATTTTTTCTAAAAAATTAATTTTTTAGCTTGTTTATTTTTTCAAAAATATAAAAACACAATATTGGAAAAAAAATTTTGTTCGAAAAATTCAAGGGGCCTTGTTTTTTGAATCACAGAAATGGTTTTTAATTTTTGCGTAAAATTGAAATTATTTTTGCCTATAAATGTTGTAATTTTTAAATGGAGTTGAAAAATTTGAATTGAGTTGAGTTGCGAATTTGAATTTAAATTATTTTTACAACAAAAACAAATTTTTAGCCTTTTTTTGAGGAAAACTCAAAAATTTCAGACCTTTTTTGAAAAAAATATTTAAAATATATATACTCAACTAACGGTATTTTTGCAATAAAGTTTTTATAGTACTTTGATGAAGCTTTAAGACAAAAAAAAAATTTAACAAAGTGTATAAAAAAGCAGCGGAAATATTTGAATCGAAAGTCACAAAATAAAATTTCTGATTGTGTTTTTCTCATTTTTGAGCAGCGATGTCGTTGTAGTAAAATTTTTCATAGTTTTCAAGATATGTTCATGTTTTTGATGTCAAAATAACGGAAATTTTTATATTTTGTAAATATTTGCATATGTAATCTAAGAAAACAACTAAAAATATGCGATTTTGTAAAAAATTTGTACTACAGCACCATCTGGTGTCCAAGGTGATTCAAAGAAGATACTGTCAAAAAACTCATTATTTCTGAAAACTACTATATACCAATTTTTATTCTAATCCCATGAGTGGTTTGGGAGTTTTAGGTGGTTTTGCGAAAAATTTGTTCTACAGCGCCCTCTGGTGTTCAAGATAGGTCAAAAAAGATAGCAACAAAACACTCAACGTACATGAAACCCACTGTATACCACTTTTCATTCTAATCGCATAAGCAGTTTGTGATTTTTAGGCAGTTTTTTTAAAAATTTGTACTACAGTGCCCTCTGGTGTTCAAGGTGGATCAAAATTGATAGCCCACAAACACGCACCGTACCAAAAAACTTATATGCACAAATTTTCATGCTAATCGGATGAGTAGTTTACGAGTCTATTGGGGCCTTACAAACATAAGCTCCTTTTTTATATATATAGATTTACGTGGATAAATCAAATGTTTTCTTTACAACTCGTTTTTTCCCGTATTTGAATTTTAAAATAGCAAAATCACTGAAAATCGCGTTTTTGACTTCCAATTGCTTCCAAAAATAAAAAATCACCTTTTAAACGCATTTCGAGTTTCTTGTTTCAGATGATTCGGTAACAAGTTATAGAGTTCACCGCATACATTTTTTTTGATTTAGGCACCTCCAGAGATTTGAGGATTTATTTATTGATATTTTTAATTGAAAATTTTTCCAAAGATACTTCAGAGGTTATAGAATACATAACGTGTATATGAAATAAATACACAAACATTATCCATGTCTCAAAAAAAAGAAAATCAATAAGATATGCCTTTTTTCTACTTTCAAACCTTTAGCCCCACCCCTTCCCTCCTTTAAAATAGCTTGCCGCATGGAATTTTTAAACTTATTACGAGTACAGATGGACCAACTCATTGCTAATTTGTTTTAAGTTTTTCTTTTCATTTAAGTAGCTGTACCTACGCAAGTGGCATTAACGGGCATCACCCTCTTATGTGTGTTTTTGTTATCAGAAAAATAAATAATGTAACGATTTAAAAAAAGAAATTCGTTCTTTATAACATTGGTTTATAGTTTCAAAATCAAAGTTTCAACAGCAATCATTTGTCGCAGCTATAATCACTGTCGCTATTCAAATGAAGCGCAGTGTATGGCCGTGGTGTAAAAGTTTAATAAAAAACGCAATAGGGGCATATTAATTTTGTCACTTTGTTTGTAAGTCCCATAAAGAGGCGTAGGTATAGCACAGAATATATATTCCTGAACAGCATCACCACCCAAGTGGACTTAGCCATGTCCGTCTGTCTGTCCGTCCGTTCGTATGTAACTTATAAGTGCTTAAAAATAACAAATTGAGTACTCTCGAGTTGCAAAACATGTCCCGGAACTATACAGTTTCGCAGTTCCATTTGATTGAATGAAACTCATATGCAACAGATACAAGAACCTGCTCAAAGCAAACGGAAACATCAAATGTTGGCTTTATATTTCATGTAATTGTGTAAAATTTATATAAGTTAGAGAGTTCAAAAATATATTTTTCTCCCAGTGAGGATCAAGCAGACCAACAAGTGCTTACATCAATATTGGACGATCAGTACTTTAAGTACTCCATAGGCTCAAATTGTGACTTAAAAACGCTATCAACCGCCTTAATAACCTCCGAAAATGACGTATTCTACGTCAAAATATTGCACATGCATAGTTTTGCTTTTTGAATTTTTCGTAGCTCAATCTTACTTTTACCAGTTTTTCGGAATTCAACCCAACTTTTTACTGCATAGCGGCTACAGGCCATCCATCCTCTTTAAATGGTTTTTTATTTTTCTCTTAAATTCATCACTTTAATAACGTAGTTGGTTAGCCGTTATATTATTATGTAACCCTAATGACGTAGGTATCGAACATGTCATTTGGAATGATACTTCAAAGAATAATACCTTTCTTTCAAAATTTCCCCGACGACAAAACGTTTATGAATTGACAACAAAGTAAAACGCAAATTATTAACTTTGACTCATACTCGTTCCCATGCTGATTGTTTGATGCTTCTTTAACTGTAAACTCTCAGTAATTGTTTTTATTGCAAATATCAATACGCTTGGCTATAGTTTGCTTGCCGTCCACACTCCATATTTATTTTTTTTTTTTTGTCATTTAGATTTTTGACGTCCACACTCCATATTTATTTTTTTTTTTTTATTTTTTTGTCATCAAGTTTTTCGACAATTTAAGAATTGCTGTTGGCTTAGAATTAAACACCAATAATTTTTTTTTTGTTTTTCTTAATAGCCAAACCCCAAAAATTTACATTCATCTGCACATGCGCCAAGATTTCAGCTGCTATGAAGTTTTGACTCTTCGCTACCTCCTTTTTGTCTTCTTTATTCTTCAAGTTGAAATGTCATTTAAATTTTGCTTATCAAGGTGCTTCTGGTGGCTATTGCCGCTATTTTCTTTTTTCGGGTATTTGCTGTGGCCTCCAGCAACGTCCTCAGCGCATGCGCGGCGTTAATGAAAGCTAAAAGCTGCATTGAATAACTTCTCCGTTCGTTGCACTTGCGCATTAATGAGAATAACTAAATTGCATTCAATAACATTGAATGGCGGCCTTTTTTTTTTGAACGCGTTATAATCAGCAGCTATTAATTTGTATGTGGTTAAAGGGGGTAATCAGTAGGTTGTTTTTTTTTTATTTTTTGTTTTTTTTATTTGACTTATTCGCGGTTGGTAAAAAATGCTACCGTTAGCGCTTAAAAATGTGTGTAATAACTGCGTGCTGACCTTAATTGATAACTCTTTTGAATTTAAATTTCTTAAAATTCCTAAAAATAAATGTTAATATGTAGAAAAATTTAAAAGTAATACCATTTTTGTTTTTAAATTTACAGCACATGATAAAATTTAAGACATTTTAAAAGAAAAGCTCAAAAAAAATACCCATGAATTCTAGATTTTCAGGTATCTTTTCAGAGAAATGTTTAAATTGAATTTAAGTTGTTTTCTATGCATTATTGTATATCAATAAATGTTTCAAAAATTAATATTATTAGTTTTTATTAACGAATTCATATAAATAATTATAGAGTATTAAATATATTTATAAATAAATAATAATCCTTATTTAAATGAATGTTTAAAGTTCTGTTCCGACCAAAAATTAAAAAATGAAACCACTCTGAGTAATTTTATTCAAAGGCGTTTTGAAATTATCACGTTGTCAGGTCGCAAGAAAATTGTGTATAAGTATAAAATTTACACCCGTAAATTGAAACGTGACGGCGTAGTCATTTATTCCAAACTTATTGTCATCTTTATCCTTGTTTTTATATTTATCCTAATAATTGTCGTTATCCTTGTCCAAATTGTTGTTTTAACCCATGTCCAAATTCCCAAACCCATTTCTTATTAAAATCCTTATTTTTATCCTTGTCTAACTTATTTTCCCAATATATGTTCAAAATTGTCTTAAATGTGTCCAAATCTTTGTTCTATTTCTTGTATCAGGCCTTATCCTCATTTTTTTTTATATTGCCTAAAGTATGGCTTAAATATGTGTTTAAGGCTCTGTCTTAATCCTTGTCCCAATCCTTTTCACAATACTTATCTGAATCCTCGTCCTTTTCCTTGTCCAAGTGCATTCTCTAATCTATATCCAAGTCTTTGTCCTATTCCTTATGCTATTCTTGGTCCTAATTTTTGCACAAAACCTTGCCCTCATTCTTTTTTAATCTTTGTCCTTATCCATGTCCAAATTCTTATCCCAATACTTCTCCTTATTTTTATTTCTTCTTTATATTTTTGTTTTTGCTTTTGTACGACTACATTTATATTTACCTTGGCGTCATGTAATACCTATATTCATACAACGATGGTGCATTTAGGTTACTTTAAGCGGTTTTTTGAAAGGCCTCATGACACCATTAATATTTGTTTTATTTTTATCATGTGACCAAAAACATCAGCTTTGCTGCTGTTCCATAAAATTTACCGTAGCGCCTATAGTCACGGAGTTATAATTTTGTGCAACGTTTTTTTATTGATACATATTGCATTTTTACTGTATTCAGCGGTTTCCAACGTTGCCCAAAAAAAATTTTTTCCATTTTCGTTATAAGTTCAAAGAACCATTTTTTGCTGTCGTAAACATTTTTCGTAGCACTTCTACTTAGCGACTAATAACTCCATGCAACAATATTGCATTTTTGTTACATTAGCTTCTATCTCGGTGACCTGTCGACGAAATATTTTTTTTTTATTATTATTTTTGTCGTAAGGCTGAGCACAAATTCTTCATTTTTGTTTTATATTATATACCGTCATATGGTCACCGAGAAATAATTCAATGCAACGCCGTTGCATGATAGCTGCTTTTTCAATCTTGGAGCGGCTGTCTCCACGACCTTATGACGTTATGAGTTTTTTGTCTATTTATGTCATAAGGGCTAAGATGTAGCCTTTACTGATGTATAATTATTTTTACGCTAACACCTATATAAAACGTGTTATAATTTCATGTAACAAACTTTCAATTGCATTGCTTAAGCAGCTTCCTACTTATTCGAAAGGCATTTTTAATTTTGTTTTTATTTTTATCATAAAGTCAAAGAATTAAGCTTTACTGTCGTACCATTATTTTTGTCATAGCACCAATACTCAGCGAGTGCACCTATACTCAGTGAGATGCATTTATAAAAAAGATACAGTAGTTTCGACTATGTCGTAACACAAGACGTAGAATTATTCAATTCGCTTTTGATGACATCTTTTTTAAAAAATATTTAGCAAAATATTTATTCCATACACCTGAGCATATGACCTTTAAAACAGTGCCGGAGAGAGTTAATATGTATCACCGACCCCCATTACTTTTGCAAAAGAAACATTTTTGCCTTGGACACCTATTCCCTCCGACCACTCCTTAGGGGGGCTCCCATACAAATTTTATTATGTTTGTGCCGGAAAGGGTTAATATGTATCACCGACCCCCATTACTTTTGCAAAAGGAACATTTTTGCGATTAACACCTATTTCCGGCGACCACTCCTTAGGGGGGCTCCAATACAAATTTTATGGTTTTTGTTTATTTATTCCATACACCTGAGCATATGACCTTTAAGAGAGTACCGGAGAGGGTTAATATGTCTTACCGACCCCCTTATTTTTGCAAAAGGAACATTTTTGCCTTTGACACCTTTTCCCTCCGACCACTCCTTAGAGGGGCTCCCATACAAATTTTATTGTGTTTGTGCCGGAAAGGGTTAATATGTATCACCGACCCCCATTACTTTTGCAAAAGGAACTTTTTGCCTTTACCACTTATTTCCTCCGACCACTCCTTAGGGGGGCTCCCATACAAATTTTATGATTTTTGTTTATTTATTCCATACACCTGAGCATATGACCTTTAAGAGAGTGCCGGAAAGGGTTAATATGTCTTACCGACCACCATTATTTTTGCAAAAGGAACATTTTTGCCTTTGAAACCTATTCCCTCCGACCACTCCTTAGGGGGGCTCCCATACAAATTTTATTGTGTTTGTGCCGGAAAGGGTTAATATGTATCACCGACCCCCACTACTTTTGCAAAAGGAACATTTTTGCCTTTAACATTTATTTCCTCCGACCACTCCTTAGGGGGGGCTCCCATACAAATTTTATGATTTTGTCGATAACACCGGAAACTGTCGATAAAACATCAAATGCTGGCTTTATATTTCATGTAATTGTGTAAAATTTATATAAGTTAGAGAGTTCTAACATGAATTTTTGTCGCATTGAGGATCAAGCAGACCAACAAGTGCTAACATCAACATTGTACGATCAGTACTTTAGGCTCACCAAAGGCTCAAATAGTGATATAAATACCGACACCTAATCAGTATCAACCACTCTACTTACCTCCGATAATGACGTATTCTACGTCAAAAATTATGTTTCCAACTTTGTTGGAAACCTGCGTGGTAAAAGCTATAATAGAAAAAAATTCATATCATTTTTAAAAGCAACTTAGTCCATAAAAAAACTTTTTAACAAAAAAAAAACCGACCTCAAAATCACTACAAAGTATAAAATAATTTTAAATAACTTTTCCCATTCATTTCTTGGTCATATTTTAAAAGCTATTTACATGTATTACAATATTGGAAATCTTATCATTTTAATTTTTTCTATTTTGTTTTATTATCATCAATATATTAATTGCTTTATGAACATAAAAGCTTTAAAGTCGGCGCTTATCTTACTATGTCGAAATCATTTTATTTTAATTTTTTCTAATTTGTTTTATCATAAAAATATTATTAACTTTATGAATATAAGAGCTTCTTAGCGATTTTTTTTCTTTCAGTTGACAATTTTTGAGTACGCTGAATGTAGCCAATGTGTTCCATGCATTATTTGTGCAGCTGTTACACACTATGTCATATTCAATTTGAGCTTTACAAGCTCACCCAAACCAGTTTAGTGAGAAATTTAATGTGTACAAAGCTTTTAAAATTACTACAGTGACACCAAGGCACCAAATAGTGCACGGATGGTAAAAGATCATGATTGTGTGTCAAAGATAAGCGCCGACTTCAAAGCTTTTATGTTCATAAAGCAATTAATATATTGATGATAATAAAACAAAATAGAAAAAATTAAAATGATAAGATTTCCAATATTGTAATACATGTAAATAGCTTTTAAAATATGACCAAGAAATGAATGGGAAAAGTTATTTAAAATTATTTTATACTTTGTAGTGATTTTGAGGTCGGTTTTTTTTTTTGTTAAAAAGTTTTTATTTCTTCCTTTTTAGAGAATATGAAATATTTTATGTAATAGTTATTCTTGGGGAACATTTCAAACATGAAACTTTGTTGTCAAAAACTTTGTTTTGTTAATTCCTGAAATTTTGTTGGGTATTTTTCATTTCTGCTTCTTTAAAATTTTTAGTGCCACGCCCTTTATCTAAACCCGCCTACTGTATTTACCATACCTTATAATGATTCTACCTAGCCCTGTACCAAATTTCAGTTTCCAAGTATCAATATTAACCGTAGTATAGTACTTTCCCTAAAGTGCCACACCCTGTGTACAACCCCGCTCACTTTTTTAATGATTCTACCTACCCACCTACCTGCATACCAAATATTAGTACGCTAGTGTCAATATTAACTAAGATTTAGTATTTTTATAATTTTGACACGCCCCTTTGTTGAATAACGCCCACTTTTTTGGCCGTAATTTGTAGTAACTGTACCTACCCATGTACTAAATTTCAGCACCCTAGTGTCAATATTATTTGATATATGGTATGTTTCTAATATTGCCACACCCATTTGTCGAATAACGCCCACTTTATTTGCAGTAATTTTTAAAAATTGTGTCTACCCTTGTACTAAATTTCAGTATCCTAGTGTCAATACTATTCGAGATACAGTGTTTTTTCAATATTGCCACACCCCTTTGTCAAATAACGCCCACTTTATTGACTGTAATTTGTAATAACTGTGCCTACTCATGCACTAAATTTCAGCACCCTAGTGTCAATATTATTCGATATATAGTGTTTTTCTAATATTGCCACACCCCTTTGTCGACTAACGCCCACTTTATTTACAGTAATTTTTAAAAATTTTGTCTACCCCTGTACTGAATTTCAGCACCCTAGTGTCAATACTATTTGAGATACAGTGTTTTTTAATATGACCACACCCCTTTGTCAAATAACGCCCACTTTATTGATCGTAATTTTTAATAATTGTGTCTACCTCAGTGTTTTTACTGTAAATTTCAGTATCCTAGTGTCAATATTAACTGAAATACAGTGTTTTTCTTATATTGACACGCCCCTTTGTCGAATATAGCCCACTTTTTTAAAAAAGGACCTCCGCGTTCATGGTATCTATCCGTTGACAAAAAATTACGGAAATCGGGCAAGAGCTGTAGGAGTAATCGATGTACATACATTTAAAAAAAAAAAAAAAAAAAAAAAAAAAGCGGACAAACCAACGAACTTGAGAACCTCCTCCTTTTTGAAGTCGGTTAATTATCAAGAAATACCTTAATATTTTCAGAATCAGATAAAGTTAAAAATGGTGTATTATGAAAAAATTAAAAAAAACTCTGACTATTGTCCTATTGAAAAAAAATGTACGTTTTTATTGAATTTTAAAGTAGAGATATGATGGTTATTGATAGAACATAATATCCGCCTCGACCCTGCTTCATAATATCCGTGAGCCCTTTTCATCAAAGTTTCCATGACATGCTGACATAATTCTGGATCAATTGCTGCAATGACCAGTTGAATTTCCTGTTTCAGCTCCAGAATCGTACGAGGTTTATTGGCATAGACCTTCCCTTAGAAGAAAACGCAAGGGTAGAAGTCCAAGTAGATCTCGGTGGCCAATTGACATCACCTCGGCTCAAGATTATCTTCCCTTCGAATTTCGTTTGCAATAAGTGCATTGAGTTGTTGGATGTTTGGCAAGTGGCACCACCCTGTTGAAACCACAAGTCGTCAAGATCCATATCAGAAATTTCAGGACAAATGAATTTGGTCAGAATGTTGTTATATCGGGCACCAAACACTGTAACTGTGGTTCCAGCTACATTTTTGAAGAAGAATGACTACACTAAAGGAAATAACGCATATTAGCATTATCCACGGCTCAGTATAAATTTTATTTAAATATTTACGTTATTTTTCCTTACAACTCGTTTTTTCCGTATTTGAATTTTATTTATACCACACACGTACACACATATTTCATACAAGCAAGCAGCAACAGCATCGCACACGTACAGACATATTCCGACAAGCAGCAACAGCATCGCACTCTGTTCCTGCAGTTTATTTCTTGCAGTTGCTTATAGTTCTCATTTAGTTATTGTTGCAAGGGTAATATAGCCTGCATATTTGGGCAATTTGTGAGTGCGATGGGTGATCAATGATCACTGATCATAATAGGTGCGAAAATGGAACTATGTAGGGTGGAGTGACAACTCGATATTTCCTTACGAATATCTTGCACCGGTTGTCATTTACCTGCAAATTTTGTATTTTCTATCTGACTTTTTCTTCCTCGTCATCAATTTAAATATTTTGATTTTTAAATTCAATTGATTTTTCAATTTGATTTTTTCATAAAAATTTTCTTTAATTGGGATAGTTTTACTTTCAAATAGTTAATATTTGAAAGATAATTTAAAAAATTCTTGCATAAATTTAATATATTTTTTATTAATTCTGTTTAAATATTTAAATATTTTATTTTATTAAACTTAAATAAATTTTAAATATTTACGTAGTCGATTTATGCAAATGCGCCATTGGTGCAAAATTGACTCGCTTTTTGGATAAATTAATTGGATAAATTTAATATTTTTTTCCCTTAGTGTAGATGACACCGCCAGCCAGAAATCTACACCAAACAGTGCACCGTTGTGGGTGCATTGGAAGCTCTTGGAGCGCTATTGGACTGTTGTACTTCAGATGCGACAGTTCAACTTGTTGACGTAGCCATCGAGATCAAAATGGGATTCGTCTCTGAAAATGATTTTGTTCGCCAAGTCGTGATTAACTTGATGATATAGCAACGAAATGTGGGCAAACTTCCCCCTATACAAATTTGTTTTATAAAATTCCCCTTTTAAAAATTTCCTCTTAAAAATTTCCCTTTTTCAAATTCTCTTTTACTAAATTCCACCTTCAGAATTCCCCTTTATAAAAATCATTTGAAAAAATTGTCCTTTACAAATTTCCTCTTTACAAAACTCCCTTTAAAAACCAAAAACAAAAAACAAAAAAAAACATATTGATATTGAGGAATCAAGCACGCGCTTTATTAAAGGTTTCGCTTTTTAATGTTTTGTTCTGCGTAAAGTTCTGCAGAAATTTACAAAGAGATATTTTCGTAAAAGGGGGATTTGTCAAAGCGAATTTTGTAAAGGGGAACTTTAAAAAAGTAGAATTTTTAAAAGGGTGGATTTTGGAAAAGGGAATTTAATGAAGGTTAATTTTGACACTGGGAATTCTGGAAAGGGAAATTTCGACCCGCTCGCTGTTCCAACACCCAATCTGAGAATGTTCGACGTTACGCATGGTCTGCTGACTCTAGTTCTTGTTTCAACTGAATCATGTTGTAGATGCAAATCTTTTTCCAAAATGCGCTGCACCAAGCTCCTGTTAATGGCCAATTCATGACCACGGTGACAAATCGACGTTATAGGGTCTTCAACGCTAACCCCAACCATGGCTGTTTTCGTCCAAACAGGTGGAACGGGGACGACCACTTGTTTTCGCGTTTTTTATAACATTTTGCAAGACGGTGAGTTATGATGTTGTTATGATGAGAAGTGTGGAGATTTTGCGAACCATTTCCGCAAAATGGTCACTTCACTTTGTAGTGAATTTTCACAATTCTTACACGTTTTTCTACCGTGAATTTCTTCATGACTAAACTTCCATGCTTGTTGTTGACAGCTGTTATAGATTAAGTACTTTACGTTTGTCATAAAAAAGGAGTGCCCGAATCAAAATGTCAGTGACTTTTGGGATACCCTTTAGCACGCTTTAGTTACATGTAACAAATTTGTAGGTTTGTTACTTAGACATTACTTCCTCCACGTCCCATGACGTTTTTAATAATTTTTTTTTTTATTTTTGTCATAGAGTCGTGTCAGTTCTTTTATCATTTCGCCTATACTCTTTGAGAAACAATTTTATGCATCGCCGATGAAAACCGATTTTTTTGGAAACTTATGCGATAAAAAGTAACGTTGTCACGTCATAACAAATCCAACACTTCTTGTTGATACACCCAATAGTTACAGTGTTGTGCATATCAAAAGCAACAAAAAAAAGCCATTGTCAACTATACCTAGAAACTTTTCCGTTTTTACTAAAATTCTAGTTTGAGATATTTTCTTATAATTATTAAAATACAAATTGTTAAAAAGTAATTCAAAATTTTTTATTATTGCAGGCTTTTAAATTTTTTTATAATAAAAAAAGTGCAAAGTAGGAATTATGCTGTGCATAACTAAAGCAGCTCAAACTAAAGAAATTGAAGTCGATTAAAAATACAGGTTATAGGGTTAATATTTGGTAAAATAACCTTTATTTTTAATAACCGCAACACATCTGCGTGGCATTGAAGCTATAAGGTTGTCAATTATAGTTTGTGATATGCTTCGCCACTGCTGTGTCAGTCTCTCAACGAGTGCAGCTTTATAAGAAAACCTTTGCACACCGGCTCGTCGCTGAATAGAGAGAGGATTCTGAATAAATTTTCTTCGGTAAAGATCAGGCGATTTAGCTGGGCAATCCAATACCTGAATCCCTTTTGCGCAAATTCACGTCTTAACGATCATTGCGATGTGCTTAGGGTTGTTGTCATGCTGAAATATCCACCTGGTTGGCATTTCTCTCTCAGCAAAGGACAACATGATTGTCTCTAAAATGTTTTTATAAATAAATCGGTCCATTTTTTGGGTAATTTCATAAACTGGATCTTGTCCAAATCTAGAAGAACAAGCCCAGAACATTGCCGAGCCGCCTTCATGCTAAACTGTGACATGACAGTTTTGTAGTTTAAGGCTCTCACTTTTTCGCCGATGTACTGTGGCCATGCCATCGCTGGTAAAGAGATTAAATCTGGACTCGTCACTAAAAAGGACTGTCTTCCATTGGTCATCAGACCAATTTAATGAGTTCTTAAAAAATTTAATTGGGAATATAAAAATTTTTATTTAATTTAAGCCAAAAGTGATTATGTCTAAAAAGCAAACCTTCGTTCTAATTTGGTTTTTTTTTTTTGCTTTAGCAATGGCTACTTCGCTGGTCTGCAACTTCTTAAGGTATAATATACGTGTAAATTTTTCAAAAAAAAAAAAATTTTTTTTTTTGTTAAAAGTGTTTTTTATAGTTTTAGGAATATACATACACATTTTTAAATCAATATTTAAAAAAAAACAGAAGTTATAACGGTTTTCGTTAACCAATGTCTAAGCTCCATACAACAAATAAAAAACTTTAAACGCGATTTCCTCGAAACTAGTTTTTTCAAAACTGTTCGATAGATAACTTGAAATCTATTGGTTCAATTTCAATGATTTTTTTGCATTTTGTTCGATATTTTGTCCTTTAAGCATTCCCCCTAAATGCAAGTATCTATTTTGTTTTTTTTTTTTATATAAGCCAAAAAGCGCGCGAAAATGTATCTATTTTTCGAACTTTTTCCTTCAACTTCCGCCATAATTAAAACAAAAAACCCGGGGGTCTTGCGTAGGGGGGATGCTTAATATAAGGTCTATGCTAAAAATGTCATTTGATTTTTTGTTTCCGATACATGGGAAAGGCCATATCCATCGAACCGTTTTAGATGGCTTTTTTTCAATGTCATTTTCAGCGCCCTCTGTATAAAATCCAGAAGTGTATTTAAAAAAAAAAATACTTTTATAAAGTGTTTTTTATGTACAATAACCTGTATAAATTTAAAAGAAAAATAATAACTTTTTATATCTAAAAATAATTTTTGAAAACAGCTCCTGTTTTTGGTTGCTACACGTACATATATTATACCTTAAGTCAGCTTCCAAAGCACGTCGCCGAACATTACTCGAGTCCACGTTTAAATTTAGTTGATTGACAACAGACTGAGATGATAAAAAAGGATATTTTTAAAAGCTAGGATTATGTGTCGGTCTTCTCTCTGTGTTGTTTTAAGCTTCGGTCCACCTAAGTGAAGGGTTTTCACAGTTTTTTTTAATCTCAAACTTTTTTATAAGACGTGAAATTATTGATTTATTTATTTTGCACTTTTTGATAAAGAAATTAGTGATGCTCCTGATTTGTACTCATCAATTATTGCTGTTTAAAAGACTCTCTGGGTGTTTATCACGCGAAATGACGATTTGATAATTTCAAATGTCCTCTTCATACAAAAAAAATTATGTGCAAATGGCTCTTTTCAGTCTAAATCAGTAATAACTAAGCAAAAAATTAAAAATATAGGGTGGTTTTTTTAGAGGTATAGAACTTCGAATTGAAATAAAACACAAGAAAATCGTTTTAATGTCCATCAATTTGACTTTATTGGAAGGATAATTTTATGCCATTAATGTTTAAATATGATTTCGGGCATGTGGCCGCCGCGGCTGGCTCGAATAAAGTCAATTCTACAGGTCCAATTTTCAACCATTTTTTCGAGCATATGGGGCCGTATGTCGGCAAAAACGCCACGAATGTTGGCCTCCAAGTCCCCTAACGTTTCTGGATTCTCTTCACTCCAAATGCGGCAATTTTGCTTGTTGACGTAGCCATTCAACCAAAAATGAGCCTCATCACTGAACAAAATTTTGCGATGTAAACTTCGCGAACTGAACCATTATTTTCGAAATAAATTTGCACGATTTGCAAGCGTTGTTCTTTTGTCAACCTGTTCATGATGAAATGGCAAGCCAAACTGAACATAAATAACATTAGAGTTGCTAGATTTGACCACAAAATGCCAGTTTTATCTCTATTCGAAAAACAAACCCCTAAAAAAAACACCCTGTATAACCGACATTTACCGTTAATCGAGGCAAAAATTACCTGACTTAAATAAGTTGCTTTTGTTATGCACAGTCAAAAATCGATCTTTCCGTATACTGCTCTCATTGCTGAAATACCGTTATTGAGCGCAATACATGATTAAGTAAAAATAACTATTTATTTAAATTTTGGGGAAAGAAGTAAGACGATACAAAAATATGTCGAAGTTTGCTACGCCAATTATGGTTGCTTTTAATATGCACAACACTGTATGTTGTAAAAATTGTTTTTTGTAGTTTTCATTCAAGTTTCTCGAGCAGAAAGCCCCCAAGATCGGAAACTTGTATGTATTTTATAACAGCGTCCCTAGTTAAACTCCAGATTTAAAAATCATTATTGTCTCACCTTTCGTATGCTTAAATCCCATACTGACTGACCTAAAACTTTTTTTTTGAAAAGTTTATTAAACTTAAAATATTAAGCTAATACGTCATTCCTTCAAAAGCTTGACAGGCTCAAAATTTGTGAGGATATTGAAAAATGTGAAGATGGGCTCGTTTCTAAATTACGTTACCAATTTAGGGCGGAGGGGGGAGGGGGAAAAGCACTACGTTAAGTAACGGAGGGGCTTGAAATGTACTAAGAGATGTACTAAAAGAGTAACGGAGGGGGGGGGGGGGGAGTAAAAAAAAAAATTGATAACGTAGTCTATGAACGAGCCCTAAGGTTACTATTTATTATGATCTGTATCAGGATCGGAAAATCAGGGTGCACACTTGGCATCTGGAATATTGGAAAAATACACAAAAGGATATTATTTTCAAAGATCATAAAAATAGTTTATCCAAAGAATGTCACTTAGATGAAGCTTTAAGACTCATTAGAATGAAAAATTCTTTTGAAATTCTATGCAAAGCTTTTTGATTCATCATATTTACATTCCATTCAGATAACTGATTTTAATATGTTAATTATCCTGATAAGTACCGAAGGCATTCTTGCATACTTCGCTTAAAAATTTCTTTTAATTTTGCTTTCCAGCATTTTGGGAAAAAACAGTTTTGACTGTATGCCTCGCCAAAGATCGATTCAACTTTAAGTCAAGAGTTTAGTATTTTTGTCTTGTTTTTTTTTATTATCTTCATCTTACTTCTCCACTATTACATTGAAAGTTATCTTACACGCACACGTGCTCGGATGAGAACATATCTTACAAACACACATACATGCATATTTAATAAGCTGTGAACATATCCTGCAGCAAAAATTCTATTCTATTCACTTTGTGAACAACCCGCATCAAAAGTTGGAAGCTTTTACACATCTTTACTTGCAACATACTCACGTTAGCGTGCTAGCTGGTTTTGTATGTGTGTGTAAAAGTGTGTGTTTATGTGCTTGGCTTACACAGGCTTCACTTGCATACAGAAAATGTACTACGATATTTTATGGTAAAAAAAATATAGAGAAAAATGACACAGAAGTGCAAAGGATAAAATATATATAAAAAAAAACGAATGTAATAAAAAAATATTCTGACAAACAACGAGAAGAAGAAGTTTAACTGCACACATGAGAAATTGTGCAGAGGCGTTATCTTTTTATTGCTTGATTTGATTTGATTGAGAATGTGGCAAAGCAACATTGTAATAATATCGTAAACTTACAACATAATCATATTATTAATTATTAATTTTAAATAAAGTTTAAACTTAATCAGATCTAGATCTAAAACTTAGGGCGTACCGTGTCAATAAACAGCTCTTTTGAACACACATTTGAATAAAAATCAAACTTTTCCACAAACAAGGTGACATCAACAAAATAATAAAACTTTTAATACTTATACTAAAGCTGTTTGGCATTTTAACTTTGGCCAAGCCTAACATGACTCCTCACTTATATAGAAGATTTTAAAATTTAAATTAAGATTAAAGTCGAAATATTCCCGGTGGTATTAGATTGATCACGAAATCATTCATTTATAACCAGGGATTCCATAGAACTCATAAAATCTTTTTAAAAACTCTTGTCGGAAGAATCCTTTATTCATGCCTTCCAATAACAAGAGTTTCAATATCATTAAAAATATATGAAACTTAATAAAAACTAAAGACGGACAGTTAAAGTCAAACCTTATGACTAAGAGAAAAAACAATTAATGACGTCATCGGTACGTTGAGGGAGCTGCTAAAGCAATGAAATGCAAAAGCGCTGCTAGGAATCATAACAACATGACTATAGGCACTACGGTACATTTTATGGAACTATGATACAATAAAGGTGAAGTCATTGGAGACATGATAAAACAAAATTAATAACGTCATGAAGCCTCTCGAAGAAGCAAAAGTAAAAGCAAAAGCAAAAGTAAAATCGAAAGCAAAACAAAAGGAAAAACAAAGCAAAACCAAAAGTAAAAGCAAAATCGGAAGAAAAATAAGAAATCAAACCTAAAACAAAATCAGAAGAAAAAGTTAAAGTTAAATCAAAAGCAAAAAGAGTAAAAAAAAAATAAAAGGAAAAGCAGAACCAAAAGCAAGAGCAAAAGCAAAAGCAAATGAAAAGCTAACAGAAAAATCTAAAGCAAAAGCAAAAATAAAAGCTCAAGTAAAAGCAAAGACAAAAGAAAAAGCAAAAGCAAACACAAAGCAAAATCAGAAGAAAAATCAAATACAAAATCAGAAAAAAATGTAAAGTTAAATAAAGAGCAAAGACATAAGAAAAATCTAAAGCAACAGCTAAAGAAAAACCTTAGGTAAAATCAAAAGCAAACACAAAAAGCAAAAGCAAAAGCAGAAGAAAAAGCAGAAGAAAAAGCAAAAGCAAAATCAGAAGAAAAATCAAACGTAAAAGCAAAAGCAGAAGAAAAAGTAAAGTAAAATCAAACGCAAAGACACAAGTACAATCAAAAACAAAAACAAAAACAAAAACAAAAACAAAAACAAAAACAAAAACAAAAACAAAAACAAAAACAAAAACAAAAACAAAAACAAAAACAAAAACAAAAACAAAAACAAAAACAAAAACAAAAACAAAAACACAAACAAAAACAAAAACAAAAACAAAAACAAAAACAAAAACAAAAACAAAAACAAAAACAAAAACAAAAACAAAAACAAAAACAAAAACAAAAACAAAAACAAAAACAAAAACAAAAACAAAAACAAAAACAAAAACAAAAACAAAAACAAAAACAAAAACAAAAACAAAAACAAAAACAAAAACAAAAACAAAAACAAAAACAAAAACAAAAACAAAAACAAAAACAAAAACAAAAACAAAAACAAAAACAAAAACAAAAACAAAAACAAAAACAAAAACAAGAACAAGAACAAGAAC